>JAQPPZ010017039.1:1800000-2214874 GCA_028583015.1 Wollemia nobilis
ATAATAAATGGATGCACACCCGCTAAAGATAATAAAGATTAGTCATGAAGGATAGATAATCCAAAGTATAATGCTAATAATCTAATGGTTAAAAATATGTTTAAGCTAAGCCACATCATTAAAACCTAATAATTAAAAAATGTGCACCTCCTTAGATCTGAGCGGTTGTGCTTAGTCTCGATGAGATCCGACAGCCGTGCGCCACTCAAAATGTGATAGCTTTAAAATTGGAGGGTTTAAGCGCCCAAATATTAATTATAATTAAACCATTTTAAATCTTTGATAATCATGACTAATGAGGGTCTTAATATGTTACTAATATATCCCCCTTCGTTTAATCAAATATTATTGGAAACTAAGGGTACGCGCCCATTGTTTAAATTTTGTGCAAATCTAAAAAGATCAACGATCATACCCAATCCAGAAGATCCGATGACCGCGTGTACAGGAATTTGACCTACGAATAAAGCATCCACTTCAAGTGGTAGACAAAAGTCTTGCATCTTCGCCAGATCCGACGATGGTGCGTGATCTCCATCAGATATAATAGCAATGCTTTCTTGAAGTTATCGATCATTAACAAAGGTCAAGTTTCATCGGTAAAGCAAGATCAAAGCATGATTAAAACTAATATAATCATGATTAGTGAGGGTTCTAAGCACATGGTTAATCATTCCCCCTTTATTAATCACCACTTTAAAAATATTACTAAGGCCTAAAGAAAAATTATATCATAAGGCCTTGAGCGCCCGATAATTAAGTTTTAATTAAAACAACGATGAGCATGATTAAATGAGGGTCTTAATACATTGCTAATATTTTTCCCCTTCGGTAAATAAATGATTATATCATAAGGTTTTAAATCATAAAGGTATGCACCACATATTTAATTATCTTGTAGGTTAAGAGATATCAATGGCTACGTTGATTATCAGTTGATCCAACAACAACACTCGTAGTAGATCAACCAATCGTTAAATGCTATCTTTCGAACTAAGGTTAACTATCCTCCTTATTCATTAGATCTAATGGTGACGTCGATCCTCATCATATCTAATTATAGTGCTTTGCCAAAGCGAACGAAGATTAACAAATCATTCATTAATGGAACTAAAGTCAAAGCAAGATCTAACGGTTGTTCTCATCTTCACCCAAATCCAACAGCAATGCTTTCTCAAGATGACCAAAAGTTAATAACACAAAATTTATTGGTTTATTAAGAGTTAAGGCAGGTGTTAATCATGATTAACAAGGGTCTAAGCACATATTAATGTTTCCACCCTTGATATATGAAGCATGCACTACAAGTTGATCTTATGGCAATGCTTGATCCCACCCAGATCTGACGGTGACACTTTTCCAAGGCATCTGAAGGTTATTCAATTCAAGTCATTTTTGTCGAATGATTAATTAAAGGTTAATAAGACTAAGCTTAGCACCTAATCAAGGTTAATGAGGGTATAACACATTGTTAATCCTCCCCCTTTCGTCCTACTAACCTTTGTGTAGGTCTAAAGGAAATCAATGAGTGCACACAATTTGGACTTGATCTAATGGTGAAAGCATGAGAGTATGATCAAATTATTAAGGCCCACGATTTAATCCAAAGGCTACTAAAGTGTTTAATCACTAATTAATCTAAATAAATTAGGATTATGTGCAAGTGTAATGCTTTGATTAATGAGCATAATGATTATTAAATTTTGATCCAAGTAATTCTAATTAAAATGTTGCTAACCATGGTTTTTTGAATTTATGCACATGACTAAATTAGCATACATTTATTATGCCATCAAACTAACAATTATGCAGGTTCTTGGATATCAACGGTAAACATCATAGCAAACAAGATCTAATGATTTCACAACCTCAAAGACAATGTTCGAAGTAAACCAAAGCTAACGACTAGAAAACCTCAAAGGGTGTGCACCTTCATGACAAAATCCATCAACAAACACCCAAAAAAATATTTGAATTTTAACGGTATATATTTTAGACTAACGGTCATTTATAGGCTCAAGGGAATCGGTAGAAATGCATAAACTTCATGTGATCTAATGAAGGTGCCCACCTCAAAGAAAGGTCTATGAAAACATAAGGTTGAAAAGAAAAATGAAAAAGCGAGTTTAAGTGCTTATTCTAAAAGTCATCAAATATTTTGAAATGCTTCATCCCAAGTATAATCAATGACACATGCATCACAAGATTGATCATTTTTTTGGCAATATAGCAAAGTACCATCATAAAATCAATAACAACTACAAATTCAAGTAGGAGCCAAGGGAGGAAATGTTTAGACGATCAAACCCAATCCCACGAACTATACCAAAAAAGTTATAATGCAAACCGCTCGAGTGAAAAAACTTGATATTGAAAAACCAAATCAAATATTGATGTGTCCTCATCACATGGCCATGTACTATGAGAGAATAAAATAAACCTGATCAAAATAATTGATGCAAAAATATTTTCAACCAAAAGGATAAATAAGAATAAGAGTGGGCCAAAGTTGTGGTTCATAAGAATGGCAATAAAGTGTAAAATACAAACTCTAGTCTCTGAGAAGAAGTCTCAACGGTATTTTGTAAATTCAAAATATGCAATAAATGCAGCAAGAGTGAGAAGATGCTTGGTTCACAAGAAAGATACTCACTAGGCGCTTCGATGGAATATAGTTATAGAGGGGTCACTCCGATGGAGTATAGTTAAAGAGTACCCTTTAGGTTCTTCCAGCTCTCATTTTCCATTCCATATTTTCTCCTACCTATCACTGCCCTCCTCTTTCTAGGCATTCTCTCTTGACCATCGTAACCATTCACCCCATAGAGTGTCATCTCACCACCATCCTACCCACAAATCAACTCTCATTGCTCCCACCTATTTCATAACCATTCTGTAATCTATGTCATTTCGTTCATTTGTTTTCCATGCCACCTTCCCTCTCTTCACCATCATGTCGGGCCCCCCTCTGTCTTATGTCAAGAATTTACTACAGTAACCTAGTCTGATCTTGAATGATAAAATCATATGTTTTTTCCTTTTGCACGGATAATTGGTGCACTAATATATATATATATATATATATATATATATATATTAGTGCACCAATTATCTGTGCAAAAGGAAAAACCATAAAAATTGCCTGACCCACCATATTTTAAGAGCTCCCTTCAAGCCAAAAGAAATTTGAGATAGGAATTCAGCCTTGCATAGTTCATAACAGTTGGATAGCACACAAAGGAGATTAAACCAGAATATGACAAGTGTAAGGTCCAGATGAGGCCAAAAATAATAGATTCATGAACCTAGAGCTATAAAGACACAAGCTACGGTTAGCATCTGCATCAAGCTTTAGAGATAGTAAATTTTTCTAAGAGGTATACTTGAGTGCCCTGTGAGTTGTGTTGTTGTATCCTTTGTGTATTTTTTCTCTTCACCCCTCATTCTTCCCCTTTGCTATGCAAGTTTGGTAGAATTGTGCTTAAGAAACTAAGAACATTTCTAGTTATTTTTTATCCTGAAGTCCAAATATTCTTCTTGTTACCAGATTGGAATAGGATAATTGAATAAGTCTTGTTACATTATTTGAACAAGATTTTCTTATTGTATTAAAAATTTGTAACAGAGTTCAATGGCATTCTTCCAACTCTACATGTAAATTCATTAAAAAATTAATACAATTTTGAGGTTCAATTTTATCATTTTTATCTTTAGTTCTATGTGTTACTTCATAGCATATTACATTATTTGAATGTGTTATGAGCGTTTCACTTGTTGGTTAATTGTTAGATTTATTACGATATTTGAATGAGTCTAATAGCACCAATTTATTTTCCTCCATTCTCTCTATTCATATTATAAGCATTAAATTACTATAATAGCCCAATGAATCTAGACATTGGTCTACATAATGCATAATAAGAGTTGTTATATTTGCTTGCTCATTTTAATATAAGTAGTGTACAACTAAAATATGGAGTTCTTAAACATGTAATATATTAAGTTTATCACTAGGGTTTCCTTACCCATTTTGGTTTTTTCCTTAGAAATACATATTTTACCAAAATAAAGAGGTAAGTTGACCAAAGTCTATAATAGTTCATGGGTTTCAAATAAATTCTTGTAGCGTGACAATTGAATCCTATGAATGTAAAAAATTATTCCAACAACATTTTGGCACTGTTGTCAAGGAAGAATTTTTAAATTCTAAACTTGGATTCATTGACAATTTTCTTAGCAACCTACCAACTAACACCAACAACATTTTTGCACCATAGCCAGGGATAGAATCTTCATGATTTAGGCCTAGGATTTCACAACATATTTTTATTGGCTATTTACACTGGCCCGTCAAAATGACACCAATAGCATTTTACCACCATTACCGGGAAAGACTTGTTAAAATAGATTTTTATCTTTATAAAAATTTTCTTTCAATGACTATATTTTAATCAATAAGTGGCCAATTAGCATAAAGAACCTGCGTTTTTATTTTTACATATTTTTTGTTCTTTATTTCCTTTTGCCCATGATTTTCAATTATCTTTTGAAGAGTTTTTGATGTTTTTTTATTTTCTTGAAAGTTTCCCAAGAACCATCTCCTGTGAGGCTAAGAGTAAAAATATCAAGTAATCTTGATCATAAGTTTTTTTCTTTTTGCACTACCTGTGCTAGTGACTCTATCTGATCAAACCCAAAAATTAAAAATCAAGAAAGAATGAGTAGAACATGCTGGTGCACACAAGGAGAAGTGATAAGGAGCTATTTCTAGAATTCGATAACCCTAATGTATTTACCCACAATAAAAGGATCCCACTTCTAAAGAGTACTATTTACGAGAATAAGTCTTTAGTAGTAGAAAGTATGTAAATAAAAATAGAAATCAGAATATTGTTGCTACTGATATTACTATAGATGATGTTTTTAATTCTGCTTTAGATAATACATCTAATTCATCTCAGTCTCATAGCTCTGTAGATCTTAATAATGTAGTTAATAATCCATTAGATTATACAGAATTTTACCAACCAATGAATCTAAATACCATTATACCTATAGTTTCAATGGCTCAGGTAAATCAACAAAATAGTGTCCAACTATGGAGAACAAATAGGTACAAACCTTTTGCTTTACCTATAAATTTGAATGCTCTACCTAACAAAGCCATAAGTATCTTCCCAGCGTTCAATGAAATAATGTAGTAACTAGAGAAGATCATATCAAAAGTTTTCTATACGCTATGGATAGTTTAGAAGTAGAACTTGAAGATGTAGTCCTTAGGCTTTTTCTACAAACATTGGAAAAATATGCCAGGTAGTATTTTAACACCCTCCCAACTAACAACTTTGTGGATTTTGCAAAGATGGAAACTATGTTCCTTAGAAAATTTAGAGTAAGAAAAAATGAACAATCCCTATTAACCGAATTAGCAACTATGAAGAAAAATAAAAATGAAGTCGTAAGTGATTTAAATAAATTTTTTTCCAAAAATAGGAATAAAATTCTTGTTAACATGAGGCCTAGTGACATCTATTCAATTTGTTTCTATAAAAATGCTTTTCAAGGAGAATTCAATTATGAGTTAAGGCAATAATAAGCCACCACTATCGATGAATGCATGGATAAAGCTATAGATATTGAAAGGAACATGCTAGACAATGGTAAAATGAAACCTTCCTCCCTATAGACAAATCTACTTGATAGAAAACCAAAAATGGTAGCCTTCAATTTACAAAGAAGATTTGAAGTGGATCCAATGAAAAATTTGACTAATCATGTGACTGAAATGTTCAATACAATGAACAACAAGTTAGAAAAAATAGAAAGAAATAATAGAAACAATCGTAATAATGGTGAACCATCACAAATAGAGAGGCTACAGGCTGATAACCATCCACATTTCAAGAAGAATTTCAATAGGAATTGGGGAAATAACAATAACTCTAATGAAAATAATAGGAATAGGAACAATGGGAATAGTAACTAGAAGAAAAGAGAATCTAACAAAGATTAGAATAATGTCCTTAACCCTATCCCATTTGTTAACCTTTCAAAATGTTTGCATTATTTTTTTCAATTTGTGATGCCCCTCACAACCTAGAAGGATGTGGTATTTACTTAAGTACACAACTTAATATAGACCTTAATGATGATTCAGAAGAAGATATAAGGATTAATTTCTATTGGTATTTAGAAGATGAATCAAAAGAAAGACTCTTTGAAGAAAATATGGATAAATATGCTTCAAATCATCATCCCCACATCTTAGTAGCTAAAGGTACCAAAATATTGCAAAAACCACATGAGTCTAGATATGACAAAATGAAGCAAGGGAAATTAATCCCAACTGCTAAGGAGGTAGAGGAATTAGAAGCTACCCACACTTTGAACTTGAGAAACATAATAGTCCTTGACAGAATAAAGAAAGCTTCTACTAGTAAAAAACCCTCCACAAATATAAATGTTAGTAAAGAAAATACTGATAGGATCCCCAAAAAGGTAATCCCTAAGCTAATATAATTAGATTAGAAGATGCCTAAAGAAGAATGTAATAAACCACTTGATATAAAAAAAAATAGAATTTAATGTTGGGTCAAAACTCAGTAAACAAGAGGTTAATATCACATTTGGTGAGCTTATAAAATTTTAGCATTACAGAGAAAAATTTTGTAGAGCATTCAGACTTATTGAGCAAAAATAAGATCCATCTTGCCATGGTGCTAGACAAAATCAGTAGGATACAAGATCACCATCCTCTTTTTGACCCTTCTATGTATCATTAAGATATAATTCATATGAAGGAGAGAGGTATGTAATCCATAATTATATGTTGGATAGTGGAGCTTCACACAACATCATGCCCAAGATGATAGTTGACCAAATAGGATTAATCTCTACCAAAGATTCTACCCTTGTATCAGTAATGGACAATAGGCAAGTACATTGTGTTGGAGTGATAACATGATTATTGGTATCTAGACCAACACCCCAGAAAGGTATAGTGATGGATGTTGCAGTAGTAGATGTTGATCCTTTATTTTCACTCCTATTAAGCATGCATTGTGCAGAACAATTAGGAGGATCTATTCAACTGGATTGGTCCTATGCTACCATTCCAATGATAGATAAGGAAAATGTAACTCTTATAAAGATAACCTTTTAAAAAATATTTTGTAGATTTAATTAAGGTAGATGATACCATAATAAATTTAGTAAATTTAGTAGAAGAAAAAGGAATGGGAGTATATTCAATATGGCATAATCCTTTCCTTGTAGAAGTATCAGAATTCAAAAACATGGATGAAAAAATTATCAACACCATCCTACTCACAAATCAACTCCCATTGATCCCACCTACTTCATAACCATTCTGTAATCTATGTCATTTCATCCATTTGTTTTCCATGCCACCTTCCCTCTCTTCACCATCACGTCAGGCTTGCCTTTGTCTTATGTCAAGAATTTTGTCTTTTGTCTACGCAAAAGTAAAAACCATAAAAATCACCTAGCCCACCATATGTTAAGAGCTCCCTTCAAGCCAGAAGAAAATTAAGATAGGAAATCAAGTCTCGCATATTTTAGAACAACTAGATAGCACACAGAGAAGATTAAACCAGAAGATGACAAGTGTAAGGTCCAGATGAGGCCAAAAATAATAGATTCAAGAACCTAGAGCTATAAAGACACCAACTATGGTCAGAATCTACATCAAGATTTAGAGATAGCAAATTTTGCTAAGAGGTATACTTGAGTGCCCTGTGAGTTGTGTTGTTGTATCCTTTGTATCTTTTTTCTGTTCACCCCTCATTCTTCCCCTTTGTTGTGCAAGTTTTGGTAGAATTGTGCTTAAGAAGCTGAGAACATTTCCAATTCTTTTTTAGCCTAAAGTCCAGAGATTCTTCCTATTACCGAATTGGAATAGGAGAATTGAAGAAGTCTTGTTACATTATTCGAACAAGATTTTCTCATTGTATTAAAAATTTATAACAAAGTTCAATGACATTCTGCCAACTCTACATGTAAATTCATTGAAAAATTAATACAATTTTGAGGTTCAATTCTATCATTTTTTTCTTCAGTTTTGTGTGTTAGCATATTACATTATTTGAATGTGTTATGAATGTTTCTCTCGTTGGTTAACTGTTAGATTTATTACGATATTTGAATGAGTCTAATAGCACCAATTTCTCTTTCCCCCATTCTCTCTGTTCATATTATAAGCGTTGTTAAATTGCTATAACAACCCAATGAATCTAGGCACCGGTCTACATAAGGCATGATAAGAGTTGTTGTCTTTGCTTGGTCATTTTAATATAATTAGTGTATAACTAAAATTTGAAGTGCTTAAACTCATAATATCTTAAGTTTATCATTGGGGTTTCCTTACCCATTTTGGTTCTTTTTCCTTAACAATACATATTTGACCAAAATAAAGAGGCAAGTTGACCAGAGCCTATAATAGATCGTTGGTTTCAAACAAATTCTTATAGCCTGACAATCGAATCCTATGGATGCAAGAAATTGTTCCAACAAGAGGTTAAAATCTTTGCTTCATAGCTTAGAACAAAATTAAGGGACGTTAAATCAATTTTTCTTTTCAAGATATAACGATGGATTTGATGACGTTGGCAATGTCATTGATGGTGATGACGACGCCGATGTCAGTGGCAACGCCAGTGGCATTGACGATGATGACAGTGGGTGCATCGACGGTATCAACAGCAGCCAAGTGACAGCATCATAGACAACAACATTGATTTTGTCATAAACGTCAACACCAACATCGATGCCGATGTCGATGAAGAGGTCAGCAATGATGAAGGCATCTATTTCAGTGAAGAGGTCGGTGACGATGAAGGCATTGGCGATAGTAAAGGTGGTGGTAGTGACGGTGGCGGCGATTCGACGACAGCGACAATGACGGAGTCCACGACGTTCGCGATGACGACAACATGGTCGATAGCAATGACAAAGGCGTTGGCGATGGTGGCGATAGCAAAGGCTTTGGCAGTGGTGACAGCAAATGCGTCGACAACAACGACGATGGCGTTGTGGCAAAAAGTGATGTCATCGACATTTATGAGATTGCAAAATGCGGTGACAGTAGTTCGAAAGAAGGTCATGGTGGCAGTGAGCAAGGCAATCACGGTGGCAGTGAATGCATCGATGAAGTTGACACAAAATACAAGGATGGCCATGGAACGAATGACAATGGCTGTAGAGCAATAGATAACAATGATATCGTAGACGATAGTGGTGGCGGAGCGGGTGACGATGATGACAGAGCAAGCGGCGATGCCGGAGAGAGAGAGGATGTCGACGGATGCAATGGCATGGGCAAAAAAATAGTGGCAAAGGTGAGGGCAATGGTAGAGTCAAGGGCAACGAGGAAGGCAAAGTTGTCAGTGATGGTGGCAAGGTCGACAACCGCAACGACAGGAGCATGGGCAGCATCGATGATGGGAGGAGCATGGGCGGCATCATCAACGGTTTTGAGGTCGATGATGGAGAAATAAGTCTCCTTCACTTCCTAGATCAATTTTGCAACCCCCTCTCACCGCCCTCGCAATCCCCATCATCTCCATCATATGAGGAAACAACCTTCGCTCTTCAGAGACAGACGAAGAATTGTGATTATGATTGGACTCAGTGACGACGGCGACATCGACGTCATCAGGGTCGATGATGGAGAAACGCGTCTCCTTCCATTCCTGTCATGGATCAATTTCCCAACCCCCTCCCATCGCCCTTGCAATCCCCATCATTTCCACCATATGACGAGATGGCCTCCGCTCTTCACAGACAGATGAAGAATTGTGATTATGATTGAACTTGAACCCAAAATGATGACCAAAACCGCTCTCAAACGCCAGGCTCTCAGATGGTAAGCTTTGTTGATAATGGTAAGCTTTGTTGATAATGGCGACTCTCAGATGGATTCCACTGCTACGCCATCACTCCGGTGGCAAAAAAAGTGGTGTTATTTTCATCATCATCGTCGATTGAAAAATTGGTCTTTTCTTTCTCCCCGTGAAGCTTTCGGGCCATGGTGTCATAGGCACACGCCGCCTCCTCTTCGATGTTGAAGGGTCCGAGTCACACAGGCCTTCTTACATGGATCTTTGATCTCTGCCCTAAATTTCCCCCACGGTCACTTCTTCACACCCCTAAAATGCGTCTCCTTCATCTTTTGTTGCGGCTCGATCTTGTAACCCCCACCCACAATCCTCTCTGCCACTGCCATTAAAGGAGATGGCATTCGCTCTCCACAATGATACGAAGAACTATGATTATGATTGGACTCGAGCTCAAAGCGGGAGCTTTGGGATGCTAGTTTTTTGCCCGATTCCATGGTCATCAATGTTAGAAGTTGAAACTTAACCAAAAACAAATACAAATGCAAAAATGCAAAGGATCATCAAACAGGCCCTATTACAGGCTAACAAGCACAGGCGAAGGCAAATAAAATACATTTATAGGGTTTGCATTAATAAAAAAGGGAGGGAATAGAACATGGGAACTGGCTTTGCGAAGCCTTACATCTACGGCATCTGTCATCTTCAGAATAAACCATACACACAACCCATCTGTAGAATTGGTCTGTTGGGCATACAAACAGATCTACACCGTGACAGAGAAGAGTCTGCTAAACTGTCAGGAAAGGTTTTGCGCTAAGGAGCAGCAAGAACCCCCTAACCCTTTCTGTGTGTGCAACTGTGGCAAGGCTTGTTTCCGGATCCTCTACATTGCTGGTTTGTAGGGAAACTAGGGCTGCTACCCAGAATAACGAATGTGAACTCAGGGGTCACCATTTATAGCTACAGAGGACCTCATACAGGCATGGCATGAATCTCGAGGCCAGCCTGGAGGTATACGGATTTTTCCTACTCCTTTAACTCATCCCATGCCTCCTCTACCAGATGGGACATCCCAGCGACGCAGGCGAGTATAGAATTTGGATTAAATAATATTTCCAACAACCTCCCTTAATCCAAATTCTTCTAACACAAAAAAAATTGAGCTTTGGCACTCTCCAATGCGGGATTTTCTACTTCGGCAATTTTCTCTCCGAAGTAACTACTTCGCTGCTCAAACTCCCGAAGTAGATTCACTTCGGCCCAAAACACTTTGTCAAAGTAGTTCTTCTTCAACCTTCAAAAGTAATTTCACTTCAGGTAAAAACTTTTCAAAGTACTCTCCGAAGCACTTCGGTCTGTCGAAGTAATTAAACTCTATCGAAATAGATTTACTTTAGCGAAAATAGGTCCGAAGCTGCTGCTTCGCTGACCAAAACTCTGAAGAGGCTTTCTGAGACATTTTTACTTCTAAAAAAACTTTTGCGAAGCACTTTCAAATTCCCGAGGCACTTTTACTTCAGCTAAAAATTGATCTGAAGAAAGTTCAAACTGCTCTAACTACCGAACCATTTCCATCTTGGACTTCAAACTGCCGAACCATTTCCACTTCGGAAAAATCTTGAGCAAAGCTACTGCTTTGAGACCAAAAAATCCAAAGGACGCATCTATCCATTTAAAAAACCTACTGCAGCAAACCTTCATGCGGATTTGTCGAAACATGCCATCTTTCCCAAACTTTGGGAACAAATCCAACCTCTTATTGCACTTGATCTGCACTTCGGCAAAGGTTTATACAAAGTGACATCACACTACCGAAGTATTTCTACTTCCGCAAAAGACTTGTGCGAAGCTGCTGCTTCACCCGAATCTTCCACTTCGGAGGCAAGTGCATCGAAGTTCCTTCCTCGCTTCACAAACCTAC
Organism: Wollemia nobilis; assembly: GCA_028583015.1. Classification (NCBI taxonomy): domain Eukaryota; kingdom Viridiplantae; phylum Streptophyta; class Pinopsida; order Araucariales; family Araucariaceae; genus Wollemia; species Wollemia nobilis. The sequence goes on from JAQPPZ010017039.1 coordinate 1,811,779, forward strand.
AAATCTTCCTTCGAGAGTGCTTCTGCCACTTTCTCCTTTTTCTTCTTCTCCCTCACCTTAGCTCGAAGTTTCCTTGATGCTCTTCTACAATGTTGTGGTCGCATCTGCGGCAACTAAGGGATCCATGAGGCCCAACTGCATCACCAGAGGCCTAAATATTCTGCTCTCCCTTGCTGGGATGAGCGCGCCAAGCAGCCAATGGCTGTCGACACTGAAATTTGTGAATGGGGCTCTAGATAAGACGATAAACCCTCGTCATTTAGCATGAAAAATTTTTGACCATTCACTCGTCAAGATTTCTCCATGTTGATGACGCCGCCTTTCTTTTCCTTCTCCAACCCTCTGTCGGAAAGTCTGTTATCCCAATTTTTGTGGCCAGCTTCCATAGCACCCGGGTGACCTCCGTCTTTCGGCCAAATTCTACTCCTTGGGCTCTCGTCGGAGAACCACCGCTGCATCTCAAAGATTCACCATCTAGGGTTTGAATCCTTCACTAAAAAACTCTATAGACGCTTTCTGCCTCAAACACCAATCCCTAACAGATCTCAAAAAACTTTTTATGGCTACCCTCCATGTAGCATCTCCTGACCTCGCCTGTTGTCTCTGTCTCCTCGCTCTGATACCATGTTAGAAGTTGAAACTTAACCAAAAACAAATACAAATGCAAAAATGCGAAGGATCATCAGACATGCCCTGTTACAGGCTAACAAGCACAGGCAAAGGCAAATAAAATACATTTACAAGCAGAGGCCACTTTGTTTAAATCTCTACTCACATAAACTGGAATCACATAATCTAATTCCCTCCATAATTTCTTAATTTGAATGACAAGAATCCTCAACCTCTATGCTTTCAAAGCAAAGTTCCTCATGCAATCTAGAGCTCCAACCATTATTTGAGAATCAGATTCAAGAATTATCCTCCTGTGGTCCTGTTTAACTGCCCAAATAGAAGCAGATTTGATAGCTATGGCTTCGCTTCATTTTTTGTGGCTCTTCCCAAGCCTTGCAGTTCCCAATAGAGCACTGATCCATCATGATTTCGGCAAACCACTCCAATTTTGGCACTACCCGGATTGCCCTTTGCAGCTCCATCAGTATTAATTTTAATCCAACCTTCTGGGGGTGGTTTCCAACTAGCTATGTCCTGTCCCTCTTGCTCTTCAACTCCCTCTTCCATTGACCCAGTAACACCCTAAGTTTCCTCTTTAGCATAGACGGCAACAGTTTCTATGACTTTGCTCCAGATGACCTGCCAAACTCCATCTAACGAGGAAAAAATTTCTCTAAAAATTCTAGCATTTCTCTCCAACCACACCTGCCACCAAATGAAGTTTAATCCAAGCTCCCAACCAATTCGAAGAGCTTTAAATTTAAATCTACCCCTCTTCCATCTTTCCTAGATATTAGTCCTATTCAAGTCACCATTAACTTGAATTTTATAATAAAAAAGACATCGCTTCCAAATCTGACGCGTGAAATGGCACTCAAACATCAGGTGATCCGTTATTTCCTCGCTCTTGTAGCATAATACACATTGAGATGGACCGATGATTCCTCTACATCTGAGATTGTCAAAAGTGAGAATTATGTTGTGCATAAACTGCCAGGCAAAAAATTTTACTTTTGACCAGCCCTTGGAGTGCCAAATATTTCTCCAATCCTCTACCAGATATGAATGGGGGGGAGGCTCTAGGAGGATCTTGTCATATCCGTCCTTCACTGTATAGACACCAAGGCTCCCATAGCCCCAAGCTAGTTCATCCTCCTCATCTCTACCTGTGAGAAATCTTTCTGTCAATATTTTAGTCATGATGGGTGCCAACTCCGGAGGGATTGAAATTGGCCACTCCTCCAACTTCTTAAACTGCTTAAACTTATACTCCCCTAGCTGACTAGTGGTGAAATAACTTTCAATTTGGACCCATCCCTTGGTTTCTATGGTTGTTTTTATTGGTTGCAATTCAAGAAATTCAATAATGATGGGTGGGTATTGATCCCATGAATCTATCCAAAAATGTGCCTTCTCCCCTCTCCCCACTTTCCAAAAAAATTGATCACCATCAAAATTAATTTTGATAAACCCAATTTTTGGACATTTTCATTTTATCCTAGATCGAAGTAGATCCTTTTTTTTAATTCTATTATCATAGATGACTCTTTCATGTATGTTCAAATCCTGTAGCCAAGTTATTAGCACCTCTTTTTATGCACTTGAGACTTCCCATGATGAGCATCATATTTGTATATTTTATGCAAGAGAGGCAATAATACGGTTCCAAACTTGGGCTTGATTTTGAGATTTATTTTTAAAAATTATATTATTCCTTTCAAGCCATAAATTCCAAAAAATAATGATAAGGTCAATTCTCCACAGGATACATAATTCTTTAGCTTTGAAATAATTAATCCAACATTTCATCCAAGGTTATGTATAAGGAGTTGGACTCAAAATGTACTTGTAAAAAGTGGTGAATCCTAATCAAAATCAAGTTGAATCATGGCTAATCCTAAGAAAATCAAATCAATCATCTTCACACCAAAATTTAGGGCATTTGAAGCCCTAAAAAATAAGGTCATATTTGGGAAAAATTTTGACCTATTAAATCACCTTATAAATTCATAAAAATACCACCATTAGATCAGGCTCAAAAATATCTTTCCAACGAGTACAAATATGCCTATGTTTGGATATATATTGTGGTGAATTGACCCTAAGAAACAATTGGTCCTAAAAATTTTAGGCGAATGGGTCGATGTCAAGGGTCCTCATATTTGCCAATTTCTAATTTTGGAAATCCTAATATTTTCCCAATTTGTGAATATTCACCACTATGCATAACCTTGATTTCATCAACTATTTCAATGTTGATGGAGCTACTTGTAAAAAAGTAACCATAAATAGTGTGAGGAAAGGGATAATAAAGAAGTAAATGGTTTGATGTTTCTAAATATTTCACACACCACACATCTAGGAATGACAAAATTGAAGAATGGTTAAAGCAATGGTAGAGCACTTTTAAAATTGGAGCGTTATAAACACTCTAGTATATATTGAAAGTTACAATACTTTGAACTATATGACTGAAAGGAAACAAAAGAATATTTAAAGGAAAGGCAAACAATTTAGAGGTAATGAAAAGGAAGATTTTTTTCCCTGATCTTGAAGCAGAGAACCTTGATAGATAGGGTCAAGTCATCAAATTAAAACTATGATGTTGGATACAAGAGAAACAAAAAGAAGGCAAAGAATATAAAGTGGAAACCACTGAAAATGGAGTTGATCAAATTGAATTTTGATGGAGTATCTAAAAGAAATATAGGAACAATAGGAGGAATAATTAGAAATGATAAGGGTGATATTTTGCCACATTATGTTTTCAATAGTGGTTTTAAGACAAATAATGAATTTGAAACTTGGGCATGTTTGGAAGGGTTGAAAATATGCAAACAAATGAAATGAAACAAAGTATGGATTGAAGACAATTCACTAATAGTGATAAATACAATTTTTAGGAAAGCAAAGGCTTCATGGAATATACAAGAGATCGTTATGGATATACAAGACCTTGCTATAGAGTTTGAAGAAATCATGTTTACACATACGCTAAAGAAAGGGAAAAAATGTGCAGTTAGGCTAGCCAATAAAGGGGTTTTAATAGAGAACTATGAAGTAAATTTATTTTTTCCATGGTTAGAAGAAATAGTATATTTATTTGAAGCTAATAATAAAATGTTGAATACTTGAATCAAATAATGATTAATATTCACTTTAATGTTTTCCATTCATAATATTTGTTATTTTTCATTACATTAATGTGTTTTCATATAAACCAGGAAGGAAACTAGTAGTCCCCACATCGTAATGAGGACTATGATAGTGTGAATTTTGGGAAATATTATTCTACTAAGATACAATGCATAGATAATAGAGATGGAGTTTTGAACTATGAAGGTTTTTGTAAGAAAATAATTTTTTTTTGTTACATAGAAAATTTGGTTACAACGACTATTTTTAGTAACTGGCAAGCACATGGTTCAAACCATAGGGATTGCTCCCAAAAAACATATCCATCTCGTTCTTGTTGACTTGGCATGAGATGGGGACCACTAGTCGCTTGGGGTTCGTATCATCTTCATCGTTTTGACGCGCACTCAGAGGATTCGGAGAATACTACTACCTTTGCAAAGGGTTGGCTTCCCCCAAGGTTTGAACCTAGGTTTCTTTTGATAAGTGCCCAAACACACCTGCACTTACAAATCCACCTAGCCCTTGGGGATTTAAAATTTTAGGTTAGTATGAGAAACCCCTATGACCAATGCACAGGGTTGAGCAATCTCCTCCCAACCATGACCCCTCATAAAGCTGAGAGCTATGCTTATCAATAGGGAATTTAACACATAGCCTTTATGTCCCCCTTTGCATCGTAGACGTTCGAACCATGGACCTCTTGTTCAATAGGGTCAGACTCACCTTCTCAACTTGCGCTACAAAGACAAACATTGTAATAAAATATTAATAAGGATGCTAAATTTTTAAATATTTGAATTTACAAAGAAAATTTAAGAAGATCCAAAAAAATAAAAATCAAGAATTCATACTTTTCATGAAAAAAAATGTAGGTATCTAACTATAACAATTCAATTAAGATAAGAATTGAATTTTTTTGGAAACTCTCAAACTCTAAAAGAGAGAATTGTGATTTGTCAAGAGTGAGGCACCCAAGTACAAATTTTTTTATTATCTAGGGAAGAAAGAAAAAAAGATAAACATTTAATTAAATTAATAATTTTTTTTTTTTAAATTTAAGTAGGAGATTTAAGTTTGAATATTGTCAAACAACATTAACACATTATAATTAAGTTGTAATACCACTATAAAATAATATAATACAAACAAATCCCATATAATTAATTAAATAAATAAACATTTATAATTGCAAATTATTATAAAAACACTAAAACAAACACGAAAACCTTATCCAAAAATTACATACAAAACCATTGTTTAACTAAATAAATCTATAAAAACTCTTAAAAACTAAGATATTTCATACAATCTTTAAAATAGCTTTAAAACTTATTAGAGTACTTTTTTAGAAACCACTTCCCATATTAAGAATTAAATAGGAAATCATTTAACTAGATAAATCTATAACAAATCTTAAAAACCAAAATATTTTATACAATCTTTAAAATAGCTTTGAAACTTATAAGAATACTTAATGCTTTTTAGAAACTAACTCCTCTCCTATTAAGTATATCTTGACAAATATTATAAATCAAAGTAATTTAAATTTAAAGCTTTTTGAACTTTCAACATTAATATACAATTGTTATTAATATTTAACATAGGGATTAGTTTTTATTTGCTATTTTAATTTAAGATTGATAATGAGGTCTTGGTAGAGTGGTGATTAGGGGCACTTTGGCAAGGATGTCAAGGGTCCAAATTCTTTTGACATTTGATAATATCCTTTGTAGTCTTAAGTCCTTGTATATGTACCTATAGAATAGATGTCCATATGGGTCAGAAAATAGAATAGATGTTCATATGGCTTAGACAATCACTTCTTCCAAGAATATAATTAGCCTGAGTCAATTTTTTAATCTCTTAGGATAGTGGGTGTTTCTTTTGATGAGATTGACCATGAGATCTTAGTAGAGTGGTGATTAGGGACTCTTGTGGCAAAGAGGTCAAAGGTCCAACTTTCTTTGACACTTGATAATACTCTTCGTAGTCTTAAGTCCTTGTAGATGTACTTATGGAGTGGATGTTCATATGGGTAGGACAATCCCTTCTTCCAGGAATATAATTACCCGTGAGTCAATTTCTTGATCTCTTAGGATAGTGGGTGTTTCTTGTGATCTACCTAAATAAGATTTAAGAAAACTGATACTGGTGTATGGGTTGAGGTGATTCCTTCTACGCTATGATGTGATGAAGGCTCCAAATATATGAATTTGGATAGGTTAAAAATTTCAAAAGTCTAACCATAGATGTTTTGGACTATATTACTTTTAATGTTATTGTCTTGATTCCTTTCACATAAAAAATAATTTTCTATTAATGTGAAAACTAACGTAACTACATGAAAAATAAAATATAATTTTTTTTTATAATAACTTAAGAGATGAAACATGTGAAACATAAAATAAATCAAATGATTTTTGAAAGATCAAACTAAACTTCTTCTAAACCGTGTTAACTTAATACCACGTTTAAAAAAATAAATGGACCACCATTAAAAACAATAATAATTATTATAAAAAAAAATTAAAAATAATATAACACCATTAATAATAACAAAGAGAATATTAAAAATAATAATTTTTTTTGTTATTATTAGTGGTGTTATATTTTTTTGACTTTCAACGGTTAGTGGATTGGTAAGTGTAGTGTGATTGGGCACTTACCAAGAAGAGACCTAGTTTCAAACCTTGGGAGGAAGTCAACCCTTTGCAAAGGTAGTAGTTTGCTCTGAATCCTCTAAGTGTGCGCTGACAATGGTACAAATCTCGAGCGACCGCAAAGGTAGTAGTTTGCTCTGAATCCTTTGAGTGAGTGCCAAACCAACGACAACGATACAAATTCCGAGCGATCGGTGGTCAAGAACGAGACGAATAGGTTTGTTGGGAGTATTCCATGTGGTTTGAACCCTACCAGTTACTAAAAATAGTGGTTGTAACCAACTCTCCTATGTAATAAAAAAATAATAATAATTTCTTTGATACATAAAGAAATCCATAACATCATTGGCACAACTAACCTCTAAGACATCAAATTAAGACTGGTAATTGGTAACTAAACCAACATTAAATTACTATCATCCAACTTATCCCCTTTTGACTGCACTATAATTTAAACCTTAAACTTTTAAAAAAATAAATATATTCAAATAAATAAATAATATTAAGAAGCATCACCATGAATTGCGAGAACTAAGAGAATAGTAAGAATGTGAAAATACTCACCGAAGAACATGAGAATAGTAGGAATGTGAATTCGAGAATATTGCAAGTCACCTTCGATAAGTGTGGTTAGAATAGTATATATAAAAAAAAAACCTTCGATACTATTTCCTGGTTTTAGGTTTCTACGCAATTATAAACACATATTTTAATTTTGATTTCCCCTCTGGCTTTTGTAGACAGTACAATAAATTAATTATTACATGTACATCCATACTATTTAGTGTGAGAAAACACAATTTTATTTTTTATATATGAAAATTGGTTATTTAATATAGAATAGGATACCGGATTATCGGGCGCTGAGACGAAGTCAACCAATTTTAAGTTTCTATGCAATTATAAATACATATTTTAATTTTGATTTTCCCTCTGGTTTTTGTAGACAGTACAATCAATTAATTATTACATGTATATCTCTATTTTAAAAGGGGCTCCGCTTTAGGGTCTCTCGCATCACCCACCTCTTCTGATCTGTCCCATTTGGTTAAAACGTTAATCGAAGTAGCAAGGCAGAGGTGAAAAAATATAATTTTATTCTTTATATATAAGAATTGGTAACATTTTTTATCTAATATAAAATAAAATATTAGATTATGGATTATTATCTGGGGCTGTCATTAAATCTTAATCAATTGACGAAGTTAGCCACTGACCTATCCCTTTCCCATATCTTATACCTATAATTTAAATCTAAAACTCTTAAGATATCCTAAAACCAAAACCACAATGTTATTTCTCAAGTTCAGTGAAATGGGTATTTATGTCTTATCACACACATTCTTACTAATAAAAATGGGAAAATAATTATCCATTTTAAAAAATAATAAAATTTTAAAATAGGTTAAAACTGTCATTTTGAATTTCGAATAGAATAAGTGAATTTATATGACTAACCACCATATGGTAACGGATGTTGACCAAACGCTAGAGAGATCGACGCCCATCCTCCCAAGATCGACGGAATGCGGTCGGTACACGTGGAACGATCTGCAGATAGGTCGTGGCTTCAGAACTTGTTTTTGTTTTTGTGGCTTCAGAATTGACAGGTTGCACATGTAATCGAATAGTCGTTAAAATCAATTATAATAGTCTAACTTTGTCTTTGTAATTAAAAAAATTCAAAATTTTCTAGAAGATTTGACTACTCCGTGGGTGTCACGGAATCATCATCCAGAAAGGAACGGCGGTGAGGGCCATCCACGTCACTCAAGGAAGCAGTCGGCAAAATTTAACGGGGTCCGCCACGTCAGCCAGAGATACGGGCTACGTACGCAACAATGACGAATCCACCTAGACAGCTGGACCCCTTCTTTCTCTCTTCCCAGTCCTGACAATGCTGACGTAAAGTATTGTCCGGCAGTGTGGGGTCCACGCTGTCAAGCACGACCCCTTCCTGCCCTGCTTTTCTGTGGTCCCACTGACGGCTTTATAGTTTTTAAATAGTGGATCTCAACATGTCGCTGTCACCGTCCACCGACGACGACGACAACAACGGTGGAGACGGCAGAAAAAATGCGGATGTCCGCTTTGGTCAATTGACGAAGATAATAATTTATTTTTTGCGAACGTGGGGCGGAGTCGGCGGGAGCGGTCCCGTACGGCCAGAATTTGACCGGGACAATGGCAATCACCACGTGGCATAGCGTCGCCTTGCATAAACATAACGTGCTTAAACCAGAGCTGGAATTTGAAAACAAAAAAATTACCTTTTAACAAACTTTTTATGATGGTTAAATTTTTTTATTGAATTTAAATTACTTTAAAATAATACAATTTCATATTTTCTATACAAAAGATAAGTTTATTTTGAAAAGGTTATTTATTTATAGTAAAAATCATGGAATCACAATTTAACTTTAAAAATTAGAGTGAAAGAAGGTTGAGTTAAAAATAATTGTGTCAACAAATACCTAGGCATTTTAATCCCATATAATAATTAACAAATAGAAGAATTTTAAAATAAAACAATCTAATGTAATCTAATGCACAAAGTCCTTTGTTGACAATGCATTTTACCAAACATTAACACCAACCAATCAGATTTGTTTTTACTCTCACAATTAAAGCTCCTTTAAAGCTCTTTTATGCTATGATAAATATGCTAACAAATGATTGAAAAGGAGTTAAGGCTGCCTTAAATTAATATTGAAGAGCATAATATTTTTTTCTGGACATTTATGTGCAATCAGCCGAGTTTAATTGGAGAGTTGTTATGGTTATAGGCTATTTTATTATTAGTTGCGTTTGGAATTTGACAGACATGATCATATTTTTGTATGTTAATAAAAATGATTAACAAAACAAAAAAAATCAATTAACTATAAATTTATAAAAAAAAAAAACACCTTTAAAACTATGCGATTATAAAAACTAAAAACCTTATGCAAAAACAACACTACAAAAGAATTAATCTTTCCATCACCAATACCTCTAACACTACAGTAAATCTAATCTTCCCATCACCTGCACCCAGCCTCGCGCCCTTGTTTTTTGTTTTAATTTTTCAACCCTTTTTATTGTTGTGAACTTGTTTCACCCGTAAAAGACCCGAAGATTTTCACACCTAAAATTTAATCCCACAATATTCCCTGTAAATACCTCTACCTCTTCACATTTACTCACATCTACCTCGTCACATTCCCCACCCCATGCGTTTAATTGGAGATTTGTTATGGAGACCGAGTTTAATTGGAGAGTAGTAATAGTTATATACTATTTTATTTGAGGGTGGGGAGGGTGGGGATGGGGAGTTAACAACAACAGCTGTGGGGGTGGGGAGTTAACAACAATAGCTGCTCATTTGAGGGTGGCGGTGGGGAGTTAACAACAACAACTGCTGCTGTTGTTAACTCCCCACACCCACCCTCAAATGAGCAGTTGTTTTTGTTAACTCCCCACCCCCATAGCTGCTATTGTTAACTCCCCACTCCCACCCTCAAATGAGGGTGGTTGTTGTTGTTAACTCCCCACCCCCACCCTCAAATGAGCAGCTGTTGTTGTTAACTCCCCACCCCCATAGTTGTTGTTGTTAACTTCCCACCCCCACCCTCATATAAGGGTGGGTTGTTGTTGTTAACTCCGCACCCCCACCCTCAAATGAGCAGCTGTTGTTGTTAACTCCCCACCCCCACAGCTGTTGTTGTTAACGCCCCATCCCTACCCTCAAATGAGGGTGGCTGCTATTGTTAACTCCCCACCCCCACCCTCAAATGAGCAACTATTGTTGTTAACTCCCCACCCCCACAGTTGTTGTTGTTAACTTCCCACCCCCACCCTCAAATGAGGGTGGTTGCTATTGTTAACTCTCCACCCCCACCCTCAAATGAGCAACTGTTGTTGTTAACTCCCCACCCCCAAAGCTGTTGTTGTTAACTTCCCACCCCCACCCTCAAATGAGGGTGGGCTGTTGTTGTTAAATCCCCACCCCCACCCTCAAATGAGCAGTTGTTGTTGTTAACTCCCCACCCCCACCCTCACAAATGATGGTGGGGGTGGGGAGTTAACAACAACAATCGTCGCTCATTTGAGGGTGGGGGTGGGGAGTTACAACAACGATTATGGGGGTGGGGAGTTAACAACTAGCGATAGCTACTCATTTGAGGGTGGGGGTGGGGAGTTGTGTGGGGGTGGGGGAGTTAACAACAATAGCCTCAAATGAGGGTGGGGTTAGGGAGTTAACAATAGCGCTTGTTGCTCATTTGAGGGTGGGGGTGGGGAGTTACAATAGCGATTGTGGGGGTGGGGAGTTAACAACGCGATCGATCATTTGAGGGTGGGGGTGGGGAGTTAACAACAACAACAATCATTGTTGTTAACTCCCCACACCCACCTTCAAATGAGCACATCGTTTGTTGTTAACTCCCCACCCCCACTACTGTTGTTAACTCCCCATACCCACACAACTCCCCACCCCCACCCTCAAATGAGCAATTGCTGCTATTGTTAACTCCCCACCCACACCCTCAAATGGTAGCTGCTATTGTTAAATCCCCACCCCCACCCTCAAATGAGCAAGTTGCTACTGTTGTTAACTCCCCATCCCCACCCTCAAATGGTAGCTGCTATTGTTAACTCCCCACCCCCACCCTCAAATGAGCAGCTGTTGCTATTGTTAACTCCCCACCCCCACCCTCAAATGAGTAGTTGTTGTTGTTAACTCCCCACCCTCAAATGAACAACTGTTGTTGTTAACTCCCCACCCCCACCCTCAAATGAGCATTGTTGTTGTTAACTCCCCACCCCCACCCTCAAATGAACAGCTGTTGTTGTTTACTCCCCACCCCTATCCTCAAATGAGTAGCTATTGTTGTTACAAAAGTACCTCAGCATTATGTGCTTCCATTATTAGAAAGGAAATTAATTTAAATTATTATTTTTTATCTTAAAGAGGGAATTAATTTAAATGATTATTTGTTGTCTTTTATGGGCCGTGGAGCCAAAGGGTGTATTGTACTTAAATGCCTCTCCCAAGTTACCACTCACCTACGAGTTGATCGCTAATGAGGCATGGAGACTTGTAAATTACAATAAAAATAAAATATAATTAAATTTAATATTTGTTGATTAGTATCAAGTAAAAATCTAGTCAAAATCATAATTTATGATTTTAAATGCAAAATACAATAATATGCTTGTCAAATTCCAGGCATTTGGTCGGGGGTTTTGGGGTTGGTGTCGTGGGGCCACGAAGATTGTCAAAGTAGGTGTGTGAGCCGTTGGCCGCCCATCTCACTTCCATGGGCTCGATTAATTTCGTCTTCCTCCATCCCACACTGACATTTTATGTCATGTGATGTTCCATCCACATACTCCATATATCATGCATACATAGTCCATTAAAACAAAAATATGCGACGGGCGTGGCCCATGGGTACATTACAAAGTGTCGCGTTCAGTTGGAGCCTTCCCAACCCCAACAACAAAACAAAACAAAAAAATTTGGTATCGCTTTGAGGACAAGACATGCAATGCTGCTACGTTAAAGGAGATTTAAAAAAACAAAGCAAACACAATCAATATTTTTCATTTTTTTTTAATGGAAAAGTTAGATTATATTAATTCGAACATTACAATATTTAAAATGTTATTACTGTTCACCAAACTAAAGCATTTATAACTGAATAAACATAAGAATAGAAGTTTATATATATATATATATATATATATATATATATATATATATATAAAATTATAGCTATATCTTGCTGTAATATATCATATATCATTCATCTAGGAGAGTTTGTAATAAAAAGAAATTTTGGACATGTCTTCTGTAACATCTTTTCAAGTTTTCAAAAAGAAAAGGAAGTAATCAAAACTTGAACCTACTCATCATTGTTAACTGTCTTCTTATTAGTTTCATGTTGAACCTTCTAAAAAAATCATATGAAAAAGTTGATGAAGTCTGTCAATAACATCTCGAGGTGTGTTGAAAGGTCCATAAGGTCCAAAGACTTGAGAATGAATGCGTTCCACATGTAACAAAAGATCAAATGTCAAGTCTGCTAAAACTATATACCATGGAGGAGCGGATCCAGTAAACACATTTTTGCATCTGTACTTCCAAATGTGCTTGAGAACGATGAGTCTACAAACATCCCAGAGTTTAGGGCACTGATTTAGCTAAGAAAAACCAAGCAAAGAAAGCTTCCAAGATCTAGTGAAATAGGGGAAAAGAAAAGAGTAGAAGACATCCCAAAACTGCTTAGCCATGCCACAAAATCAAAACAAGTGAATAAGAGTTTCTAAAGCATTGCTTTACAAAAATTGCATTTAGGAGGATTGTGTAAAATCACAGCTAAACTTTCAGTAGTTTGAAGTTTTGATGCAAAATATGTCATGTAAGAAGTTGATTTTTTGATTCAACAAGAGCTTTCCAAATTTTAGTAATAAGAAACCGCTATTGGGCATTGGTAAAATTCACTTGCTACTTGACATTGAGCTTAGAGTCTAAAGAAGGAAGACACAGAAGATTTTTGTATAACTAACTAGAAGTAATGGAAGAGATTCTATGACCATTAAGCCATCTCCAATCATTCCAAATATTATGGGAAGTTGTTCCCAACTTCATAAGGACCTCACAAGGGATGGAAGTCACAACTAAGCCATAAGACTCTTTGAATCTAGAGGTAAGGGAGCAATAATTACAAATTTGATTCCAGGTAAGAATTGAGTAGCTATCCGGATCCCAAATATCTCTAATTTTATTAATTCCTTTCTTCAAAAAAGCTAGACCATGAATAGCATTGCATAAAGCTAAAGGTTTATCATTATGGAGGATAAGTTTATTCCACCAAAGACTGTTTAGACCGATGTTCAGACCATGTCTCAAGGAGTCAGACTTCCAAGCCAATAAATGAGAAACATATTGCCAAGCTTTCCAATTCTGGGTAACTGAAATAGATCCTTTAACTATAAAATAAGACACATTAAGAACCTTATCCTCCCAAGGGGTTTCTTTCCATTTACCTTTGTGAGTAGCTAGAGAGATTCTGTAACGAAATAGGTGTTTCCAATTTTCATCACCAATAATGGCTCTAGCAACCCATTTTGCAGATAAACGTTTGCTCTCGTTAAGAGGATCAATGATGCCTAGACCTCCTAAAGCCTTAGGTTGAGTACAAAGTTTCCAAGAGATGGGTGTCATACCCACCTTCCCATCTCATTTAGTCCATAAAAATTTACGAATGACCTAAGTTAATTTATTATAGGCTACATTGTGAGCCATCCAACAAGAGGAGTAATAAACATGAGAGGTTGCCATAATTTTACTCGCAACTTGAATTCTTCCTGCTAAGGAAAGAAATCGAGCTGGCTAAGCATTAATTTTTTTTTGAAGTCTTTCCATAACCCAGTTCCACATATCCTTAGGAGAGATATTAATCCCAAAGGAAATTCCCAAATAACGCACAATCATACCATGAGGGATGATCTTCCACTCAATTAAGGAGTTGGATCTACAAGGAGAGGAAGAGGTATATAAGACTTCAGTTTTAGAATTGTTAATACGAGAACCAGAGACATCACAAAACAATTGAACTATCTCTTTAGCTATTTCCACCTCTTGTTGGGTATTTTGAAGAAAAAGAAGGAAATCACCAGCAAAATGACAATTAAAAGCATGCTTATCCCTAGGAATATTAATACCCTGAATGAAGCCATCAAAATTATTCTTATGAGGAAGATTACCAAGAGAAACGACAACCAAAACATACAAAAAAGTGTAAGGGGGAAACCTTGTATGATAGATCATTGAAGAGGGAAGGAGGAGGAAAGAGTTCCATTAACCTAAACACAAGCTGAAGCATCACCAAAGAGCATACCTGTTTGATTACAAAATTTTGGTTGAAATAAAGCCAAGAAAACATACTAAGAATAAAATACCATCTAATTCTATCATAAGCTTTGTCAAAATCTAACTTAACCAGGAGGGCATCTTGATTAGAATCGATAGCCCATTGCAAATTTTCCTAGGCCATCATAAAATTATCTAAAATATAACGACCTTTAAGAAAAGCAGATTTTTCAGGATGAACAATTGCTTGAGCAACAATTTTGATTTTTAAAGCTATAGCTTTAGTTATGATCTTGTAAGAAACATTGAGGAGGGTAATAGGTCTCCAAATGGAGATTTGGTTATGAGTCGTACCTTTAGTAATACGCTTGATCAGCCCTGCATTGATATAAGCTCCAATGAAATTGTTATGAAGAGCTTCTAAGTAAACGTGATGAAGATCAGAGGAAAGAATATGCCAATTTTTTTTTATTAAATTGCACTAGAAGTCCATCCAAGCCAAGAGCTTTGTCATTCTTCATAGAAAAAAGAGCAGCTTGCACATCATTTATAGAAAGAGGATATTAAAGATGATCCCGAATAATGGGGTCTACTAGGGTGGGAATATGCTCCTGCACATATTTCATTAAGATACATTGGATTTCATCCCTTGGCTCCGTTGTAAAAATTTGAGAGAAAAAAGCTACAAAAAGATTCACAATCTCTTTAGAGTCAGAAAGAGAATGACTCGAAGGGTCTTCCAACTTAGTGATCCTTTTCAAAATATTCTTATGTCTAGGGTAGTTAAAAAAATTAGTTCCCTTGTCTCCTTGGGAGATCCAATTGAGGCAAGACCTAACATGTGCCCCTCTAGCACGATAAGACTCATAAACTCTAGCTTGTTTTTCAACATTAGCTAGATTGCATTGAATAACATTGCTAGTCGGGTCTTTCATAAGCATGGAATGAAGATGCGAGATATCCTTATGAAGGCGACTCTCTTGAATCTTCTTCCTCATCACAACAGAGCATCCATACCATCTAGGAGATGGAATTGTATTGGAAATTGTTGTTTCAAACCATTTGATCCAACCAATATTAACAAGTTGGTCTAGGAAATATATTCCATACATGCTCTACAAGGCAACAACAGGCAGGATTGTCAAGGTGGGACACTTTTAATTTGAAAATAAGTGGCATGAAATTAAGAGAGACAAGGGAATTTTGGATAGAATACAAGATAGGGAGGTGATCAAACAAAGTAGTGTGAGAAAGGACACGAACTTGTTCGTGGATGGAGAATTTATCTAGAAAATAATTTTTGAAATAAAACTTGTCCAAACAAATAAGCTTCCTAGGAGAACCTTGATGATAATTGGACCACGTAAACCAGTTATATATATGTGATGAGGCTTTACCAAAGAGAGGGTCATGCGCACCTAAATGATTACGATAAAACAACCAACTACCAAATTCAACATTAGAAAGGGGTTTACTACTAGTCCAACTTTTGTCACTAGGATTATCAATCATATTAAATTCACCTCCAAGGATCCATTATGTAAGAGGGAGAGAAACAACTAACCATTACCAAAGGGTTATACGACTAGGAGGGTCATTAGGAGCATAGATAGAACAAAATCCAATAACCTAAGAGTTAAGAGCCAATCTAACCCACACACAACAATGAGCAGGGTCTTCACCATGGTCTAGAATAACATAACAAAGAGACTTGGCTATGGAAAGGACAAAACCTCCTTTACCATTAACATGAGAAGTAGTAAAGGTAGATGCATATCCACCACCAATGATATCCATACAATGGGTGAGAGTGTGACTAGTGAATTTTAGTTCTTGAAGGAAAAGAATAGAAATATGATTTTCAGCAACAAATTTTCGAACTTGAAACTTACGGTAAGGGAGGGAGAGCCCCATAACATTCCAGTATAGAAGAATTAAATTCATGAGGGGTGATTTAGAGGCTGCTCGACCTCATAAATTATATCTTGAAAAATATTTTCACTGATAGGCAACAATTGTGGGTTGTCCAGATGGGTTTGTTGAGGATGAACCTTATTTTGAGACACTTGAGAGAAGGATCTAGCAATATCTTTGACAGAGGGTTTTTTTTCCTCTGAATGAATGGAGTGGTCTTGGGGGTTTTATGAACATTATTGCTTGCCTACCATTCTCCACCAATATATCATAAGACTATATTTCAAGAGTTGCGATGAAGGAACAAGATCTAACTCAAGATTCATGGTTGAAATTGGTGTTGCTTGAGGATTAACAGGAATATATGAGTACTTAATATGAATCGTGGAAGAGGCAAGAGGGTTCTTTGGAGGAATTATCTAAGAAATAAAAAAATTTCCAGGAACAGGGGGGCTGTTGAGGGCCATCAATAGGGAAATTTTCATCTAAATGTTTAGTAACAACTACCATATGAGGGTCATTAGTTGGGATTTTTATACAATTGTTTTAGCATTTGCTTCCATTTGTTACTTTTTAGTATTCTCCAACACCCCCCTTATTACATTATTTGTTTTGAAAACTTTAGTCGTCAATATTTGATCCATGCTTTTATATTTTTCTTTGTTCTTCTTTGTCGTCAACTTTATTTGCTCCATTCTTCCTTCTTTGGTTCTTCACTTTCTTTTTCTTCTTCTATTTCTTTGTTTTTCACTTATTCTTGATCTTGGTCATGGTATTGTTTTTTGATATAAATTATGAAACTTGAAATAGTAAATCATCACAATAGTATATTTTATGAATATTAAAATTTAATGATTCCACATTAAAGTTAACATATGTTGAGTTCAAATCTATTGTATCACAATTGGCATATTTCATTTCATTTTTTCCTTCTTGTCTTTTTTCTTGATAAATCTCAAAAGTGAGTAATGTCATGTACATCACTATGCCTACTTTAGTAGGTAATATAACAATATTTTGTGAATTACACCAATGCTCCAAAAATATTTTCATGAAGATAATTGATGAACATTATAAATTTTTCATCTTTGGTATTTTTGAGAATTAAAGACAATTTCTTTTTCAAGTCATTTGACATATATTTTTGCTCATAAAAATTATTCATTAGATTTATAATAGAGGATTTTAGTTTTTTAAACATTTCTTCACAAACTTCTAGAAATGCATTTCTAATAATTTATTCCATATTGGTTTGTGCAAAAAATAATTCCTTATTTTGTTTTTTGATGTTGAAATCCTTATTTCTCCCAAATTTACTCAAACAATAATGGTTCAATTTTCTTCAACTTTTAATCCTTCAATTTTAATAAAGCAATCAATTTATAAATTTCATTCATTTTAAACAATTCCATTCAAATTCTTCAAATTAATTTCGTTGAAGTAGAAATTCTTATTTGTAAAAAATTTAATTTCAATTTATCCTTTGCACAAAGTTTGGATGAAAAAGAAATTATATTAATAAAATAATATCTGGTCATACAAAAAAGGACGAGTGGGATTAACACACCTTGTAAACCAACACACTAACCACTGTGATTAGGAGTACACAAGAGTGTCAGAAACAGTCCACAAAAAGCCATATAACAACTGCCAAAATAGTGTTAAATATACATTCATAAAGAAAGGAGATGATAAATCACTACCAAGTGGAAGGCCTAAAGATTTCCTCCATAAGGTAATAAGTCCATCCAACTATTGAAGAAACTAGAGCCCCTCAACCATCAGTAGTAGTACCAGTACATGTCTGTGCATTTGGTACAATTCACCCCAACCAGGGGCATCATCTTGCTCAGGATGTCGAACATCCCAACCAAAGGTTGGGCGAGACAGGCCTCCAACTCCATATTCTCCAAATTTGCGTTGCGGGGGGGCTGGGACCAGTTGATGGTAGTAGAGGGTTGTGGCTGGAGATAGGTCCCCCGATGAGTCGACAATCGAGACTTGGAAGGGGAAGTAAGAGGCACACGACTCATAGCACAGGGCGCATTCCCCAATGCTCTATTAGGGTACATAAGTCCTATAGGTCCATATTTACTTTTTCAATCTGTACTTGAATTTGAAACCAATAATCAAATAATATAGCATATTTATCAACAACAGAGAAGACACGCGCAAAATCTTGTTGAGAAAAAATAGCTCTGTTCTGGGACTTCCAAAGATAAAACAGGGTACCAATTCTAAAAATATTCCAAACAACACCCAATTTGAAGGAAAAAGCAATAGGGTCACCCAAAATAGCATGCACCGAGGTAAAATCCTCTTGCATAAAATCAATCACTTTTGCAAATCAATCAATTAATTTTTTAAATTTCTATAATCTTCAATTCTTCAAATTCAAATTCTAATTCTAATTTCAATTTTCCATTATAACTCCAAAATTTCAAAATTTCAAATAAATAAATTCAATCTTTAAATCTAGCAATCAATATATTTTTCTTCTTATCACTCCAATTCTCCTTTCAATATTAATTTCACCCTTCAATTTTTATTTTATTCAAATTTCAAATTACTTTGACTCCTTATAACTCCTTTTTATTTAAATCTACCTTTCAAAATATAAAATTCTTTTTATCAAACCTTATCACTCCAAAATATGTGATGCCTAAAAAATTAAATAATTTCAAATTATGTAATGCATACCTTATTCTTCCTGAGATTCTTCCTTTGCATAGACTAACATATTAGAATAAAGTTGTGATAGATCACGTCAGGTTGTCCACATTACCATGCACAAAACCTATCTTTACATTCAATTTCACACTCAAGGTTCCTTTGTTTTGCTTTGGCGCTCCTTTACCTTTCTTCACTGACTTCCATGCTTAGAATATCAAGTGACTTCATTGATAAATCAGCCTAGGTTCCTTGGACTATTTAGATGCTTTGTATTCACATTTTGACTACTAGGTTGTTGTGCTTTCATGAAGACTTCAGTTACACATTATCACTTTAGCTTCACAGACTTTTTTTGTGGTTGCACTCTATGTTGACTTTGTTGTCAATTTGCCTTACTGCTCAGAGGCTTTCATTCACCTTCAAGTTTGGACTCTAAAATTTTAATCCGATATTTTTGCTCTTTGGTGAATTCCACCAATACTTGTTCTCATAGCATCTACTGATTCAATTTCTTCACCTTCACACCTTTCAATTTGACTTCACACTTCTTCCAAATCAAACTCATTCCTTCCAACTTGGCTTTGTGCTTCTTCAAGATTCTAATATCATAGGCACCACCAACTTTATTTGACATCAATAAATTTATGCTTCTTAGACCACCAGTCCTTCATTTCTTAATGATAAAAAAACTCTATGGCTTGGCTTCACACTTCTTAAAGCCTCTCACAAGCACCACCAATCTTATTCATTGTCTAATATTGCACAGTAATTCTTCTTAGGCCACCAGCCCATTGTTTATCAAAGATGAAGATCATCCAACTATCCTTCAATGCATTCAATGTGAGCTACCAACTTAAATTCCTTAAATTTAAATTTCTACATAAAAAATGAGCCTCCAATAAAAAATTAGGCCACTGACCAACAAATCCTTCAAATATTCTTCCAATTCACACTAGAACTTACAATACTAGCATTTAATCAATATGGTGGTATGGCTTTGATACCACCAATGGATTTTTAGAAAAATTAATCATAGGTCCCAATATCTAGGATCAAATATGAATCTCAATATTAAAGCATAGAAATCTCTAATTAATATAAATCAATAAAACATTTATGAAATAATAACATTTCAATATAGAAACTCACAATAATATTGATCAAATATATAAGACTTGTATTCGAACTTCATTACAATCTTTCTTGATTTTATAATACATGGAGCTTTGTCTCCATAATATAAAATTATAAGTAATATTTCTCTAATTTGATTATTTATCTCCTCACATTCCGAGAGATGCATCCTTTTCTATTCCTCATATATGACAAACATCTTACGTACCTTCACTTTACATCTTGACACATGTTATATATCTTTTTACTTGTATACTTGACACATATAGACTTGACTCTTGACTTACTTATATGACACATTGCACACTCTTGCATATTACACACTTACACACTTTATTACATGATACTTGCACTCTTTCACACTTGCACACTTTTCTACATGGCACTTGGAGTCATCCTACGCATTGACACATACTTTAGGGGAAATATAAATTACACACCCTAATATAATAACTCACACTCTAATCTAATATTTACATTAGTACAATGGTACCATGGGGATACTTTCATTTAGTACTAAATGATGTAATATTCTTCAACATATATTTTGATAATTTTTTTTTTATTATTTATAATAAAATGAGAAAGTTGCATTGTCTGTCCTACCAAGCAAACAAGGCTTTCATCCAAAATTTAATAGAAGAGCAACAACTATGTCTTAAGCATATCTTGCTAATACAATGATACAAAAATATATGACTTTCTTCTAAGTCACAACATATAGAAACCAGAGTTATCAACATCAATATGTAGTATATGGTATAGATATTCCCTAGTTTTTTGCATCCACCATTATGGAGGATCTCCATAACGAGTCATATCCGTGGTATAAAGCCCAATTCACCATAACATATGCAATACTATTTTGTTCTCAAGGAACATGAAGAAACTCTATTGTTTTGAATCTAGACTGAAATGCATGCATATTTTCAATCACCCTTTGTAACCTCTAATCCTGATGGAAGGCTCTAATGTACAGCTTTAGTTTTTTAATGGTTACTTGTGATTTTGATTCTACTTGTACTATAGACCAGCCAATCTTAGTAGCTTATTGAAGGCCACGAAGGATAGCACATGCTTATGCTAGATTATTATAGAGAATGCCAATATTCTTTGCAAGAAAAGGAAAGCATGAGTACGTTCTGAGAATATTTCTATGTTGCCTATATTTGCTCTTCCTAGGTTACCTCTTGATTATCTAAATTCCTTGCATTTGTGTTCTCTACATAAACATAAAAATTTGTATTTATATTGGTTGTGTTAATGCATGAAAAGAGGTATTTGTGTAGCATGAAAATATGTGCTCAAGGTTGTGTTATACCTTATTCACGTTAGGATTTTTTTTTAATAGGCTATATGTGGCTTCTATTGGGGGCCACTCCCATTAAAATACTAGAATATTACATTTGTTGTAGCAAAATTTTTTATCACTATTTTTTCTTTTCTTTTTTCTCTTAAATATATTCTTCAAATTTATCAAAGTCCTATGTTTCCACAATCAACTCCTTGAAATCATTTTTATTAAGACATAAAATCTCACTTGGCCAGTTGTCTTCTAAAATATGAATTTCATGGGGATGTAGATCAACACCATAATTCGTTAATTTATGTACTACTCGATTTCCTTCTCTATAAATATGCTCACACTTACAGGATATTGCCTCTAGTAATAAATGATGAACATCAACAATAATATTATTTTTTATCCAGTATCCACATCCATTTTTGTTAATAGCATTGATGGTAATTTGTGAGTCCCTCTCAATTGAAATATATTTCCATCCTTTTTCTCCTACAATTTTAATCCCAGTAAGAAGTTTCCTAGCCTCTGCATATTTGTTAGTTGAAGTCCCATATGATTCTGAATAAGTGAGAAGAATTTTGCCTTCACTATTTCTAAAAAAACCACCTCCACCAGATTTTCCTGGATTTCTTTTAAAAGCACCATCAAAATTAATTTTGATAAACCCAATTTCTAGATATTTTTATTTTACCATAGATCGAAGTAGATCCTTTTTTTTAATTCTATTTTCACAGACGACTCTTACATGTATGTTCAAATCCTGTAGCCAAATTATTAGCACTTATTTTTTTGCAATTGAGACTTCCCATGATGAGCACCATATTTGTAGATATTTTGCAAGAGAGGCACTGATATGGTTCCAAACTTGGGCATGATTTTGATATTTATTATTAAAAATTATTTTATTCCTTTCAAGACATAAATTCCAACAAATAATGGTAGGTCCAATCCTCCAAAGAATACATAATGCTTTAGCTTTGAAATAATTTATCCAACATTCTATCAACTCTTTCAATGTTTATGGAGATACCCAATATAATTTCATATTTTTTAAAAATTAACCCCAAATGGTGTGAGCAAATGGATAACGAAGGAGTAAATGGTATGATGTTTCTAAATCCTTCTCACACAAGACACATCTGAAGGGTCCACAATATCCTCTTTTTTGTAGATTCTCTCTTTAAAGAGTCTTACTTTGAACTACTAACCAAAGAAATATTGAGGCCTTAGGGAGAGCCTCTAATGACCAAACATTTTTCCAAGGAAAATATTTGGGAGAAGGAAATTTTGATTGTTCTAAATTCTCATATCCCAAATTTACTAAGTACCCACCATCCTTTGATAAGTTCTAAACCAACTCATATTTTCGTGTAAAAATTGGTAAATAAAACTCTAGAAGCATAATTTGAAGTTCATCTGCTATTTTATTTCTTTCCTTCAACCAGGTCACTATAAGAAATCCATAATCTAGAGTTTCTGTTCATAATAATATAATATTTGACCTTTGGACCTTTACATTCTAGGTACACTTGAGCCAATTGTTTCCATTTTGAGTCTGAGATTAGAGAATAAGGCTTCAACCAAAGCATCAGGCCAAAAATTTGCATAACTCCCCTCATTGATTGACCATCTAATATGTTTCTTTATCAATTACAAACTATCTTATATGAAGTTCCATGTTGATGATCCTTTGGGAAGAGTTCTTTTTATAAACAATTACATTGCAAGCGAACCTATATATTTTTTAAGTAATATTTTTACCCAATTCTTTCCTTGATATTTGAATCATCTCCATCCAAGATTTGATCCTAATGCCAAATTCATAATTTTGCAATTCCGCAAGCTTGCTCCTCCAATATTCTTTCCTCTACAAAACCTTTCCCACTTACAAAGAGGAAACCTAAATTTTTCCTCACAACCTTTCCATAGAATTTTTCTTTGAATTTTATCAATTTATGATGCAATACCTGTTGACAGTTTTGAATCTAACATTATATAAATAGGAATAGATTACAAAGCAGTCTTTGTGAGTTGTAGCCTTCCTGCCATGGTTAAGAACTTATCTTTCCAACCTGCCAAGGAAGTTTTCATTCTATCCAAAAAATATATCCAAAGCTCCTTTTTATTTCCTTTATCGGACAAAGGAATACCCAAGTAGATTGATGGAAATTGTTTAATTTTAAACCCCAAAATATTCACAATAATTTGTTGTAAATCTAGGGCAGTATTAATAAAAAAATCTTGGATTTTGAAGTATTTACCAACTGTACAGTAGCCTTCTCATAACAGGACAATATTAATTTAAACTCCATGGCCTCACTGAATGAGGGATGACCCAAAAGAAAAGTATCATCAACAAATTGAAAATGAGATTAAAAGGGACCAATTTTTGCAACTTGAATACCCTTGATTTTTCCTTCCATTTTTTCCTTTGAAAATGCTCTCCCTAATGCTTCCGCTAGAATAATGAATAGATAAGGAGAAAGAGGATTACCTTGACAAATTCCACAAGATCACTTGAAGTACCCAACATGAGAACCATTGATAAAAATAAAAAATTTTGCAGTGCTATAACAATATTTAATCCACTCATACCAACTATAACCAAAGCCAAAAAAATTGAAAATAGCATGGAAAAAATTCTAGGAAATCCTATCATATGCTTTGTTCATATCTAATTACAAAAGCATATCTGGTTTTCTCATGGAATGAAGAGAATGTATGGCCTCTTGTGCAATAATTGTACCATCAAGAATTTGTTTACCCTGAACAAAGCCATCTTGTTCCTCTAAGATAATACACCCTAG
This sequence comes from Wollemia nobilis, assembly GCA_028583015.1. Taxonomy (NCBI): domain Eukaryota; kingdom Viridiplantae; phylum Streptophyta; class Pinopsida; order Araucariales; family Araucariaceae; genus Wollemia; species Wollemia nobilis. The sequence goes on from JAQPPZ010017039.1 coordinate 1,835,878, forward strand.
AATGCCATTCAACTTGTTTGCCATAATTTTTGAAATGATATTGTAAATCATATTACAAAGGCTTATTGGACAAAAATTATCAAAATATTTTGTGTCATCCTTCTTGGGAACCAAGGTAATAAAAGTAGCATTAATCTCACTTATTATAGCCTTCCTTTTATGGGCCTCTTCCACTGCATCTAACATATCTCTCTTCAATAAATCCCAAAAATTTTGAAAGAGAATTGTAGGAAATCCATCTGGGCCAGGTGCCTTGTTAGGATGGAAAGAGAAAATTGCTTCATGGAGCTCTTCCATAGATATCTTCTTCCTCAAGCTTTCATTTTTTCTTTGAGTGATAATTGATGGAATATTTTGCAAAAGTCTTTCTTGTGCCTCCTTATCTTGCCTAGAATTTGACATAATATTTTTGAAATAATTTATTGCTTCCTTCCTTATATCTTCTTCATCCTCAATATTTATTCCATTTGAAGTTATAATATTTTTAATATGATGAACATAAAAATTTGTTTTTGTTGTAGCATGAAAAACTTTGTATTTCTATCTCCTTCCTTGAGCCATTTCTCTCTAGATTTTTGGAACCAATATGACCCCTCCTTTTTCAATGTATTATGATAATCAAAAATTAATTGTTTTTCTTTCACATAAGAATCTTGGTCCATTCCATTAATTTCTACTATCTCTTATAAATTTTGGAGTTTGAATTCAATTTATTTTTTTATTTAAAAATGTTACCAAAATATTTGACATTCCATATTTTCATCTGCTCCTTTACATGTTTCAACTTTTGAACAAACCTATACATAAATGATCCTTCAAATTTTGATTCATCCTACTATAACATAACCATCTAGAAAAAATCAGGTTCTTGAAGCCACATATACTGGAAGCGAAATGGCTTTGGATGACCATGTTTAGGTAACTCACAAGTCAAAAAATGGGTTTGTGATTTGATCTTGCTCACAATAAAATATTTGAAGAGATTGTATACTTTATTTGCAACCATTTATTGGATAACAAGAATCTATCCAATATTTTTACTATATGATTTTTTCCAATGCATTTGTTATCCCATGTGTATTGAAATATTGAGGGACTAACAATCCAAAGGTCATTTGAATTGACAAATGAAGAAAAATCTTGTATTGATTTAGACCATCCTAGAATGCCACCCTTATTTTCCAAAGGAGATATAACAGTATTAAAATCACCTCCAATAATCCATAGATCACAATGAGTCATCATTGTATTTGAAAAAAATATACTAAGGTCCTTCCAACATCTTTCACATGGAATAACTATTATTGGAGCATATACATTTATAACCCCAAATTTTATGTTTTCATATTTCTTGCAAAATAATCCAACAACCCAATTACTTTTTGCTTCTAATAGTTTTCCATCCCATTTGCATTTGTCCCATATTATTGCAATACCGCCTGAAGCTCATGTAGAAAAAATTGCTAAACAATAACCTATCTTCCAAATATTCTTAAACGCCTCCTTACATTCCTCACTGCTTAATTTTATTTCTTGTATTAAAATACACTTAGGGCTATAACAACCTATTAATTTCTTAATAACTCTTTTTTAGGGGTTTTATTCATACCCCTAATATTCCATGATATCATTTTCATCATCAATACTTTTTATTTTTGTTAGTGGGCTTAGCCCTACTTATTGTTAACACCTGTGATATTTTTGTTTAACTTCCCAAATCAATAACCTTCTGAGTTACTTTTTCTCCTAGATCGAGGTTTGATGGCCTTCCTCTCCTTCTTCCATTCTTGCCAACACTCTCATCTTCATCAATCTCTTCCATTTTTCATATTGTTCAAAATGAGACTTATCTTCTAAAGGTTTATGTTGCCTTAAAGAGCCCAAAGTGCAAGGAATAGCCTCATTAGCATTTTCTTCTTTATGTTGCCCTAAAAACTCTAAACTGCAAAGATGATCCTCCATAGTCATCACTTTCTTATGTTGGCCTGAAAACCCTAAATTTCCTTGGATATCCTCCATAATATTTTATTTAATATACTACTCTTGAAAACCTAACGTGCAAGGAACACACTCCATACTACTTTCATTTTTATTGGAAGGAGAGGATTTTAAGCTACTTGAGGATAGTAAAGGTGATTTACCTAGATTAAGCTTGACCTCCTTCTCCTTATTTGATTTAAGATTCATCTCCCCATTTTCCTTTGTATTAAAATTTGCCTTCCCCTCTTCCTTTGCACCTTGAGCTCCTATATTTGAACTTGCACAATGCACTTCCTCATCTTCCATACCATTTTTTATTCTAATGGCCGATTGGAGTGAACTGTAATTGCCTTTTCTATTTGATGATGTAGAGGGATTTTTATTGCCACTTTATTAGGAGTGGAAAATCCTTTATTTGACTTAGCTTCTCCTATGATATGGTGTAATTTTTTCAAATTTAAATTACCATCATGCCCAAAAAATTCCATCTCTTCCTTCATTTTTACTTTGTAGTATTTTTCCATGTGCCTAGTTTCATGATATTTATGATATCAAAATGCAATGTTTTCATAATCCACCTATGGATCCCATTCTCTTGATTCAGTTTTAATATTAATCTATTGTGGTAAAGGTTTAGAAATATCCATGGAAACACATATTTGAGTGTATACAACATGTCTTCTCTCCTTAGTAGATGGCCCTTCTTGGATGAATTTTCCTAGAGTATTACCAATACTCTTCAAAATCTCTTTATTGATGAGTTGATAAGGAAGTCCAAAAAGCCTAATCCATACCGAAAACCTTTTAATATTTTTGTGTCCACAAAAATATTCTCACTCCAAGGTCTTAAGTATAATGCATCTTTACCCCTAAACCAAGGGCCTCCATCCATTATTTTATCCCTTATTTCTGAACTGGAGAAAATAATGAGGAAAAATCCTTTCGAAAGAAAAGTCATGGAGTAATTTGAATTCAATCCCCACTTCCACTTAATCCAATTTTGAATATCATAAAAACCTATCCAATATCCATAAAATTTACAAATTAACCCTTTGGTTTAAAGAATCATTATATCATGCTTAATCATCTCATCTTTAATAATCACTTCTGGTGTAGAATCTGCTACTTAGACTGGATTTGCCATAGATTCTCTCTTATCCTTATTTCTAGCTAGGGTATCCAAACTTCCAATTTTTCCATTCATAATTTCAGTAAGGACTTTCACAAATGACTTTATTTCCATGTTACCTAGGTTTTTTTCAAATGAATCCTCTAAATTTTGCTTTCGGTTTTGCTCACTCCTGGTTGTGTTCACTCTTGGTTGCAATTGTGCTCACTCCTAGCTATGCTCACTCAATTTTAGCTGTGCTCAATCCTGGTTGTGCTCTCTCAATCCTGGTTGTGCTCCCTCACTCCAGGCTACATTCAGTCACTCCTAGTTGTGCTCACTCAATCTTGGCTGCACTCAGCTATAAGATATATATATGTTTTTGTAGAATATCCTTGTTGTATTGGATAGTTGTGTTCACTCATGGATATAGTTGTGCTCACTCTTGAATGCACTTGCTCACTCCTAGTTGTGCTCAATCCTAGCTACACTCGTGCACTCGCTCCTAATTTTGGATTTACTCTTAAAACTATGTTTTTCATCAACCATATTTACGATATGATTTCAACATAAGATATAATATGTGCAATATATAAGTCCTTTCAAAATATGGATGAGGGAATAAATTTTTTAACCTTTATAATCTTTGAAAACCTATATTGTTATTTTCAAACAGTAAAAAATAATTTTAATTAAAAAATAAGATTTAAATTTTATGTTAAACTAGATGAAACAAATTAATTTTTAATAAGTTACTTTTTTTCAAAAAGTTGATATGTATAAGAAATCGTTTAATTTTTTTTGAAAAGTTAATGTAAAAGAAATCCTAATAGATAATGCAATATAAGATCAAATAAAACAGGAAAAAATAGTGTTTTTTTAAATTAAATCTATAAAATGGATCATAATATATTAGAATTTATTTTTGAATAAAATTAATTTAGTACATATTTTAATTAGGTCTGAGGTGTAGACCAATTGGTTCGGTGAACCCCCTTAAAGGGGGATGGACATCCAAGGTTCAAATTTTAGGCCTCATCAGACCGGTTTCTTGTCCATATTCCAATGTGTTCCCAGTTGTGTAAAAGGTTCAATATGAATGTTGCTTAGTGGTTATAGGGATATATTATAGGGATTACCATAGCGGCTACCTATTCCACTAGGTTAATAAAAAAACATGTTTTAATTAAATTTATTTATATAATTTTTTAAGGGGTTATATGGGATTGAAACAACTCATCTATATTATATCTTATTCATATAGCGGTATAAAAACAACTTGGCAAGTATGTATGTATTATTTTGCAAGATTGGAGCCTTAATCTAGTCAAGGAACTTAATCGGTTAGACTTATATATATATATATATATATATATATATATATATATATATATATATATATATATATATATTGGTAAAAAGAGTGATTATATTATATTGATCATCAAATTATATTACATATTTGGAATTTCTAGACCTTCAAGTTTTTCACCTATGTTTTGACATTATATACATCAATTTTATCTATCTCAACCATAGTACTAAGAACCAAAATCCCTATCAATAAAAAGGTGTCACAAAACACTGAATCTCTACACATTATTAGGAATTTCATCATTAATATATTTAATATGAAAATATCTTCCCTTATTTATTATGCCCACCCCTTAGGAGGGTGCCCATAGCAAATGAGGCCTTCCTTGTGCAAATTCGTGTTTGCCATACCATCAACTACTTTATTCTACTCTCTTGGTACATGGGTGTATATCACATTTTTAAAATTGCTTTGTATTCATCTGATTTTCTCTAAAATCCTTTGAATTCTCCAACTAGAATCCTTGATTCTCAATGGAAAATTAAGGTAGTCGATAAATACTTGAGAGTTTGACTCGACTATCACTCTATTCTATTCGACCTTAAGAGCCTCTTGCATCCCTCTCAAAATGCCATATCCCTCAACGATGTTGTTGGAAAGTGTACCTAGGTTTGTTATAAATGTGAATGCTAGGGTACCATTTGATAGTCTACCTACTCCCCTTGCACTGGCCTTACCTAGGTTACCCCTCGATGCTCCATTTGTATTTACCTTCCAAATCCTAGTGATGGTCATTGTCATTTTTGGGTTCTATCCACCCTTTTGTCTCATGGTTTGATTCTTCTAGCTTTGTTCATCTCAGGACTGATCTTGAGTCATGCCATTATTTACTCCTATCGTTGATGTGATTTTTATGGATTCTTTAGCATGAATTGGATAGTCTTTCTTATATTGGGCATGGTCTTCATCCACATATAATGGATATATCTAATCTTGTATTTGAATATCCTTCTATTTTTCTCATTCTAGATGTTCTAAAGTAGAATTTTCATCCCCATTCATACTTGATACTATCTACCCAACATAGCTATTAAATCCTTATTGATTCTTCCATCCTCTCTAGATCTCTTTTATAGAATTATTTTTGGTGCAATGCAAACCTAACAAATATGCCAACATATTTCACAACTTCATTGTTGGGGCATTCTATAAAAATGTGATTGAAGGTTTCACTATCCTCCATACATAATGTACATATGAAAGGTCCATACACTTTTCTCTTCATTAAGTTATCCCCTATGAGTACTATTTTGTGGAGTAACCAATTGAAGAACCTAATCTTTGGCCATAAATTTTATATCTAGAGTTGTGTGAATAGATCCCAATTCAGATGATATATGCTAGGACATAATGCTTTGTATCCCTCTGCTACTGTATACATCCCCTTAGTCCTACTATTCCATACAAATTGATCCTACTCATAGGACCATGATAATTATCTCATTTGTATGATTCGATCAATCTCTTTTGCTAGTCTATTTGGAAGTTGGATTGGTCATTCTTTTGGTGGAATCTTATATCTTTCAACTTTTGGTCCTCGTATTTGGTGTCTGGAGTATTTTTCTACTATTATCCATTGTTTTCTATGTATATCCTCCACCATTGGGTTCCACTATAGATATTGAGTCACTAAAGTTTGATGTCCATCCCATAAATCTAACAAAAAAATTGTGTACTTTCCATTATTAACTATCCAAAATAACCTTTCTTTGATCATTTTATCTCTTATTTTGAGTACCACTAAAATAGCAAAATATTTTTTAGACAATTGATATCGAATACTATCTACTAGGATCTTTTTCTATGGATACTTCACTCAGATTTTTGGCCCATAATGCATTGGGACTATTTATCATTCTCTAGTACAATTTTACAACTAGTGCCTTGCTATTTTTGACTGTAGAATTGAAACCCAAACCCACTTCTTGTTTTTGTAAACATAAATTTTCCTACTTTACTAAGATCCATTTTCTTTCCTCCCTGGAACCCATCCGAAGGAATCTATGACTTATGTAATCAAGCTCTCAAAGCATCACCTTTGGGATATCCAAAACCAATGACACATAGATGGGGATAGATTGTAGCAATGAACCGATTAAGGTAATACGTCCTCCTGATGATAGCCACCTATTTTTCTATTTTCCAATTTCACCCTTGATTTTATCTATTAGACATACCCAATCCTCCTCCTTTTATCTACTAGTTTTGATTAAGACCCCCAAATAGATAATTGAGAGTGATGTTTTCCAAAAATCAATTCCATATAGTACAAGGGTCTCTTATCGAGGTGAACAATGGAAGAAGATTACTTTAGATTTATCATTATTCACCATCTGGCTTGTTTCCTTGGTAAAGCAATTTAGGATTTGCTTTATTCTAGTTGCTTCTTAAACTATTATTTTTTCTAACAACATAGAATAATCACAAAATTATAAATGGGTGATTGGACTAGCTCCACTAGAAACTAAAACTCCTTCTAATATCTTATTATCTATGTTCTTAGCCAATGTTCTCTCCAAAATTTTAACTAGAATAATTAATAGCTATTGGGATTGGGGTTCCCCTTGTCTAATACCTCTTGATATTGGGAATAACTTCGTGGGGAATCCATTGATGATAATTGAGTATGAAACCAAATATATACAACCTTTGATCCAATTTTTCCACTCCTAAGAGAACCCTAATTTCCTCATGATCTATATTAAGAAGTTCCACTCCACTCTATCATAGGCTTTATATAGATCGAGTCGAATGAACATAGTAGGATATTTCTGTGCTTCCATAGAATGTATTGTTTTTTGAACAATCACTATCTCATCCACTATATGTCTACCCTTTATGAATCCTCCTTGTTCAAGGGATATTTTTTTTGTAGAAGTGGTTTTAGCCTCTCAACCATGATGTTGGTGAAAATATTCATTAAAACATTACATAATATTATTGTTTGATATCCACTTATATTTTCTACTTCCCTTGCCTTTGGTATTAGTGCTATGTAAGTTTTGTTGATTTCCTTCAATATTTCCTTGGTTTTTTTCACCTATTTACCACCTCTAAAAGTGTCTTCCTACATAATATCTCAAAATTCTTGGTATAATTCAATAGGGAATCCATTTGGACCTAGAGTTTTTTCCCTTTTGCATTCTTAAAACTACCCCCTATAATTTTTGCATTGTTACTAGTGCACCTAGTATATCATTTTCTTCTTTTGTAATGAGTGTGGGTATATCTTGTAGCATTTATTGTTGGGATTTTGGATCTATGGCCTCAACCATGAATAGATTTACAAAATAGGTCATTTCTATCGAGTTCGTTCCCTCCCATGTGTGAATAATCTCTCCTTATTCATTTTTCATAGAAGAGATGAAGTTATAAGTCCTCTAGGCTAAAAGGGACTTCTGGAAGAATCTTGTGTTTTTATCTCCTCTTAGCCAGTTAATTTTTTTTTTTTTTTCACAATATATCCTCCCTTCCTTCCCATTTCTTCTTTTGGTTTGTGAGATCCCATTCTATTTTTACCTTGGTTTTCGTGAGACCCTCCTTTCTTATTTGATAATTCAACTCCTCGAGTCATTCAAAAAAATTCTTTTTATTTTCTTTTAACATCTCCTAATTTCTCCCTATGTTAGCTCTTAATATTTTTTTGACATACCATAGTCATTTTAAAAATAGAACATTTGTGTGACATATCTTGATTTTCCTTCCTGCCACTGTTGTTGCATTTTTGGTCTAAATGATTTATCTCTGAACCACATGGTTTGAAACCAAAATGGCGCTTGTTTTGGATTAGTTTTCCAAACTTCTATTATTACAAACCAATGATATAACATTGCACTATTTAATATTTTAACCTTCGAGATATGTCCCTGTATCAAGAGGCTTTATGATACTAAGAAACTATTCAATTTTTCTAAAATGCATGTTGGGTTCAGTATTCTGTTGGGCCAAGTCATCAAACCATTATTAGGTTTGATATATATGAGTTTTAGGTGTCCCATGTTCTCACTCATGATATTCATACCTCATTTTAGAGCCCAATTTCCTCCCACCTTCTCTTCAACGAGATAATGGTGGTGAAATACCCCAATAATATTCAAGCTCAAAAATATTGTGAAGAGATATAGTCTATGTCCCTCCATATATTTCTATTTTATTCAATGGTTCTTAGGGAATATACATTTAGATAAATAATTTGTTGGCTATATTGTTTATTTTTTTCTACCATACCAATCAGGCCTTTACTAGCCAACTGTATAGTGTACCAGTAGTTCTTTAGGATCCCAAAAGCATGTAAATCCTCCTAAAGCTCATTGGGCACTCAAGAATACTGCTTCATTGGGTTACCATATCCTTCTTTTTATTATATCCATTTCCTCAAAATATACCGTTGTCTCTTGAAGGAAGATTATTTGTGACTGTTTTATATGAATCATTCTTTTTATCTCATTTTTTTACAAGGATTTCCTTTCAATCTTGTAATATTCCATGTAACAAATTTCATTAGTAACAAGGATTAAAAATATGGGTAAGTATCATATCCTTACCTTAATTAAATTTTACCTTCCTTTTCCATGTGATGCTGGTTGGACTTTCTTTTCACCTTTTGATTCGTGTTCACCTTCATCTTTTTACTAGGTTCCTGGTTCACCCCTATAGCTTATGATATCTATGTATAGAATTTTCCATTTATTTTATATTTTTTTTTATTCTTTCTTTGATAACTCATTTCTATTTGTTTTAGTTCTCTCTTGTTACTGCTTTACCCCATTGTTGAGTGGTATTTTCACCCAATTGTGAAATTACACTCTTCAGTAGGATTTGGGTCTCAAATCCCCTCTTGCAAAGAAATTAAACAAATAACTTCTCCAAGGTCTCCGCTATGTTAGCATTTTGCATAAATAAAAATATTCAATTTAAATGCTTGGAATACCTTAGTGATTGCAAGTAACTATAAACAAGGGGCTATGTTGGTTTATTTTATCGTGCAACTTTAATGATTGTTTGTTGAACCAAAATAGAGTAAATGTGAGTCGGCCCAGCCATGGAAATTTTTATTTTCAGATTTTTTTATTTTTTATTTTGATGACTACAAATTAAAATATTTTTTTTGGAAAATGAAGTGTAGAAAAAAAAGAAAAATAAAATGCAAAGAAAATGAAAATAAAATGAATTCAGGGTGCTGCTATCCTATTCTAAAAAAACCGAAGATATGAGGTTTTCTGCATGCAACCTAACCTATTGGACCTGCAGAACATACACAATCCAGATAAGTTAAGTGCTGGTTTCTAGGGTTTTGAATGCGGTATTCAGATTTAATCCTTCGCATGAAGCAACCAAGATAACTTGAATAAACTCTAGTTACAAGCCTAAAATCTAAAAAAGGGAAAAATAGACATTTAATATCGTATGCATAAAATAACTCCTCCTTTATTGTACATAATATGTAACACTCTGAGATTTTTTGTATTAAGAATTTATCAATTTACAATAACAAAAAATTTTGGTTCTCAAAACCAGAGAAAGTGTAAGAAAAACACTCCAAAGTAGGCCCAGAATGGCTTTTCTCCTTCAACTCTGCAACCCTGTTCGCAGTGATTTTTTGACCCCTGTACTTGTATTTGCTTCTGCTTTAAAACTTTCTGGTATGGCTCTCTGTGACATTTCATTTTGCCTTCCCCCACCTCTTCATTGTTTTGGCCTTTTGTTTGGGCTTCGAAATGTTTTTTCTCTGTAGTGCTTGATCTTCTTCGCTAACTATAATCATTGGTCATGAAGCGTTACACCATAACTCTTACACCTTTATGCCATGCGTTCAGCATTGTCACTATAGACTCTATAACGGCCCCCTTTGAATCACAAAAAAGCAACATGTTGCGATATCATGACATTTTTATGTCTTCGACTTCTTTTCTGCTTTTGTCGTGATAATGCAACATGTCACGATATCACGACAATTTATGTCTTTTGGTCGCAAGAGTGCAACATGTCGTGATATCGTAACAATTTTTGTCTTTTGGTCATGAGAGTGCAACATGTCACGATATCGTGACACTTTTTCTTTTTTGATCGTGAGGATGCAACATGTCGCGATATCACAACACTTTTCATTCTTACTCTTTCTCCTTGCTTTCTGCTACAAAAATGCAACATGTCATGATATCACGACACTTTTCACTTTTACTCTTTCTCCTTGCTTTCTGGCATGAAAATGCAACATGTCGCGATATCGTGACAATTTTTTCTTCATGCTCTATCTTGTTGCTCTTAGCCGCAAAAACGCGACATGTCACGATATCGCGACACTTTTCTCATTTTGCTCTATCTTTCTGCTCTTAGCCATGAAAACGCAACATGTCATGATATCATGACACTTTTTCTTTCTTGTTGTATTTTTTTGCTCTCAGCCGCAAAACTGCAACATGTCACTATATCGCAACACTTTTTCTTTCTTAGCTACAAAAAAGCAAAATGTCACGATATCGCGACACTTTTTCTTTCATGCTTTTTCTTTGATATTTTAGCATCTAGGCCACTGCAGTCTTCTTGGAAAGCATGCAAAAATGTGGGTCCCCAATTTTGGGGTACGTTGTGGATCAACCACAACAAATGGCGACTCTGCTGGGAAATGCTCCTGAGCATTTCGATGAGAACCTAACCTGAAAATATACAGATTTAAATACAAGCATCAGCATAAATACAAAGAATTCCAATAGATCAGAAATACATGAAACATCAAAATCACTAAGCATCAGTTCGGTGTGTGCAGTGCTTCATTCTCTATCGTTTGAAATTCGTTCAGCTTTCCATTGTCAATTTTACCTGAATGCATATGTGAGGTTATGAATGATTTGTGCAGGATTTAATGCATGATAAATATGCTAAAGATATAACAACCTGCTTTATAAAGGCTCAAACCTTCTAGTATCATACACAAACATTTTAAAACTGTCAAACCCTCTTAGGATCAAATACGTGTATAATGAATTAATTTATTAGATCCCAAAGTTGGTTATGTGTCACTACCATCTTGAACCCATGTGCAAGTGTAAGTGAAATCAGAGCTTTGGGGAATAGGATTTCCAACCTAAGCGAGATGGGAATTTAAAACTATCCTTACTACTCTGATCTGGAATTCATTACCTCACCTTGAACAAAATGATTTAACCTGTTATGGATGAAATTGTCAGGCTAGTCTATCTATTTGAGTAGTCAATGGTCTTGCTTTTAGACAAGACATGCTACCATGCGTGAGCATACTCCACTACCAGTCAGGCGTTTATAGCCCCGATGGAGATTAACCCCATAATCCATGATTTGGTTTCATTTTTTATTTCTCGGACCTTGGGGATGATTACCCATCCTTGCAAGGGACATGTAGTATGATCCTTCCAATCCAATATTAATGATGAAATGAAAAATATTTGCTTTACATTTGATTTCTTAGACCTTGGGGATAACTACCCATCCTTACAACGAACATGTAGTACGATACTTCCAATCCAAGATTTATAATGAAATGAAAAATAGAAGCTTTGGGGGATCGGATTCTCAACCTAATCGAGATGAGAATTTTGCCCTATCCTTACTACTCCATGGAGGTCAAATCAGAACTTTGGGGAGTTGGATCCTCAACCTAAGTTTGATGAGGATTTAACCCTATCCTTACTACTCTGATTTTAGGCTTTAAGCTTTATGGGAGTGGTAAAAACCATTGTTTTAAGGATTATGTTGCATGATAGGATAGACACGAAATACTCCTTTCACCTCACCTTTTCTTCCAAGCATGGTTTTGATAATTTTTCTCAAGATCCTCTTGAATGTGCATAGAACGTGCTTGGTTCAAGATAGTTCGGGCATCATTTCCCAACCTTAGGATTTTTTTTTTTTTTTTTTTTATTTTTTATATAAATGTTATATAATAACCCTAAGAGGATTTGACACTTTTTCAATGATTGTATTTGAAATGCAGATGCAACTGAGATGGCATGTATATGCAAGGTGGAATGTAACATGAATACATTGCTTTTTCTGAATTGCGGATGGAGTATACCACCTATGTTGCCATAATTTGTAAAACTAACAACTTCGTGCATCACAAGTTCCAAACGATATACGTTTTTACTGTGTTTGTGTTACTTGTGAAGCTTTCTACAATACAATTCCGATGTTTCATATTCTCCTGGTCTTAGGCATAATTTGACATCTCAATTTTTCTTCTCTTTTTTTTTTTTATTTTTACACTCTGAACATGTCCAGAGGACCAACACACCGCTTAAATCCAAACCCAAATAGCAATACCAAAAACAAACTTGAAAACCCACACCAAAACCAAAAAAAAATAACACCAATCTCACATGACTTAAGGGCTAAAATAGTGCTTTAGAACTTGCCCATTAACTGGTAACATCAAATATTTCCCATCCAAAGTTCTTAGTCTGAATGTATTCTTCCCTAGGATTTCAGAAATTTGATAAGGGCCTAACCAAATACAATCAAACTTTTTGTGATCCCCTTTCTCTTCATGTTTTTTATCCCACAGTAAAACCAAGTCCGTGATCCTGAAAGACTTAATTTTGGCTCTTTTATCAAACCATATTTTGACCACATCTTGATGTTTGCTCATGTGGAGCATGGATTCTTCTCTTTTTTCATCAAGGTGCATTAGATGACTTAATCTAGCTTCAATGTGATTATCAGTTCCTAGGTATTCTTGTGTGAAATGAAGGGTTTGAAGCTTCAAATTTACAGGAAAAATGGGATCTTGCCCATAAACCATATGATAGGGTGTATTCCCTATTGATTCTTTTTCTCTAGTCCTATCTGCCCAAAGAGTAAATTTTAATTGGTTTTGCCAATCCTGAGGATTCTTTTCCAATAACTTCTTAATGATGGTCAACAAATTTTTATTTGAGGATTTTGCCAAACCATTGCCTTGAGGGTAATAGTTAGATGAAAACTTTAAACTCACCTTATTATGATATGCCCAATTTGAAAATTGAGTGGAAGCAAAAGCCTTACCATTATCACTTACAATAGAATCGGGCATTCCAAACCTCGTTATGATGTGATCTTCAAGGAATTTTATTACCACATTCGTAGTGGAATGTTTTGTAGGAATTGCTTCTACCCACCTTATGAAATAATCTGTAGCCGTGAGTATGAATTTATGGGAATCTAAAGAATTTGGGTTAACAACCCCAATGAAGTCTAATCCCCATTGTGCAAATGGTCTCATCTTGACTACAGGTTGCAATGGCATAGCTGCATTCCTTTCTCTATTGGCATCCACTTGACAGATATGGCAAGATCGTACATGTGCATGTGCATCTTTAAAAATGTGAGGCCAATAAAATCCTGCTTTTAGGATTTGATGTGCTATTGAATTTGCCGCACCATGGCCAGTTCCGTATTTACCATGAAACTCTTGTAGAACATTGGTAGCTTCTTCTCAACTTAGGCATCGTAGGTAAATCCCCTCATGATTTTTCCTGTAAAGAACACCAGATCTAATCAAATAATTGGCAGATTTAAGTCTCAATGCTCTTCTTTGAGTAGAATTAAGATATGATGGACACTTACCATTTAATAGAAAATACACAATATCAACATACCAATCATCTTTAGAAATGTGCTCCACATTTGAATATTGGCATGTGACTTGGGGATTGTTCTCAACAATCGTTTTCACAATTCCTTGTCCACGAACTAGTTTCATGGGTTGAATTTCAAGATCAAATTCTTGAATGGTAGAAATCCATTTACCTCTTCTCTCACCTAGCTCGTTTTGCACAAACATGGTTTTGACAGTAGGGTCAGGTACAATGGCAACGACCCTACTACGCACAATGTAATGTCTGAATTTTTTTATTATTTTGAAAAGCGCATACATTTGCTTATCGAGAATGGAATACGTCAATTGAGCATCCTTCAAAGGAGCACTTAGAAAAGTTATGGTATTTTCTATGTTATCTTCACCTTTCTGAGTCAAGACACTTGCAAAAGAGTGTTCAGATGCGAAAGCATAAATAAAGAAAGGTTTAGAATAATCTGGACTTATAAGGAAAAGGGCTCTATAAATAGCATCCTTGATGCTTTGAAAGGCAACCCTTCTTTCTTCATTCCATTTGACATTCTCATCCTTTTTGAGCATCTCATTCAATGGTTTAGCTATCTCAGCGAAGCTAGAAATAAACTTTCTCACAAAATTGATTTTCTCGAAGAAAGATCTCAATTCCTTTTTACTACCTGGGAGAGGCATGTTTTGGATAGCTTCTATCCTTTTCGGGTCAATGGAGATACCTTCTTTTGAAATTATATGGCCAAGCAATCTTCCTTCTATCACTCCAAAGATGCATTTTTTTGGATTTAAAGAAATTTCGTGCTCTCTACACCTTTGGAGAACTTTCCTCAAATCTTTCACATGGTCTTCTCTTTCCTTTGAAAACACAGGAATGTCATCCACATACACAATGATACATTTACCTATGAGCCCTTTAAACGCATAATCCATGGCACGTTTAAATGTTGCACTTGCATTTAATAATCCAAAAGGCATTCTTCTATAGGCAAATGTTCCCCATTTGGTTGTGAAGGCCGTCTTCATTCTGTCATTGGGATGAATAAGAATCTGATTGTATCCAGAATACCCATCGATAAAAGACATCATTTCAGACCCATTCACCATTTCCAATATTTCATCAATTGATGGCAGTGGGTAATTATCCTTTTGTGAGGCTTTGTTGAGATTTCTAAAATCTATGCATAGCCTTATTTCTCCATTCTTATTTCTCACTGGAACAATATTAGCGACCCAAGTTGAGTGCCTAACGGGAAAGATTATATTTGCATCAAACAATCGCTTGACCTCTTTCTCTATCAAGGGCTCAAGTAATGGGTTAACAGGTCGTCTCTATTTCAAAGGTTTGGAATCTAGTTTTAGAGGAATGGTATGCATAATGACATTTTGATCATTCGTTTTCAACTCATTATAATTCCAAGCAATGCAATCCCTATAATACTTTAATGCATGTATTATATTTTCTCTCTCATCAGCTGTACATGCCTTTGCAATGTATACTTCACGCGGATTATCTGCACTCCCTATATTGATTAGGTCACAAGCATCTTTAGGAAGTGGAACCTTTTTTCATTTTCTAGATTTATATCCTGTATCAAACATTTTCTCCAACGAAACAATGTCCTTAGGTATTTTGTTGGATTGAAATTTAGCTTCGCTTTCTCTTTCTGTTTCTTCTTGCCACCTTTGATCTTCATCAATCACTTGGTTCTCAAAAATACCTAAATTCGTGACAAATTTAAATATGTGTCTATCATTCTCAAAAACTTGGAATTTTTTGACATTATCAGGTATCGATGGGCAAGGGACCAATTCAATGGAGAACTTCTTGCATTTTTTATGTCAACCGGATTGAGCATGCCTGCAGCAACTACAAGAGAATCAACTATACGATTTTCTTTCCTAGAAATAAGGGATATATTAAAAGCATCAAATTCATCAATGAGGTCCCTCACCCTAGTTCTATACAGGCTCAATCTCTTATCGCGGCAAGTATATTGTCATTTGACTTGTTTGACCACCAACTCCGAATATCCCAATACTTTCAAACACTTAACCTTCTTGCTCAAATCCAGTTGTAATCCAAAGATAAGAGCTTCATATTCTACCATGTTGTTAGTGCAAGGAAATTGCAATCTATAGGTAGCAAACAATGGTTCACTTCCTAGACAAGTGAGTTCAATTCCAGCTCCTGCTTCTGTCTTGACTTAGATCCATCAAACCTAAGTAACCACACGAGATTATCTTATTCAGAAGAGCTACCATAAAATGTTTCCTTTTGAGGTTATTCAGTAACTTTTTCAACATCAAAAGCATAGACTCCTAATTATGGTTCAGAAAATTGAACTTCATTTGGCTTGTTGAATTCTGTGATGATTTCCTTAAGCCTTGGTTCATTTTCCACTCTGATTTGATTACCAATCCCCTTCCAAGGTAGCCACATGTGTGAGAAATCGATGGAGAAATAACCATTCAAATTTTTCATCCAATCCCTCACAAGTAGCATTCCATATCGACTTGGGATATTGACAACCAAAATATCAACCACTTGTTGAACCCTAGGTTCAGAATTGAGTTGGATCTTAACATAATATAGGGTCCCTACCACATTTACCTCAGATCAATCCAATTGCAAAACCTTACATTTAGAAGAAAAATGCTCTAGGCCTAGCATTTGACAAATTTTTGAAGGCATGAGGTTACTTGTGGCACCCGTGTCCACCAAACAATTGTGCAAATTTTTGCCAGCAATTCTTAGAGTCAATAAAAAATGCAGGACATATCGTCTTTCCTTTCATAAAATCATGTGAGATTCAACTTCCTTTTCTTTTTGCATTTGGCTAGGTGAGTCTAGAGCCTTTATCAATGCTTCCTTTTGGCCAGGCAACCTAGCTGCCTCTAAAAATGAAAGGCTAGACTTGGATTTCCTTAAATCCTCCACTATGTCATAAGTTGACTTCTCAAGTTTCACTTTTTTTTGTGTGTCCTTAGACATTTCTCTTCCAGGTGGAGGATGGGGATTATTTTTCGTCTTAGTATCAGGAGGAAGGATAGAGTTGTTTGGTGGAGTTGAGGATGTTTTAGGGGTTTTGAACTTACTCCTCAAATGATATCCATGATTTCCCTTTCTAAACTCTCTAAAAACTTGCACCTCCTGTTCCAAAATTTCATATTCTTCTTCCTCATTTTTACTTTATTGACGATATAGAGTTTCCACCACCAAAATGTTGTCATATTCATGTTGGGGTGGACCCTCATTTGGCACAAGTTCCAAATCATCCACTTGAGCTTAGAGACGATGGGTATACCTAGCGATTTCAGGACAATTTCTTTCATTGTGCTCCTTTGTATTATGCAATCTACACCCCTTTTCCCATGCAGAATCAGAAATATTAAGAATGGAACTAGAGTGACTTGGTCCTATAGAAGTATCTATCTTATTAGCAATAGGGGAAGGCACACCCCCATTCTTTGGCTTCGTATTCCAATGTCTCCCTCTATTGTTGAAGTTTCAATTTGGGTGAGGGGCATGGGATTCATACTTCTATTTTTTAACCAAATCATTACTCAATTTGTGAACTATCTTTTTGAGCTCTTCAACCTCTAAATAAATCTCTTTTGGTGGAGCTACGTTATTGTTAGTTCCCATAGGGTTTGCATAATTAGTGAGATCTTGACTTAACATTTGAGTTGGATTTTGAGCGACTTGATTTGCGTATGGATTCACACTTCAAATCAGAATTGGATTGAGGAAAGGAACTATATCATGTGAATTAACCAGACTAGCTCCCTGCATAGTCTGTTGACTATTTTGCAAAAAAGGAGTGGGGGGAATGGATGTGATTGGTTGAATTGGAATGGGTGCGTAAGCGGGTGTTGATGAATATGGTTGTTGATAAGGCAATGCATTCATGCCTGGCATTTGTGGTGCCATGATCTGATTCATCACAGGAGCTTGACCATATGGACCATATTGTCCTACCATAGGCATCTGGGGAAACCCATAACCCTATGGTGTCATTTGTTGTTCAATGGTCATAGCTTCATTGTAGGCTAGAGCGAGCATGGTAACTTGAGGATTTTGCCTTGCAAACATTGTTGTCATAGAATCCAATGCCCCAAAATATATTTGCAAAGCTACTACGAGATCAATGGAAAAATGCTAAACTGCTCTATTATAGCACTTCTGAAATCTCTGATTAAAAGTTCAAATTGGCTCACCCTGGCCTCTTTTGCATGTAATGAACTGATTGTAGATGATTGTGGGATCTAATGGTGACATGAATTGATTGACAAAAGCATTCTCCATTTGCATCCATGACGTAATGGAACCAGTAGGTAAGCAAATATACCATTCATAGGCCACTTGGTCTAGGCTCATGGGGAAAAGTCTACAAGCCACATCTTCATGTTGAACTTGCAATATTATCAAAACGTCCCTATAGGCCTGAATATGTTCTTTTGTGGTCCTTGGGCCATCCGGTTTGTATTTGGGCAAAAATCTCTCTATGTTCTTAGGGATCTCATGAATATCTCTTAGAATATTCAGGGGAATATTATGGGCTATGTACCAAGGAACTAGTGGAGGTTGGGCCATTTGATTCAAAATCGATGAGTATAACCCTACAAGAACCATGGAAATGGTACTGATAATTGGTACACTAGTGGCAATTGATACCACCAATGTCGGTCCACTGGATGCACCTAAAACAAAAGGATATTTTGTGACAAGGGTATTTGGTGGGTTCACAGCTTGCTTGGTTTTATTCCTTGGATTCCTATGAGTGGGTGAAAGGCTTTGGAATATGGTTTCCTCGGTTTTTTTGGACCTAGTTGCGATATGATGCGATGGGTACAGTTTGCCAATGAAACTACCCTACAAAAAACCTGACAGAACTCTCAATACCTCAAAGAAAACCTGCAACACAGCGAAAATTCTGCAATTGGACCCATTAATGAGATTCAAAGAATAACTTCAGAATTAGAACACATCATTTTTGTATGAACAATCAAAAAGTGTTAGAACAATATACATGAATTTCTTAACGAAAATAGAATAAAGTAAACCAATTCTTGCCCTCCTTCTAGCGCCAATCTGTTGAGTGGTATTTTCACCCAATTGTGAAAGTACACTCTTCAGTAGGATTTGGGTCTCAAATCCCCTATTGCAAAGAAATTAAATAAATAACTTCTCCAAGGTCTCCACTATGTTAGAATTTTGCATAAATAAAAATATGCAATTTAAATGCTTGGAATACCTTAGTGATTGCAAGTAACTATAAACAAAGGGCTATGTTGGTTTATTTTATCGTGCAACTTTAATGATTGTTCATTGAACCAAAATAGAGTAAATGTGAGTCTGCCCAGCCATGGAAATTTTTATTTTTGGATTTTTTTATTTTTTATTTTGATGACTACAAATTAAAATAAAATTTCTGGAAAATGAAGTGCAGGAAAAAAAGAAAAATAAAATGCAAAAAAAATGAAAATAAAATGAATTCAGGGTGTTGCTATCCTATTTTGACAAAACTGAAGATATGAGGTTTTCTGCATGCAACCTAACCTATTGAATCTGTAGAACATACACAATTCAAATAAGTTAAGTGCTGGTTTCTAGGGTTTTGAATGTGGTCTTCAGATTTAAACCTTCGCATGAATCAACCAAGATAACTTGAATAAACTCCAGTTACAAGCCTAAAATCTAAAAAAGGGAAAAATAGACATTTAATATCGCATGCATAAAATAACTCCTCCTTTATTGTTCATAAGATGTAACACTCTGAGATTTTCTATATTAAGAATTTATCAATTTACAAAAACAGAAATTTTTGGTTCTCAAAACCAGAAAAAGTGTAAGAAAAACACTCCAAAGTAGGCCCAGAATGGATTTTCTCCTTCAACTCTGTAACCCTGTTTGCAGTGATTTTTTGACCCCTATATCTGTCTTTGCTTCTGCTTTTAAACTTTCTAGTATGGCTCTCCGTGATGTTTCATTTCATTTTCTAGATCCTTTCGTTTCGCCTTCCCCCGCATCTTCATTGTTTTGGCCTTTTGTTCAGGCTTCAAAACATTTTTTCTCTACAACGCTTGATCTTCTTTGTTGACTGTAATAATTGGTCATGAAGCGTTACACCATAACTCTTACACATTCATGCCATGTTTTTAGCGTTTTCACTGTAGACTCTGTAATGACCCCCTTTGAATCACAAAAAAACATGTCGCGATATCACGACGTTTTTATGTTCACAACTTTGTTCTTCTTCTTGCATCATGAAAATGAGACATGTCGCAATATCGCGACACTTCTGTGTCTTTGGTCGTGAGAATGCAACATGTCACGATATCGCGACACTTTTTCCTTTTTGGTCGCGAGAGTGCAACATGTCACGATATCGCGACACTTTTTCTTTTTTGGTCGCGAGAGTGCAACATGTCACGATATCGCGACACTTTTTCTTTTTTGGTCGCGAGAGTGCAACATGTCATGATATCGCGACACTTTTTCTTTCTCTTTCTCTTTGCTTTCTACCGCGAGAATGCAACATGTCACAATATCGTGACACTTTTCATTTTTATTCTTTCTCCTTGCTTTATGACACTAAAATGCAACATGTCACGATATCGCAACATTTGTTGTTCATGCTCTATCTTGTTGCTCTTAGCCATGAAAACGCGACATGTCGCGATATTGCGACACTTTTTCATTCTGCTCTATCTTGTTGCTCTTAGCTGCAAAAACGCAACATGTCGCAATTTCACGACACTTTTTCATTAATGCTATATTTTGTTGCTCTCAGCCATGAAATTACAACATGTCACGATATCACGACACTTTTTCTTTCTTAGCCGTGAAAATGCAACATGTCGCGATATCGTGACACTTTTTCTTTCTTAGCCGCAAAAAAGCAACATGTCGCGATATCATGACACTTTTTATTTCATGCTTTTTCTTTGATATTTTAGCATCTATGCCACTGCAGTCTTCTTGGAAAGCATGCAAAAAGGTGGGTCCCCAATTTTGGGGTATTTTGTGGATTAGCCACAACACCCATCAATATTTTCTTTGTTGATATTTTAACTTCTTGCATATTTGTTTCTCCTCATACTTCCTCAAAATGTGTTTCCAAAATCTCTATTTTAGTTCCATCTTCTTCTTCATATGGGAGGTCATCCATGGCTAGGCTTCCAAATATGTTTGTTGAAAGTACTTCCTTCTCCTTAGTTATAGGTTTTATTTGTGTGTTTTTTCTTTGGTATTTTAAATCCCATATTTTTCTTTTCTTCTTTCTTTTGCTCCTAAAATTTATGCGGGCAATCCTTAGCCAGATGACTATATTCATGGAAAATTCTTCATATAAATGAAACACTCTCAGAGTCCACTTGTTTTTTCCATGTGTCCTTCCCAAGTTGTATTGTGACCTTTTCTAGGAGGGTTTTGTCAAAATCTATCAACACATAGATTCATGCATAAATAAAATGTTCAAAATTTTGGCTAGTATCAACTATCATCATGAAAGTACCTAGGGTGTTACCAATTGTAGCCACAACTTGTGGGTTCTAAAATTCTATTGGAATACCAAAAAGTTTTACTTAAATAGGTCTAGTTGAGGGAATTTCCTCCTTTGTTTTTAATTTCGTATGCCAAGTCTTCATGAAGAGCCTTGATATACCAAAGAACCATCAAACTCTTTGATATATATATTTTTATCCTCTTCTATAACAAACATGACTAGAAAACACCATTGGGATTTTTAAAAATTTAAAACTCACCTTTGGTTCTCTATTGTTTGATATCCCATAACTTGAAAGCCAATAGGATTGGACAAAAACCCATAAATCGACAAATTAGAGCCCTTATTTCCATGGCATCTATGCTATCCTAGATATCATCTGGTTCCAATTTTACTATCAAGGATCCATATATTGCCCTCATGCATATTAATTTCATTTTTCTTGGATCCACCTTTTGTATCCTCAATGTTCTTCTTGGCATTCTTGGATTGTTAATACCTCTTGCCTAAGCTTGACCTCATCGAAGGACATATTTGAAGATACTTTTTTGGGGTATCTCTGTATTATCTTTCTTTTTCATAGGTGTTACTATGGTTGGTCCTTTCAGATGAGCTTGAATATTCGGTTTGGATAGCTTTGCTTCCATTTGGATTTTTGTATAGTTTCCCTTTTCCTTTGGTCTACTCCCTAGATCTGGATCCTTAATCTCTTCTTGACCTAGGATTGTTTATTTTCTAGTTGGGTTCCCCAGTAGATTGTGTTGTAAACTTAAAATTATTCTGATCCTCTATGCAAAACTGGTCCTACCAGTTTGTAATAACTTTTCCTAGATATTGATGATCTAACTACATAAGATTGACATTATTTCCATCCTATTTTATTTGTGTCTAAAATTGCTTAACGAAAAGGATTTATGTGCAAGTTTCTCCTCTCATCATCCCGCTATCATCCTATGGATTTCCCTTGTTTTGACTCCTCCATAAGTTCACCGGACTTTCATGATTTATCCTGTCTATCACGTGTATGTATTGTGTACTTGCTTCATGTTATTGAGGCTTTTTCATGCAGTGGTAGTGATACAAGTCCCACCTGCATTACATCTTTTTTATATATTTTAATTAGCTATATAGGATTGAAACAAGTCCACCCATAGTACAATATAATGATATTATATTTTGATAATTATTTATGTATTACTTGGTAATATTTGAACCTAGGTCTCCTTGAAAGTTGAAGAATATAATAGGTTGAGCTAATACCATTTGATGTTTTGTTATTTATATATTGATTATTAGTTAAAAATTTTATTTTTAATAAAAGCACATTGAGTATTCAACAACATTAGCTACACCAGTTAGATTCTTCAAAGGAGGAGACCTAGGTTCAAATCTTGTCAAAGGATACATGCTTAAATAACCAACTTGTTGTAATATTACCATGTGATGATGATGTAATAGAGTGGGGCCCATTTTAGTCATATTTAAAGAAAATAAATTAAAGCACATTGAATAACTCATTTATCATCCAAATAGAAAGGCATTGGGATCTCTTAGTGGAGACCCAAGTTAAATTCACAGGGAGGATGGCCCTCAATGTGCCCTATTTTTCAACCTATTCAAAATAATTCATTTATCTTTAGATGGATTTAGTTTAATGAATATATATTTTTTTATCGGTTAAAAAATTTAAATATGGGCAGGTTTTAACAGGATTCCCAAAACCTGATTACATAATGGCATTAAAAGACACAAAACAAAAATGCTTTGAAATAGGATACAACCCAAAAATAAATCCAATCATCAGGGCTAACCTCAATAGGCAGTCCTTACCACAAAGCAAAAATGAGGATATCCTTAGGTACAACCAAAAAGCAACATTAAGCATATATTGCAGGTGACAAAGAAGTAACCAGGACTCAAACCAAATAGAAAAGCAAAACTTAAGCTTCCTCCTTAGGCATAGCACCGACATCATGAATTTCATCATTGGAAGTGTCTCCAACAATGTCTTTACCCTTGTTAGGGACATCCTTAGGGGCAGCCGTAGCTTTCACATATTCAACAGGAGCGCTATTATTACCATCAGGAAAGGACTTTTTAAAAATTATAGGTTAAGGGCATTACGAAGATCAACAAGTTGAGAGATATTGTTTAAGATGGAGTTGATGATGAAAATATGCATGCACTAATCTGGGTCATCTTTATCATCATCCTCAGAATCAATGACCAGAGATTTATTTTTTTGGGCTAATTTCTTGAGATAAAGTGAGGAGTGCATAGGATTCTATTTTGGTTCAGGATCAGGTTTAGGAGAATCACTTAAGGGTGTCTTCCTTAGGGTATAAACATTTTCAACAATTTTTTATTTCTTGGCTGAAATCTTGGGGGTACTTGAATATTGGAAAGTTGTTTGGGATGAACTAGGATTAATAGGGCTCAGCCTAGGTTTTGGGTATGGAGACATGGTGATACCCATAGGGCAATGTAAGATCCAGTTCTTGTAAAAAATATTGAAAAGCCCACAATGAGTGGGTAGTTTAGTCCCCTTTTTGTTCTTATAGTGCTCAATTGAATGGCCAATAGAATTAATTAGGAATTGAGGAATATTGACCTGACTAACATCCCAAAAATGGTTATAAAAAGCAAAGTGGAAACTACAGAGAGGCTTATCTAGGTCATTGACTGTAATAAACTCCATAATCAGCTTCAAGACACTTTCCCAAGGAAACAAGAGTTCTTCACGGTGCATCCCCAAATGAGCTTTCCTGCAGAGCTCTTTGTATTTGACATCCTTCAAATCAACATCCCAGTTATACTTCTATCTTTTGATTGATCTTCCCTTCAGAGGCTACCTAGTTAACTTGACCAAAAATTTAATATCAACCTCATAGGTCTTGTCATGAACGGTGACATCACCATTATCCTAAGTGTCCATGAAAGCAATGGTAATCTTTGGGTTTAATGAATATATATTAAAAAATAAACAATAGTTAATAAAAAGTAATAACTAATATAATATTACCCAAGTGTTGTAGGTGAGTTGGAGAGGAGAGGGTAATCCTCCAAGGGAGGTCCCAGGTTTGAATCTCCACCCTACCAAAAAATTGAATTGAGTACCCAAAATCCAATTGATAATGTTGATGCAGGCGGGATCGGGCATGACTCCCGAGTGACTTTTACAGTGTAGAACCTCCTGGTCATGGTCTCTTAGACCAAAGTGGCCCCGCAAGATATTTTTTGCTTAAAAAAAATTAACTAATATAATATTTTTTATCAATTTATGGATTCATTATTTACTAGAGTTATAATATATTTTTAATAAAAATATAATCAATAATTTGTTTATCTTATATTTAATAGTTCTATTGGTTAAGAATTTTAAATTTCCAAATGGAGGTTCAAGGTTTAAATCGATGATTATATATCATACTCAGTTCTAAGTATAAACACTTGAATATCATCTCATACGACTTATGGCCAAAGTGAAAACTACCTGCAACAGTCTAGGCTTTGGCTCTTCTTCGGGAGGTCCAAGGTTCAAACTGCGGTGTGAGCGAGTGTGTGAGGGGGTGGGTGTGTGGTGGTTGTGTGTTAAATTCTCTATTGATAAGTATAGTTCTCAGATTTAGGAAGGTTCATGGTTGGAGGGAGCCTGCTTAGCTTTGTGTGCTAGTCGTAGGGGTTTCTCACACTAACCAAATAAAATAATAATAATTAATGGAATTAATTTTAATTTTTTTGTTTCTATATATTTAATTTATAGTAAAGAATACATGTAATGATATATATTTTTTATACTTCTTACATACATCCACCATGGTGATTGAACCCGGGTCACATCATCGATAATGCAAGTGGCGTCCTTGCTCGTAGACCACAAATAGTTCTAATATATAAAGTAAAAATTAGTAATGGTATTTAAATAAAAATGTTTAAGATATTTTCGATGAGACAATGCAATGGTTTGGAGTTTGGATTTTCTTTGGAAGTTCAGAGGTTCAAACCATGACGTGTGTCTAATGGTATGCATTGTGTGTTATAACAAAAATGTTTAAAATATATTTAAAATTTGACAAAGTCGATGAAATATTATGAGCACGGGTTGAATTTAAAATTTATTGGACAACTTTGTAAATTGTCATAATATCATAAATGTGATTTATGGTTGTGTTTCAACTTTATATAATTAACTAAAAATAAATATCTTCAACAAAATAAAATATTAATATAATTTTTAAAATAACATTTATGTAACAACAATTTAAGGCATTGCCAAGTAGTGAAAAGAATGTTATAATTATATGAACAAAATTCAAATTATTCCTATGTTAAAGCAACTTATAATAATATATTTTGTTGTTATGACTTGGTTTGACATCACAATAAAGTGATTAAGATTTATTATGCGAGGGTTTATTTTAGCCCTATAAAATCAACGAAAAATATATGCATTAATTATTTTTTATTAAAGATGTTTTTAATCTTTCTCAAATAATAATGGTTTATGATTAGTTTATTTACATTATTTTTAAAAAGAGATAAAATATCGTTTAATGAGTTTGTAGACACCTAAAACACGTCATGTTGAGGAGGATATCCATATGGACACCTTTTTAGGCCATATGATTCATCTTGGACCTTTTCAAGATCTAACAGTGATTCTAACCACTCAAACAGGTCAACCTGGTTTTTATTGGCTTGGTTTGTTGTCCCCCCTAATGGCTTCCTAGTGGATACTAGACCCCATGATGGTCCCCAATCCTAAAATCTCACCTGAGAACAACCTCATCTATAACAAAATTGAGATCCTCAAGATAAACCTAATTTGTTACAAGGTAACTGTTCTTGAATAGTTGTGTACGAGAACCTTCCGATGCCTTGTTTTCCTGAGCCTAAATGAATCTTGATCTTGTCTTCCCTTGAACTCTAAGATCCTAATTTTGGTAATCTATAAAAAGTGCCAAAAAACTTGTCAAAAAGAGGAGAATTGATCATCAATTGAATGGAACAAGTGTTGTCAAAATCACGCCATGGAGATTGCATGCTCATTAGTGAAGCTTTTGAATGTCAATTTACACCATTTTACATCACATTTCACCATAATTTTAAGCTAAATCCCTTGATTCTAGTGTGCTTCAAAGCACACAACCCTTGAACATCAATTTGATAGTCGAATCAGACATCACCCAATGTCGAGCATGAAGAACAACCATATTATTTGGCAGCCACTGTACCCCACAATGGCCTGTAGGCATAGTTGTTGTACTGGCCTATAGGCATAGTTGTTGTACCCCACGATGGCTAATAGAGCTGGCTACTAGACCCTCTGGAGAGCTCTTTCTGACTTTTGATTTACTATATTTTATAATTTAGATTAGTCTTAGCAATTTTCAATTCAGTTTCTAGCTCAGTTTAGCATATTTTATTTTAGTCTTTCATGCATTTATTTATTATTTTACAAAATTTATTTTCATTTGCATTATCATAAAATGGGCCTCATATTAAGAGGCTTTAATTTTGCAATTGATGCTTTGTAGGTGCTTTTGTGTGCAGATCTCAGGTTTCCATAGGAGAAAATCATCATCAAGATCCTTAATATTGGCATCATCAAGCGAAGGTCACTAGGAAAACCCTCCATAATTAGTTTAGGAAGATTGCAAATTTTCTTTTGGAAGACGTATATTATTGGATTCTTGATATAATTTGTATCAATTTGATGAATCCTTAAGAGTTATTTTTTGTAACTTCTTGTAAAGATAATTTTCCATTATCAATGAGAAGGGCATCATATTTATTTATCTTATTGTCGTTATGGTTACTTAATTCGTATTTTCAATTTGATTCAATATTACATCTCTAGGAGTTAGATATTTTGTACATCTTACAATGGTGATCATCATGGGACTTTTCCCACAATCTCCTAATTTGTAGCTAATGTTTACTTTTATTGATTTCTTGAACTTGCAGGTACCACCACTTTGGGATGGCATGGCTCACAGGCACCGTCATCATACCCTATGTTGGCACCCAATTCTAGCTACTCTACCCCTTGACGATCTTAGAACAGAGTTCAAAAATTAGATTTGCAACAACTTCATCAGATGTTGGCTATACATGTAAGTACTTATGTGCTGGAATCTACTATTTTTCATTGAAAAATATATTATTGCAAGTTTTTGTAGAGAAATTTAAGCGAAATTTTTAAATTTCAAGGTCTCTACTGGAAATCACTCCTAGGTACAACAACCTCTAATGTTGGTCGTTCTAAGGTACAATAATCCTCATTTTGAACTGCTCTAGGGTTTGATGCTATCTATTGTAGACCATTTGACATAAATATGGCTCTTGTTAAATTGTTTGTGAGGGTTTGCTTACATGTTGTCTATCTAAAGACTCACTTTATTTAGGGTTTACACTGCTAAATTTCTAAAACCAAAATATTTTCATTTACATATTTGAAATTTTGAAACGTTCTATCATGCATTAGAGAATAATCATGGATTTATTTATGTTACATTTTTCTTTTGAATGAAATACATGGAATCCACACACACATTATATTTCAAGCTAGACATCAATGAGTTGGACTTCACACCCAAACGCTGATCAAGACCAACAATTGTGGTCTTCATCACCACTTTGTTGGATTACATTATGGATCTTCATACCCCATTTTAGCCAAGACTAGCTCCAAGAACCATTGTATCCATGGGAAATAGCACACATTCCTTTTCAAAGGGTGTATAGTTGACCATAGTGAACTAGGTGAGGACTCATAGGACTTATGCTCTCTCACTATGGGCTTCATCTCCATATTTTGGTGGGTTTCACAACCTAGTAAAAACCCTTTAACTTGAGTATTACATCAAAAATTTCAAACTTGAACAAGATAAAGGCAAAGAAAATCAACGAATAATAAGACATAAGCCAGTTTTAGGAAACAAAAATAATTCTTAAATGAGATAATCATTTTTATGCCTTGTTTATTTCCTAATCACATGCATAATAAAAACAAAATGGTCATAACACTAAGCCATGACCAGTTACAGGCTGAGGCTACTGGCCATTCATGTGAAGACTCAAAACACCTTTGATACAACCCACATGATTTACCTTTACCTGAACGATGTTCAAGTAGCCATCACGAAGACAATTCTACACATGAGGGATCTACTCATTGAGAGACCCCTATTAGGAGGACTCCTATAATACCTCCTAGCGATTGATATGAGTATCCTCTTGTACATTATCCATCACACAATACTTCTAAATAAAATCCACACTAAGGGGCCTAGTAGAGGGATTACATGCATGTATGTTCCCAATAGATCTACCAACCCTTTAGAGTTTGGTGTAGAGTATATACCATTGATTTCTCAATATGGGAGAGACAATCCTCCTGATCAATCTTGGAATAGCCATAAGCCAGACCAATTGGACAGATATGACCCTAATGTAGCCCTTAGAGCATCTTCTTATACCCATGCTCATTTTGAGGATGGGTGTGATGAAGATATAGGTCATTATATCCATACACGTGGAGAATGTTCCACTTGAACACGACATTGTTGGACATTTTGAGTCCCTAAGTCAAAGTTATCATTAATTCCACCATTGATACCACCAGATAGAGTCATCATTAATTCCAAATATTTTAGTAGGAAATGAAGGCAACAAAGATGGTCATTTGATATTCAGCAAGAAGGGAAAAATTTGAGTGAAATTGTGCAAAAGACAAAAGTTAAAAATGAGTGATAATATTTATTTTATAATTTATTTCAATTCAGGATGAATTTAAATTTTATAAATAAATATTATAATGGTTAGAAGTGCCATAGTGAAAACCCAAATAAAATAATTGTAATTTTTATTACAATATTTTATATTGCAAAAGTGGGTTTATAAAGTCTAAAAATATCTAAATCCAAAGGTTGGATTTAAAGGTTTAAGACGAAATATTATTTTAAATAAATCCCAAGGTTGGATTTAAACAAGGCAAAGGAAAGCACCAACTTCAAATAAGGCAAAGTGTTGTCAAAAACTTGTCTAAAAGAGGAGAATTGATCATCAATTGAATGGAACAAGTGTTGTCAAAATCACGCCATGAAGATTGCATGATCATTAGTGAAGCTTTTGAATGTCAATTTACACCATTTTACATCACATTTCACCACAATTTTAAGCTAAATCCCTTGATTTTGTTGTGTTTCAAGGCACACAACCCTTGAAAATCAATTTGATAGTCGAATCGAACATCACCCAACATCGAGCATGAAGAACAACCACATTATTTGGCAGCCACTGTGCCCCACAATGGCCTGTAGGGATAGTTGTTGTACTGACCTATAGGCATAGTTGTTGTACCCCACGATGGCTAATAGAGCTGGCTACTAGACCCTCTGGCGACCTCTTTGTGACTTTTGATTTTCTATATTTTATAATTTAGATTAGTCTTAGCAATTTTCAATTCAGTTTCTAGATCAGTTTAGCATATTTTATTTTAGTCTTTCATGCATTTATTTATCATTTTACACAATTTATTTTCATTTGCATTATCATAAAATGTGCCTCATATTAAGAGGATTTAATTTTTCAATTGATGATTTGTAGGTGCTTTTGTGTGCACATCTCAGGTTTCCATAGGAGAAAATAATCATCAAGATCCTTAATCTTGGCATCATCAAGCGAAGTTCACTGGGAAAACCATCCATAATTAGTTTAGGAAGATTAAAAATGTTCTTTTGGAAGACGTATATTATTGGATTCTTGATATAATTTGTATCAATTTGATGAATCCTTAAGAGTTATTTAGGGTTTACACTACTAAATTTCTAAAACCAAAATATTTTCATTTACATATTTGAAATTTTGAAATGTTCTATCATGCATTAGAGAATAATCATGGATTTATTATGTTACATTTTTTTCTTGAATGAAATACATGGAATCCACACACACATTATATTTCAAGCTAAACATCAATGAGTTGGACTTCATACCCAACCGCTGATCAAGACCAACAATTGTGGTCTTCATCATCACTTTGTTGGATTACATTATGGATCTTCGTACCCCATTTTAGCCAAGACTAGCTCCAAGAACCATCGTATCCATGGAAAATAGCACACATTCCTTTTCAAAGGGTGTATAGTTGACCATAGTGAACTAGGTGAGGACTTGTAGTACTTATGCTCTCTCACTATGGGCTTCATCTCCATATTTTGGTGGGTTTCACAACCTAGTAAAAACCCTTTAACTTGAGTATTACATCAACAATTTCAAACTTGAAGAAGATAAAAGAAAAGAAAATCAACTAATCATAAGACATAATCCAGTTTTAGGAAACAAAAATAATTCTTAAATGAGATAATCATTTTTATGCCTTTTTTATTTCCTAATCACATGCATAATAAAAACAAAATGGTCATAACACTAAGCCATGACCAGTTACAGGCTGAGGCTACTGGACATTCATGTGAAGACTCAAAACACCTTTGATACAACCCACATGATTTACCTTTACCTGAACGACGTTCAGGTAGCCATAACGAAGACAATTCTACACATGAGGGATCTACTCATTGAGAGACCCCTGTTAGGAGGACTCCTATAAGACCTCCTAGCGATTGAGATGAGTATCCTCTTATACATTATCCATCACACAATACTTCTAAATAAAATCCACCCGCTAAGGGGCCTAGTAGAGGGATTACATGCATCTATGTTCCCAATAGATCTACCAACCCTTTAGAGTTTGGTGTAGAGTATATACCATTGATTGCTCAATATGGGAGAGACAATCCTCCTGATCAATCTTGGAATAGCCATAAGCTAGACCAATTGGACAAATATGACCCTAATGTAGCCCTCAGAGCATCTTCTTCTACCCATGCTGATTTTGAGGATGGGTGTGATGAAGATATAGGTCATTATATCCATACACATGGAGAATGTTCCACTTGAACACGACACTGTTGGAAATTTTGAGTCCCTAATTCAAAGTTATCATTAATGTCACCATTGATACCAACATATAGAGTCATCATTAATTCCAAAGATTTTAGCAGGAAATGAAGGCAACAAAGATGGTCATTTGATATTCAGCAAGAAGGCAAAAGTTTGAGTGAAACTGTGCAAAATACGGAAGTTAAAAATGAGTGATAATATTTATTTTATAATTTATTTAAATTCAGGATGAATTTAAATTTTATAAATAAATATTATAATGGTTAGAAGTGCCATAGTGAAAACCCAAATAAAATAATTGTAATTTTTATTACAATATTTTATAATGCAAAAGTGGGTTTATAAAGTCTAAAAATATCTAAATCCAAAGGTTGGATTTAAACAAGGCAAAGGAAAGCACCGACGTCAAATAAGGCAAAGTGTTGTCAAAAACTTCTCAAAAAGAGGAGAATTGATCATCAATTGAATGGAACAAGTGTTGTCAAAATCACGCCATGGAGATTGCATGCTCATTAGTGAAGCTTTTGAATGTCAATTTACACCATTTTACATCACATTTCACCACAATTTTAATCTAAATACCTTGATTTTGTTGTGCTTCAAGGCACACAAACCTTGAACATCAATTTGATAGTGGAATCGAACATCACCCAACATCGAGCATGAAGAACAACCACATTATTTGGTAGCCACTGTGCCCCACAATGGCCTGTAGGCATAGTTGTTATACTGGACTATAGGCATAGTTGTTGTACCCCATGATGGCTAAAAGAGCTGGCTACTAGACCCTCTAGAAACCTCTTTGTGACTTTTGATTTTCTATATTTTATAATTTAGATTAGTCTTAGCAATTTTCAATTCAGTTTCTAGCTCAGTTTAGCATATTTTATTTTAGTCTTTCATGCATTTATTTATTATTTTACACAATTTATTTTCATTTCCATTATCATAAAATGTGCCTCATATTAAGAGGCTTTAATTTTGCAATTGATGCTTTGTAGGTGCTTTTGTGTGCAGATCTCAGGTTTACATAGGAGAAAATCATCATCAAGATCCTTAATCTTGGCATCATCAAGTGAAGGTCACTAGGAAAACCCTCCATAATTAGTTTAGGAAGATTACAAATGTTCTTTTGGAAGATGTATACTATTGGATTCTTGATATAATTTGTATCAATTTGATGAATCCTTAAGAGTTATTTTTTGTAACTTCTTGTAAAGATAATTTTCCATTATCAATGAGAAGGGCATCATATTTATTTATCTTATTGTCATTATGGTTAATTAATTCGTATTTTCAATTTTATTCAAGATTACATCTGTAGGAGTTAGATATTTTGTACATATTACAATGGTGATCATCATGGGACATTTCCCACAATCTCCTAATTTGTAGCTAATGTTTACTTTTATTGATTTCTTGAACTTGCAGGTACCACCACTTTGGGATGCCATGGCTCACAGGCACCGTCGTCATACCCTATGATGGCACCCAATTCTAGCTACTCTACCCCTTGACGATCTTAGAACAAAGTTCAAAAATTAGATTTGCAACAACTTCATTAGATGTTGGCTATACATGTAAGTACTTATGTGCTGGAATCTACTAATTTTCATTGAAAAATATATTATTGCAAGTTTTTGTAGAGAAATTTAAGCGAATTTTTTAATTTTCAAGCTCTCTACTGGAAATCACTCCCAGGTACAACAACCTCTAATTTTGGTCGATCTAAGGTACAATGATCCTCATTTCGAACTGCTCTAGGGTTTGATGTTATCTATTGTAGACCATTTGACATAAATATGGCTCTTGTTAAATTGTTTGTGAGGGTTTGCTTACATTTTGTCTATCTAAAGACTCACTTTATTTAGGGTTTACATTGCTAAATTTAAAAAACCAAAATATTTTCCTTTACATATTTGAAATTTTGAAATGTTCTATCATTCATTAGAGAATAATCATGGATTTATTTATGTTACATTTTTCTTTTGAATGAAATACATGGAATCCACACACACATTATATTTCAAGCTAAACATCAATGAGTTGGACTTCACACCCAACTGCTGATCAAGACCAACAATGGTGGTCTTCATCACCACTTTGTTGGATTACATTATGGATCTTCGTGCCCCTTTTTAGCCAAGACTAGCTCTAAGAACCATTGTATCGATGGAAAATGGCACACATTCCTTTTCAAAGGGTGTATAGTTGACCATAGTGAACTAGATGAGGACTGGTAGGACTTATGCTCTCTAACTATGGGCTTCATCTCCATATTTTGGTGGGTTTCACAACCTAGTAAAAACCCTTTAACTTGAGTATTACATCAACAATTTCAAACTTGAACAAGATAAAGGCAAAGAAAATCAACGAATCATAAGACATAAGCCAGTTTTAGGAAACAAAAATAATTCTTAAATGAGATAATCATTTTTATGCCTTGTTTATTTCCTAATCACATGCATAATAAAAACAAAATGGTCATAACACTAAGCCATGACCAGTTACAGGTTGAGGCTACTGTCCATTCATGTGAAGACTCAAAACACCTTTGATACAACCCACATGATTTACCTTTACCTGAACGACGTTCAGGTAGCCATCACGAAGACAATTCTACACATGAGGGATCTACTCATTGAGAGACCCCTATTGCGAGGACTCCTATAAGACCTCCTAGTGATTGATATGAGTATCCTCTTATACATTATCCATCACACAATACTTCTAGATAAAAGCCACCCACTTAGGGGCCTCGTAGAGGGATTACATGCATCTATGTTCCCAACAGATCTACCAACCCTTTAGAGTTTGGTGTAGAGTATATACCATTGATTGCTCAATATGGGAGAGACAATCCTCCTGATCAATATTGGAATAGCCATAAGCTAGACCAATTGGACATATATGACCCTAATGTAGCCCTCAAAGCATCTTCTTCTACCAATGCTCATTTTGAGGATGGGTGTGATGAAGATATAGGTCATTATATCCATACGCATGGAGAATGTTCCACTTGAACACAACACTGTTGGACATTTTGAGTCCCTAAGTCAAAGTTATCAGTAATGTCACCATTGATACAACCAGATAGAGTCATCATTAATTACAATTATTTCAACAGGAAATGAAGGTAACAAAGATGGTCATTTGATATTCAGTAAGAAGGCAAAAGTTTGAGTGAAACTATGCAAAAGACAGAAGTTAAAAAGGAGTGATAGTATTTATTTTATAATTTATTTAAATTCAGGATGAATTTAAATTTTATAAATAAATATTATAATGGTTAGAAGTAACATAGTGAAAACCCAAATAAAATAATTGTAATTTTTATTACAATATTTTATATTGCAAAAGTGGGTTTATAAAGTCTAAAAATATCTAAATCCAAAGGTTGGGTTTAAAGGTTTAAGACCAAATATTATTTTAAATAAATCCAAAGGTTGGATTTAAACAAGGCAAAGGAAAGCACCGATGTCAAATAAGGCAAAGTTTTGTCAAAAACTTTTCAAGAAGAGGAGAATTGATCATCAATTGAATGGAACAAGTGTTGTCAAAATCCCGCCATGGAGATTGCATGCTCATTAGTGAAGCTTTTGAATGTCAATTTACACCATTTTACATCACATTTCACCACAATTTTAAGCTAAATCGCTTGATTCTGTTGTGCTTCAAGGCACACAACCCTTGAACATCAATTTGATAGTAAAATCTAACATCACCCAACATCGAGCATGAAGAACAACCACATTATTTGGCAGCCACTATGCCCCTCAATGGTCTGTAGGCATAGTTGTTGTACTGGACTATAGGCATAGTTGTTGTACCCCACGATGGCTAATAGAGCTGGCTACTAGACCCTCTAGAAACCTCTTTGTGACTTTTGATTTTCTATATTTTATAATTTAGATTAGTCTTAGCAATTTTAAATTCAGTTTCTAGATTTAGCATATTTTATTTTAGTCTTTCATGCATTTATTTATTATTTTACACAATTTATTTTCATTTGCATTATCATAAAATGTGCCTCATATTAAGAGGCTTTAATTTTGCAATTGATGCTTTGTAGGTGCTTTTGTGTGCAGATCTCAGGTTTCCATAGGAGAAAATCATCATCAAGATCCTTAATCTTGGGATCATCAAGCGAAGGTCACTAGGAAAACCCTCCATAATTAGTTTAGGAAGATTACAAATATTCTTTTGGAAGACGTATATTATTGGATTCTTGATATAATTTGTATCAATTTGATGAATCCTTAAGAGTTATTTTTTGTAATTTCTTGTAAAGATAATTTTCCATTATCAATGAGAAGGGCATCATATTTATTTATCTTATTGTCATTATGGTTACATAATTCGTATTTTCAATTTGATTCAATATTACATCTGTAGGAGTTAGATATTTTGTACATCTTACAATGGTGATCATCATGGGAATTTTCCCACAATCTCCTAATTTGTAGCTAATGTTTACTTTTATTGATTTCTTGAACTTGCAGGTACCACCACTTTGGGATGGCATGGCTCACAGGCACCGTCGTCATACCCTATGATGGCACCCAATTCTAGCTACTCTACCCCTTGACGATCTTAGAACAGAGTTCAAAAATTAGATTTGCAACAACTTCATCAGATGTTGGCTATACATGTAAGTACTTATGTGCTGGAATCTACTATTTTTCATTGAAAAATATATTATTGCAAGTTTTTGTAGAGAAATTTAAGCGAAGTTTTTAATTTTCAAGATCTCTACGGGAAATCACTCCCAGGTACAACAACCTCTAATGTTTGTCAGTCTAAGGTACAATGATCCTCATTTCGAACTACTCTGGGGTTTGATATTATCTATTGTATACAATTTGACATAAATACGACTCTTGTTAAATTGTTTGTGAGGGTTTGCATACATGTTGTCTATCTAAAGTCTCACTTTATTTAGGGTTTACACTACTAAATTTCTAAAACCAAAATATTTTCATTTACGTATTTGAAATTTTGAAACGTTCTATCATGCATTAGAGAATAATCATGGATTTATTTATGTTACATTTTTCTTTTGAATGAAATACATGGAATCCACACACACATTATATTTCAAGCTAGACATCAATGATTTGGACTTCACATCCAACCGCTGATCAATAACAACAATTATGGTCTTCATCACCACTTTGTTGGAGTACATTATGGATCTTCGTACCCCATTTCAGCCAAGACTAGCTCCAAGAACCATCGTATCCATGGAAAATAGCACACATTCCTTTTCAAAGGGTGTATAGTTGACCATAGTGAACTAGGTGAGGACTGGTAGGACTTATGCTCTCTCACTATGGGCTTCATCTCCATATTTTGGTGGGTTTCACAACCTAGTAAAAACCCTTTAACTTGAGTATTACATCAACAATTTCAAACTTGAACAAGATAAAGGCAAAGAAAATCAATGAATCATAAGACATAAGCCAGTTTTAGGAAACAAAAATAATTCTTAAATGAGATAATCATTTTTATGCCTTGTTTATTTTCTAATCACATGCATAATAAAAACAAAATGGTCATAACACTAAGCCATGACCAGTTACAGGTTGAGGCTTCTGGCCATTCATGTGAAGACTCAAAACACCTTTGATACAACCCACATGATTTACCTTTACCTGAACGACGTTCAGGTAGCCATCACGAATACAATTCTACACATGAGGGATCTACTCATTGAGAGACCCATATTAGGAGGACTCCTATAAGACATCCTAGCGATTGAGATGAGTATCCTATTATAAATTATCCATCACAAAATACTTGTAAATAAAATCCACCCATTAAGGGGCCTAGTAGAGGGATTACATGCATCTATGTTCCCAATAGATCTACCAACCCTTTAGAGTTTGGTGTAGAGTATATACCATTGATTGCTCAATATGGGAGAGACAATCCTCCTGATCAATATTGGAATAGCCATAAGCTAGACCAATTGGACAGATATGACCCTAATGTAGCCCTTAAAGCATCTTCTTCTATCCATGCTCATTTTGAGGATGGGTGTGATGAAGATATAGGTCATTATATCCATACGCATGGAGAATGTTCCACTTGAACACGACACTGTTGGACATTTTGAGTCCCTAAGTCAAAGTTATCATTAATGTCACCATTGATACCACCAGATAGAGTCATCATTTTGGATAGATTCATCATTAATTCCAAAGATTTCAGTAGGAAATGAAGGCAACAAATATGGTCATTTGATATTCAGCAAGAAGGCAAAAGTTTGAGTGAAACTATGCAAAGGACAGAAGTTAAAAAGGAGTGATAATATTTATTTTATAATTTATTTAAATTTAGGATGAATTTAAATTTTATAAATAAATATTATAATGGTTAGAAGTGCCATAATGAAAACCCAAATAAAATAATTGTAATTTTTATTACAATATTTTATATTGCAAAAGTGGGTTTATAAAGTCTAAAAATATCTAAATCCAAAGGTTTGGTTTAAAGGTTTAAGACCAAATATTATTTTAAATAAATCCAAAGGTTGGATTTAAACAAGGCAAAGGAAATAATCGACGTCAAATAAGGCAAAGCGTTATCAAAAACTTGTCAAAAAGATGAGAATTGATCATTAATTGAATGGAACAATTGTTGTCAAAATCTCTCCATGGAGATTGCATGCTCATTAGTCAAGCTTTTGAATGTCAATTTACACCATTTTACATCACATTTCACCACAATTTTAAGCTAAATACCTTGATTCTATTGCGCTTCAATGCACACAACCCTTGAACATCAATTTGATAGTCGAATCGAACATCACCCAACATCAAGCATGAAGAACAACCACATTATTTGGCATCCACTGTGCCCCACAATGGCTTTTAGGCATAGTTGTTGTACTGGCCTATAGGCATAGTTGTTGTACCCCATGATGGCTAATAGAGCTGGCTACTAGACCGTTTGGCCACCTCTTTGTGACTTTTGATTTTCTATAATTTATAATTTAGATTAGTCTTAGCAATTTTCAATTCATTTTCTAGCTCAGTTTAGCATATTTTATTTTAGTATTTCATGCATTTATTTATTATTTTACACAATTTATTTTCATTTGCATTATCATAAAATGTGCCTCATATTAAGAGGCTTTAATTTTGCAATTGATGCTTTGTAGGTGCTTTTGTGTGCAGATCTCAGGTTTCCATAGGAGAAAATCATCATCAAGATCCTTAATCTTGGCATCATCAAGCGAAGGTCACTAGGAAAACCCTCCATAATTAGTTTAGGAAGATTACAAATGTTCTTTTGGAAGACGTATATTATTGGATTCTTGATATAATTTGTATCAATTTGATGAATCCTTAAGATTTATTTTTTTTAATTTCTTGTAAAGATAATTTTCCATTATCAATGAGAAGGGCATCATATTTATTTATCTTATTGTCATTATTGTTACTTAATTCGTATTTTCAATTTGATTCAATATTACATCTGTAGGAGTTAGATATTTTGTACATCTTACAATGGTGATCATCATGGGACATTTCCCACAATCTCCTAATTTGTAGCTAATGTTTACTTTTATTGATTTCTTGAACTTGCAGGTACCACCACTTTGGGATGGAATGGCTCACAGGCACCGTCGTCATACCCTATGATGGCACCCAATTCTAGCTACTCTACCCCTTGACGATCTTAGAACAAAGTTCAAAAATTAGATTTGCAACAAATTCATCAGATGTTGGCTATACATGTAAGTACTTATGTGCTGGAATCTACTATTTTTCATTGAAAAATATATTATTGCAAGTTTTTGTAGAGAAATTTAAGCGAAATTTTTAATTTTCAAGATCTCTACTGGAAATCACTACCAGGTACAACAACCTCTAATGTTGGTCGATCTAAGGTACAATGATCCTCATTTTGAACTGCTCTAGGGTTTGATGTTATCTATTGTAGACCATTTGACATAAATATGGCTTTTGTTAAATTGTTTGTGAGGGTTTGCTTACATGTTGTCTATCTCAAGACTCACTTTATTTAGGGTTTACACTGCTAAATTTCTAAAACCAAAATATTTTCATTTACATATTTGAAATTTTGAAACGTTCTATCATGCATTAGAGAATAATCATGGATTTATTTATGTTACATTTTTCTTTTGAATGAAATACATGGAATCCACACACACATTATATTTCAAGCTAGAGATCAATGAGTTGGACTTCACATCCAACCGCTGATCAAGACCAACAATTGTGGTCTTCATCACCACTTTGTTGGAGTACATTATGGATCTTCGTACCCCATTTTAGCCAAGACTAGCTCCAAGAACCATTGTATCCATGGAAAATAGCACACATTCCTTTTCAAAGGGTGTATAGTTGACCATAGTGAACTAGGTGAGGACTGGTAGGACTTATGCTCTCTCACTATGGGCTTCATCTCCATCTTTTGGTGGGTTTCACAACCTAGTAAAAACCCTTTAACTTGAGTATTACATCAACAATTTCAAACTTGAACAAGATAAAGACAAAGAAAATCAACGAATCATAAGACATAACCTAGTTTTAGGAAACAAAAATAATTCTTAAATGAGATAATCATTTTTATGCCTTGTTTATTTTCTAATCACATGCATAATATAAACAAAATGGTCATAACACTAAGCCATGACTAGTTACAGGTTGAGGCTACTGGCCATTCATGTGAAGACTCAAAACACCTTTGATACAACCCACATGATTTACCTTTACCTAAACGACGTTCAGGTAGCCATCACGAAGACAATTCTACACATGAGGGATCTACTCATTGAGATACCCCTATTAGGAGGACTCCTATAAGACCTCCTAGCGATTGAGATGAGTATCCTCTTATAAATTATCCATAAAAAAATACTCCTAAATAAAATCCACTCACTGAGGGGCCTAGTAGATGGATTACATGCATGTATGTTCCCAATAGATCTACCAACCCTTTAGAGTTTGGTATAGAGTATATACCATTGATTGCTCAATATGGGAGAGACAATCCTCCTGATCAATCTTGGAAGAGCCATAAGCTAGACCAATTGGATAGATATGACCCTAATGTAGCCCTCAGAGCATCTTATTCTA
Organism: Wollemia nobilis; assembly: GCA_028583015.1. Lineage (NCBI taxonomy): Eukaryota > Viridiplantae > Streptophyta > Pinopsida > Araucariales > Araucariaceae > Wollemia > Wollemia nobilis. The sequence continues at coordinate 1,876,505 of JAQPPZ010017039.1, forward strand.
CCCATGTTCATTTTGAGGATGGGTGTGATGAAGATATAGGTCATTATATCCATACACATGGAGAATGTTCCACTTGAACATGAAACTATTGGACATTTTGAGTCCCTAAGTCAAAGTTATCATTAATGTCACCATTGATACCACAAGATAGAGTCATCATTAATTCAAAAGATTTCAACAGGAAATGAAGGCAACAAAGAGGGTCATTTGATATTCAGTAAGAAGGCAAAAGTTTGAGTGAAACTATGCAAAAGATAGAAGTTAAAAAGGAGTGATAATATTTATTTTATAATTTATTTAAATTCAAGATGAATTTAAATTTTATAGATAAATATTATAATGGTTAGAAGTGCCATAGTGAAAATCCAAATAAAATAATTGTAATTTTTATTACAATATTTTATATTGCAAAAGTGGGTTTATAAAGTCTAAAAATATCTAAATCCAAAGGTTGGGTTTAAAGGTTTAAGACCAAATATTATTTTAAATAAATCCAAAGGTTGGATTTAAACAAGGCAAAGGAAAGCACCGACATCAAATAAGGCAAAGTGTTGTCAAAAAACTTTCAAGAAGAGGAGAATTGATCATCAATTGAATGGAACAAGTGTTGTCAAAATCCCGCCATGGAGATTGCATGCTCATTAGTGAAGCTTTTGAATGTCAATTTACACCATTTTACATCACATTTCACCACAATTTTAAGCTAAATCCCTTGATTCTATTGTGCTTCAAGGCACACAACCCTTGAACATCAATTTGATAGTCACATCTAACATCACCCAACATTGAGCATGAAGAACAACCACATTATTTGGCAGCCACTATGCCCCACAATGTCTTGTAGGTATAGTTGTTGTATTGGACAATAGGCATAGTTGTTGTACCCCATGATGGCTAATAGAGCTGGCTACTAGACCCTCTAGCGACCTCTTTGTGACTTTTGATTTTCAATATTTTATAATTTAGATTAGTCTTAGCAATTTTCAATTCAGTTTCTAGCTCAGTTTAGCATATTTTATTTTAGTCTTTCATGCATTTATTTATTATTTTACATAATTTATTTTCATTTGCAGTATCATAAAATGTGCCTCATATTAAGAGGCTTTAATTTTGCAATTGATGCTTTGTAGGTGCTTTTGTGCAGATATCAGGTTTACATAGGAGAAAATCATCATCAAGATCCTTAATCTTGGCATAATCAAGCAAAGGTCACTAGGAAAACCCTCCATAATTAGTTTAGGAAGATTAGAAATGTTCTTTTGGAAGACGTATATTATTGGATTCTTGATATAATTTTTATCAATTTGATGAATCCTTAAGAGTTATTTTTTTTAATTTCTTGTAAAGATAATTTTCCATTATCAATGAGAAGGGCATCATATTTATTTATCTTATTGTCATTATGGTTACTTAATTCGTATTTTCAATTTGATTCAATATTACATCTGTAGGAGTTAGATATTTTGTACATCTTACAATGGTGATCATCATGGGACTTTTCCCACAATCTCCTAATTTGTAGCTAATGTTTACTTTTATTGATTTCTTGAACTTGCAGGTACCACCACTTTGGGATGGTGTGGCTCACAGGCACTGTCGTCATACCCTATGATGGCACCCAATTCTAGCTACTCTACCCCTTGACGATCTTAGAACAGAGTTCAAAAATTAGATTTGCAACAACTTCATCAGATGTTGGCTATACATGTAAGTACTTATGTGCTGGAATCTACTATTTTTCATTGAAAAATATATTATTGCAAGTTTTTATAGAGAAATTTAAGCGAAATTTATAATTTTCAAGCTCTCTACTGGAAATCACTCCCAAGTACAACAACCTCTAATGTTGGTCGATCTAAGGTACAATGATCCTCATTTTGAAATGCTCTATGGTTTAATGTTATCTATTGTAGACCATTTGACATAAATATGGCTCTTGTTAAATTGTTTGTGAGGGTTTGCTTACATGTTGTCTATCTAAAGACTCACTTTATTTAGGGTTTACACTGCTAAATTTCTAAAACCAAAATATTTTCATTTACATATTTGAAATTTTGAAACGTTCTATCATGCATTAGAGAATAATCATGGATTTATTTATGTTACATTTTTCTTTTGAATGAAATACATGGAATCCACACACACATTATATTTCAAGCTAGAGATCAATGAGTTGGACTTCACATCCAACCGCTGATCAAGACCAAAAATTGTGGTCTTCATCACCACTTTGTTGGAGTACATTATGGATCTTCGTACCCCATTTTATCCAAGAATAGCTCCAAGAACCATCGTATCCATGGAAAATAGCACACATTCCTTTTCAAAGGGTGTATAGTTGACCATAGTGAAGTAGGTGAGGACTGGTAGGACTTATGCTCTCTCACTATGGGCTTCATCTCCATATTTTATTGGGTTTCACAACCTAGTAAAAACCCTTTAACTTGAGTATTACATCAACAATTTCAAACTTGAACAAGATAAAGGCAAAGAAAATCAACGAATCATAAGACATAAGCCAGTTTTAGGAAACAAAAATAATTCTTAAATGAGATAATCATTTTTATGCCTTGTTTATTTCCTAATCACATGCATAATAAAAACAAAATGGTCATAACACTAATCCATGACCAGTTACAGGTTGAGGCTACTGTCCATTCATGTGAAGACTCAAAACACCTTTGATACAACCCACATGATTTACCTTTACCTGAACGACGTTCAGGTAGCCATCACGAAGACAATTCTACACATGAGGGATCTACTCATTGAGAGACCCCTATTACGAGGACTCCTATAAGACCTCCTAGTGATTGAGATGAGTATCCTCTTATAAATTATCCATCAAAAAATACTCCTAAATAAAATCCACTCACTGAGGGGCCTAGTAGATGGATTACATGCATGTATGTTCCCAATAGATCTACCAACCCTTTAGAGTTTGGTGTAGAGTATATACCATTGATTTCTCAATATGGGATAGACAATCCTCCTGATCAATCTTGGAAGAGCCATAAGCTAGACCAATTGGATAGATATGACCCTAATGTAGCCCTCAGAGCATCTTCTTCTACCCATGCTCATTTTGAGGATGGGTGTGATGAAGATATAGGTCATTATATCCATACACATGGAGAATGTTCCACTTGAACACGACACTGTTGGACATTTTGAGTCCCTAAGTCAAAGTTATCATTAATGTCACCATTGATACCACCAGATAGTGTCATCATTAATTCAAAAGATTTCAGCAGGAAATGAACGCAACAAATATGGTCATTTGATATTCAGTAAGAAGGCAAAAGTTTGAGTGAAACTATGCAAAAGATAGAAGTTAAAAAGGAGTGATAATATTTATTTTATAATTTATTTAAATTCAGGGTAATTTAAATTTTATAGATAAATATTATAATGGTTAGAAGTGCCATAGTGAAAACCCAAATAAAATAATTGTAATTTTTATTACAATATTTTATATTGCAAAAGTGAGTTTATAAAGTCTTAAAATATCTAAATCCAAAGGTTGGGTTTAAAGGTTTAGGACCAAATATGATTATAAATAAATCCAAAGGTTGGATTTAAACAAGGCAAAGGAAAGCACTGACGTCAAATAAGGCAAAGTGTTGTCAAAAACTTGTCAAAAAGAGGAGAATTGATCATCAATTGAATGGAACAAGTGTTGTCAAAATCCTATCATGGAGATTGCATGTTCATTACTGAAGCTTTTGAATGTCAATTTACACCATTTTACATCATATTTCACCACAATTTTAAGCTAAATCCCTTGATTTTGTTGTGCTTCAAGGCACACAACCCTTGAAAATTAATTTTATAGTCGAATCGAACATCACCCAACATCGAGCATGAATAACAACCACATTATTTGGCATCCACTGTACCCCACAATGGCCCGTAGGCATAGTTTTTGTACTGGACTATAGGCATAGTTGTTGTACCCCATGATGGCTAATAGAGCTGGCTACTAGACCGTCTGGTGACCTCTTTGTGACTTTTGATTTTTTATGTTTTATAATTTAGATTAGTCTTAGCAATTTTCAATTCAGTTTCTAACTTAGTTTAGCATATTTTATTGTAGTCTTTCATGCATTTATTTATTATTTTACACAATTCATTTTCATTTGCATTATCATAAAATGTGCCTCATATTAAGAGTCTTTAATTTTGCAATTGATTCTTTGTAGGTGCTTTTGTGTGCAGATCTCAGGTTTCCATAGGAGAAAATCATCATCAAGATCCTTAATATTGGCATCATCAAGCAAAGGTCACTAGGAAAACCCTCCATATTTAGTTTAGGAAGATTACAAATGTTATTTTGGAAGACATATATTATTGGATTATTGATATAATTTGTATCAATTTGATGAATACCCTATAATTTTCCATTATCAATGAGAATGGCATCATATTTATTTATATTATTGTCATTATGGTTACTTAATTCGTATTTTCAATTTGATTCAATATTACATCTGTAGGAGTTAGATATTTTGTACATCTTACAATGGTGATCATCATGGGACTTTTCCCACAATCTCCTAATTTGTAGCTAATGTTTACTTTTATTGATTTCTTGAACTTGCAGGTACCACCACTTTGGGATGGCATGGCTCACAGGCACCGTCATCATACCCTATGATGACACCCAATTCTAGCTACTCTACCCCTTGACGATCTTAGAACAGAGTTCAAAAATTAGATTTGCAACAACTTCATCAGATGTTGGCTATACATGTAAGTACTTATGTGCTGGAATCTACTATTTTTCATTGAAAAATATATTATTGCAAGTTTTTGTAGAGAAATTTTTAATTTTCAAGCTCTCTACTAGAAATCACTCCCAGGTACAACAACCTCTAATGTTGGTCGGTCTAAGGTACAATGATCCTCATTTCGAACTGCTCTGGGGTTTGATGTTATCTATTGTAGACCATTTGACATAAATATGGCTCTTGTTAAATTTTTTTTGAGGGTTTGCTTACATGTTGTCTATATAAAGACTCACTTTATTTAGGGTTTACACTGCTAAATTTCTAAAACCAAAATATTTTCATTTACATATTTGAAATTTTGAAACGTTCTATCATGCATTAGAGAATAATCATGGATTTATTTATGTTACATTTTTCTTTTGAATGAAATACATGGAATCCACACACACATTATATTTCAAGCTAAACATCAATGAGTTGGACTTCACACCCAACTCCTGATCAAGACCAACAATGGTGGTCTTCATCATCACTTTGTTGGATTACATTATGGATCTCCGTACCTCATTTTAGCCAAGACTAGCTCTAAGAACCATTGTATCCATGGAAAATAGCACACATTCCTTTTCAAAGGGTGTATAGTTGACCATAGTGAACTAGGTGAGGACTGGTAGGACTTATGCTCTCTCACTATGGGCTTCATCTCCATATTTTGGTGGGTTTCACAAGCTAGTAAAACCCCTTTAAATTGAGTATTACATCAACAATTTCAAACTTGAACAAGATAAAGGCAAAGAAAATCAATGAATCATAGGACATAAGCCAGTTTTAGGAAACAAAAATAATTCTTAAATGAGATAATCATTTTTATGCCTTGTTTATTTCCTTATCACATGCATAATAAAAACAAAATGGTCATAACACTAAGCCATGACCAGTTACAGGCTGAGGCTACTGGCCATTCATGTGAAGACTCAAAACACCTTTGATACAACCCACATGATTTACCTTTACCTGAACGACGTTCAGGTAGCCATCACGAAGACAATTCTACACATGAGGGATCTACTCATTGAGAGACCCCTATTAGGAGGACTCCTATAAGACCTCCTAGCGATTGAGATGAGTATACTTTTATACATTATCCATCACACAATACTTCTAGATAAAATCCACCCACTGAGGGGCCTAGTAGAGGGATTACATGCATCTATGTTCCCAATAGATCTACCAACCCTTTAGCGTTTGGTGTAGAGTATATACCATTGATTTCTCAATATGGGAGAGACAATCCTCCTGATCAATCTTGGAATAGCCATAAGCTAGACCAATTGGACAGATATGACCCTAATTTAGCCCTCAGAGCATCTTCTTTTACCCATGCTCATTTTGAGGATGGGTGTGATGAAGATATAGATCATTATATCCATACGCATGGAGAATGTTCCACTTGAACACGACACTGTTGGACATTTTGAGTCCCTAAGTCAAAGTTATCATTAATGTCACCATTGATACTACTAGATAGAGTCATCATTAATTCCAAATATTTCATTAGGAAATGAAGGCAACAAAGATGGTCATTTGATATTCAGCAAGAAGGCAATACTTTGAATGAAACTATGCAAAAGATAGAAGTTAAAAATGAGTGATAATATTTATTTTATAATTTATTTAAATTGAGGATGAATTTAAATTTTATAAATAAATATTATAATGGTTAGAAGTGCCATAGTGAAAACCCAAATAAAATAATTGTAATTTTTATTACAATATTTTATATTGCAAAAGTGGGTTTATAAAGTCTAAAAATATCTAAATCCAAAGGTTGGGTTTAAAGGTTTAAGACCAAATATTATTTTAAATAAATCCAAAGGTTGGATTTAAAGAAGGCAAAGGAAAGCACCGATGTCAAATAAGGCAAAGTGTTGTCAAAAACTTGTCAAAAAGAGGAGAATTGATCATCAATTGAATGGAACAAGTGTTGTCAAAATCATGCCATGGAGATTGCATGCTCATTAGTGAAGCTTTTGAATGTCAATTTACACCATTTTACATCACATTTCACCATAATTTTAAGCTAAATCCCTTGATTCTAGTGTGCTTCAAAGCACACAACCCTTGAACATCAATTTGATAGTCGAATTAGACATCACCCAATGTCGAGCACGAAGAACAACCATATTATTTGGCAGCCACTATACCCCACAATGGCCTGTTGGCATAGTTGTTGTACTGGCCTATAGGCATAGTTGTTGTACCCCACGATGGCTAATAGAGCTGGCTACTAGACCCTCTGGCGAGCTCTTTCTGGCTTTTGATTTACTATATTTTATTATTTAGATTAGTCTTAGCAATTTTCAATTCAGTTTCTAGCTCAGTTTAGCATATTTTATTTTAGTCTTTCATGCATTTATTTATTATTTTACACAATTTATTTTCATTAGCATTATCATAAAATATGCCTCATATTAAGAGGCTTTAATTTTGCAATTGATGCTTTGTAGGTGCTTTTGTGTGCAAATATCAGGTTTCCATAGGAGAAAATCATCATCAAGATCCTTAATCTTGGCATCATCAAGTGAAGGTCACTAGGAAAACCCTCCATAATTATTTTAGGAAGATTACAAATGTTCTTTTGGAAGACGTATATTATTGGATTCTCGATATAATTTGTATCAATTTGATGAATCCTTAAGAGTTATTTTTTGTAACTTCTTGTAAAGATAATTTTCCATTATCAATGAGAAGGGCATCATATTTATTTATCTTATTGTCATTATGGTTACTTAATTCGTATTTTCAATTTGATTCAATATTACATCTGTAGGTGTTAGATATTTTGTACATCTTACAATGGTGATCATCATGGGACTTTTCCCACAATCTCCTAATTTGTAGCTAATGTTTACTTTGATTGATTTCTTGAACTTGTAGGTACCACCACTTTGGGATGGCATGGCTAACAGGCACCGTCGTCATACCCTATGATGGCACCCAATTCTAGCTACTCTACCCCTTGACGATCTTAGAACAGAGTTCAAAAATTAGATTTGCAACAACTTCATCAGATGTTGGCTATACATGTAAGTACTTATGTGCTGGAATCTACTATTTTTCATTGAAAAATATATTATTGCAAGTTTTTGTAGAGAAATTTAAGAAAATTTTTTAATTTTCAAGCTCTCTACTAGAAATCACTCCCAGGTACAACAACCTCTAATGTTGGTCGGTCTAAGGTACAATGATCCTCATTTCAAACTGCTCTGGGGTTTGATGTTATCTATTGTAGACCATTTGACATAAATATGGCTCTTGTTAAATTGTTTGTGAGGGTTTGCTTACATGTTGTCTATCTAAAGACTCACTTTATTTAGGGTTTACAGTACTAAATTTCCAAAACCAAAATATTTTCATTTACATATTTGAAATTTTGAAAAGTTCTATCATGCATTAGAGAATAATCATGGATTTATTTATGTTACATTTTTCTTTTGAATGAAATACATGGAATCCACACACACATTATATTTCAATCTAAACATCAATGAGTTGGACTTCACACCCAACTGCTGATCAAGACCAACAATGGTGGTGTTCATCACCACTTTGTTGGATTACATTATGGATCTTCGTACCCCATTTTAGCCAAGACTAGCTCCAAGAACCATCGTATCCATGGAAAATAGCACACATTCCTTTTCAAAGGGTGTATAGTTGACCATAGTGAACTAGGTGAGGACTGGTAGGACTTATGCTCTCTCACTATGGGCTTCATCTCCATATTTTGGTGGGTTTCACAACCTAGTAAAAACCCTTTAACTTGAGTATTACATCAACAATTTCAAACTTGAACAAGATAAAGACAATTAATATCAATGAATCATAAGACATAAGCCAGTTTTAGGAAACAAAAATAATTCTTAAATGAGATAATCATTTTTATGCCTTGTTTATTTCCTAATCACATGCATAATAAAAACAAAATGGTCATAACACTAAGCCATGACCAGTTACAGGCTGAGGCTACTGGCCATTCATGTGAAGACTCAAAACACCTTTGATACAACCCACATGATTTACCTTTACCTGAACGACATTCAGGTAGCCATCACGAAGACAATTCTACACATGAGGGATCTACTCATTGAGAGACCCCTATTAGGAGGACTCCTATAAGACCTCCTAGTGATTGAGATGAGTATCCTCTTATACATTATCCATCACACAATACTTCTAGATAAAATCCACCCACTGAGGGGCCTAGTAGAGGGATTACATGCATCTATGTTCCCAATAGATCTACCAACCCTTTAGCGTTTGGTGTAGAGTATATACCATTGATTGCTCAATATGGGAGAGACAATCCTCCTGATCAATCTTGGAATAGCCATAAGCTAGACCAATTCGACAGATATGACCCTAATGTAGCCCTTAGAGCATCTTCTTTTACCCATGCTCATTTTGAGGATGGGTGTGATGAAGATATAGGTCATTATATCCATATGCATGGAGAATGTTCCACTTGAACATGACAATGTTGGACATTTTGAGTCCCTAAGTCAAAGTTATCATTAATGTCACCATTGATACCACCAAATAGAGTCATCATTAATTCCAAATATTTTAGCAGGAAATGAAGGCAACAAAGATGGTCATTTGATATTCAGCAAGAAGGCAAAAGTTTGAGTGAAACTGTGCAAAATATAGAAGTTAAAAATGAGTGATAATATTTATTTTATAAATTATTTAAATTCAGGATGAATTTAAATTTTATAAATAAATATTATAATGGTTAGAAGTGCCATAGTGAAAACCCAAATAAAATAATTGTAATTTTTATTACAATATTTTATATTGCAAAAGTGGGTTTATAAAGTCTAAAAATATCTAAATCCAAAGGTTGGGTTTAAATGTTTAAGACCAAATATTATTTTAAATAAATCCAAAGGTTGGATTTAAACAAGGCAAAGGAAAGCACCGACGTTAAATAGGGCAAAGTGTTGTCAAAAACTTCTCAAAAAGAGGAGAATTGATCATCAATTGAATGGAATAAGTGTTGTCAAAATCTCGCCATGGAGATTGCATGCTCATTAGTGAAGCTTTTGAATGTCAATTTACACCATTTTACATCACATTTCACCACAATTTTAAGCTAAATCCCTTGATTATGTTGTGCTTCAAGGCATAAAACCCTTGAACATCAATTTGATAGTCAAATCGAACATCACACAACATCGAGCATGAAAAACAACCACATTATTTTGCAGCCATTGTTCCCCACAATGGCTTGTAGGCATAGTTGTTGTACTGGCCTATAGGCATAGTTGTTGTACCCCATGATGGCGTCTAGAGCTGGATACTAGACCTTATGGTGACCTCTTTGTAACTTTTGATTTTCTATATTTTATAATTTAGATTAGTCTTAGCAATTTTCATTTCAGTTTCTAGCTAAGTTTAGCATTTTTTATTTTAGTCTTTCATGCATTTATTTTTTATTTTACACAATTTATTTTCATTTGCATTATCATAAAATGTGCCTCATATTAAGAGGCTTTAATTTTGCAATTGATGCTTTGTAGGTTCTTTTGTGTGCAGATCTAATGTTTCCATAGGAGAAAGTCATCATCAAGATCCTTATTATTGGCATCATCAAGTGAAGGTCACTAGGAAAACCCTCCATAATTAGTTTAGGAAGATTACAAATGTTCTTTTGGAAGATGTATATTATTGGATTCTTGATATAATTTGTATCAATTTGATGAATCCTTAAGAGTTATTTTTTGTAACTTCTTGTAAAGATAATTTTCCATTATCAATGATAAGGAAATCATATTTACTTATCTTATTGTCATTATGGTTACTTAATTCGTATTTTAAATTTGATTCAATATTACATCTGTAGGAGTTAGATATTTTGTACATCTTACAATGGTGATCATCGTGGGAATTTTCCCACAATCTCATAATTTTTAGCTAATGTTTACTTTTATTGATTTCTTGAACTTGCAGGTACCACCACTTTGGGATGGCATGGCTCACAGGCACCATCGTCATACCCTATGATGGCACCCAATTCTAGCTACTCTACCCCTTGACGATTTTAGAACAAAGTTCAAAAATTAGATTTACAACAACTTCATCAGATGTTGGCTATACATGTAAGTACTTATGTGCTGGAATCTACTATTTTTCATTGAAAAATATATTATTGCAAGTTTTTGTAGAGAAATTTAAGCGAAATTTTTAATTTTCAAGCTCTCTACTGGAAATCACTCCCAGGTACAACAACCTCTAATGTTGGTCGGTCTAAGGTACAATGATCCTCATTTCGAACTGCTCTGGGGTTTGATGTTATCTATTGTAGACCATTTGACATAAATATGGCTCTTGTTAAATTGTTTGTGAGGGTTTGCTTACATGTTGTCTATCTAAAGACTCACTTTATTTAGGGTTTACACTGCTAAATTTCTAAAACCAAAATATTTTAATTTACATATTTGAAATTTTGAAACATTCTATCATGAATTAGAGAATAATCATGGATTTATTTATGTTACATTTTTCTTTTGAATGAAATACATGGAGTCCAAACACACATTATATTTCAAGCTAAACATCAATGAGTTGGACTTCACACCGAACCGTTGATCAAGACCAACAATGGTGTTCTTCATAACCACTTTTTTGGATTACATTATGGATCTTCGTACCCCATTTTAGCCAAGACTAGCTCTAAGAACCATCGTATCCACGAAAAATAGCACACATTCCTTTTCAAAGGGTGTATAGTTGACCATAGTGAACTAGGTGAGGACTGGTAGGACTTATGCTCTCTCACTATGGGCTTCATCTCCATATTTTTGTGGGTTTCACATCCTAGTAAAAACCCTTTAACTTGAGTATTACATCAACAATTTCAAACTTGAACAAGATAACGCCAAAGAAAATCAACGAATCATAAGACATAAGCCAGTTTTAGGAAACAAAAATAATTCTTAAATGAGATAATCATTTTTATGACTTGTTTATTTCCTAATCACATGCATAATAAAAACAAAATGGTCATAACACTAAGACATGACCAGTTACAGGCTAAGGCTACTGGCCATTAATGGGAAGACTCAAAACACCTTTGATACAACCCACATGATTTACCTTTACCTCAATAACATCCAGGTAGCCATCACAAATACAATTCTACACATGAGGGATCTACTCATTGAGATACCCCTATTAGGAGGACTCCTATAAGACCTCCTAGCGATTGAGATGAGTATCCTCTTATACATTATCCATCACACAATACTTCTAGATAAAATCCACCCATTGAGCGGCCTAGTAGAAGGATTACATGCATCTATGTTCCCAATAGATCTACCAACCCTTTAGCGTTTGGTGTAGAGTATATACCATTGATTGCTCAATATGGGAGAAAAAATCCTCTTGATCAATCTTGGAATAGCCATAAGCTAGACCAATTGGATAGATATGACCCTAATGTAGCCCTAAAAGAATCTTCTTCTACCCATGCTCATTTTGAGGATGGGTGTGATGAAGATATAGGTCATTATATCCATACGCATGGAGAATGTTCCACTTGAACACGACACTGTTGGAAATTTTGAGTCCCTAAGTTAAAGTTATCATTAATGTCACCATTGATACCACTAGATAGAGTGATCATTAATTCCAAATATTTTAATAGGAAACAAATGCAACAAAGATGGTCATTTGATATTCAGCAAGAAGGCAAAAGTTTGAGTGAAGCTGTGCAAAATACAGAAGTTAAAAAGGAGTGATAATATTTATTTTATAATTTATTTAAATTCAGGATGAATTTAAATTTTATAAATAAATATTATAATGGTTAGAAGTGCCATAGTGAAAACCCATATAAAATAATTGTAATTTTTATTACAATATTTTATATTGCAAAAGTGGGTTTATAAAGTCTAAAAATATCTAAATCCAAAGGTTGGGTTTAAAGGTTTAAGACCAAATATTATTTTAAATAAATCCAAAGGTTGGATTTAAACAAGGCAAAGGAAAGCACCGACGTCAAATAAGGCAAATTGTTGTCAAAAACTTTTCAAAAAGAGGAGAATTGATCATCAATTGAATGGAACAAGTGTTTTCAAAATCCCACCATGGAGGTTGCATGCTCATTAGTGAAGCTTTTGAATGTCAATTTACACCATTTTACATCACATTTCACCACAATTTTAAGCTAAATCCCTTGATTCTATTGTGCTTCAAGGCACACAACCCTTAAACATCAATTTGATAGTTGAATCGAACATCACCCAACATCGAGCATGAAGAACAACCACATTATTTGGTAGCCATTGTGCCGCACAATGGCCTATAGGCATAGTTGTTGTACGGGCCTATAGGCATATTTGTTGTACACCATGATGGATAATAGAGCTGGCTACTAGACCCTCTAGCGACCTCTTTGTGACTTTTGATTTTCTATATTTTATAATTTATATTAGTCTTAGCAATTTTCAATTCAGTTTCTAGCTCAGTTTAGCATATTTTATTTTAGTCTTTCATGCGTTTATTTATTATTTTACACAATTTATTTTCATTTGCATTATCATAAAATGTGCCTCATATTAAGAGGCTTTAATTTTGCAATTGATGCTTTGTAGGTGCTTTTGTGTGCAGATCTCAGGTTTCCATAGGAGAAAATCATCATCAAGATCCTTAATCTTGGCATCATCAAGCAAAGGTCACTAGGAAAACCCTCCATAATTAGTTTAGGAAGATTACAAATGTTCTTTTGGAAGACGTATATTATTGGATTCTTGATATAATTTGTATCAATTTGATGAATCCTTAAGAGTTATTTTTTGTAACTTCTTGTAAAGATAATTTTCCATTATTAATGAGAATGGCATCATATTTATTTATCTTATTGTCATTATGGTTATTTAATTCGTATTTTCAATTTGATTCAATATTACATCTGTAGGATTTAGATATTTTGTACATCTTACAATGGTGATCATCATGGGACTTTTCCCACAATCTCCTAATTTGTAACTAATGTTTACTTTTATTGATTTCTTGAACTTGCAGGTACCACCACTTTGGGATAGCATGGCTCACAGGCACCATCATCATACCCTATGATGACACCCAATTCTAGCTACTCTACCCTTTGACGATCTTCGAACAGAGTTCAAAAAATAGATTTGCAACAACTTCATCAGATGTTGGCTATACATGTAAGTACTTATGTAAGTATATATTATTGAAAAATATATTATTGCCAGTTTTTGTAGAGAAATTTAAGCGAAATTTTTAATTTTCAAGCTCTCTACTGGAAATCACTCCCAGGTACAACAACCTCTAATGTTGGTCGGTCTAAGGTACAATGATACTCATTTCGAACTGCTCTGGGGTTTGATGTTATCTATTGTAGACCATTTGACATAAATATGGCTCTTGTTAAATTGTTTTTGAGGGTTTGCTTACATGTTGTCTATCTAAAGACTCACTTTATTTAGGGGATACACTGCTAAATTTCTAAAACCAAAATATTTTCATTTACATATTTGAAATTTTGAAACGTTCTATCATGCATTAGAGAATAATCATGGATTTATTTATGTTACATTTTTCTTTTGAATGAAATACATGGAATCCACACACACATTATATTTCAAGCTAAACATCAATGAGTTGGACTTCACACCCAACCGCTGATCAAGACCAACAATGGTGGTCTTCATCATCACTTTGTTGGATTACATTATGGATCTCCGTACCTCATTTTAGACAAGACTAGCTCTAAGAACCATTGTATCCATGGAAAATAGCACACATTCCTTTTCAAAGGGTGTATAGTTGACCATAGTGAACTAGGTGAGGACTGGTAGGACTTATGCTCTCTCACTATGGGCTTCATCTCCATATTTTGGTGGGTTTCACAACCTAGTAAAAACCCTTTAACTTGAGTATTACATCAACAATTTCAAACTTGAACAAGATAAAGACAATTAATATCAATGAATCATAAGACATAAGCCAGTTTTAGGAAACAAAAATAATTCTTAAATGAGATAATCATTTTTATGCCTTGTTTATTTCCTAATCACATGCATAATAAAAACAAAATGGTCATAACACTAAGCCATGACCAGTTATAGGCTGAGGATACTGGACATTCATGTGAAGACTCAAAATACCTTTGATACAACCCACATGATTTACCTTTACCTGAACGACGTTCAGGTAGCCATCACGAAGACAATTCTACACATGAGGGATCTACTCATTGAGAGACCCCTATTAGGAGG
Organism: Wollemia nobilis; assembly: GCA_028583015.1. Lineage (NCBI taxonomy): Eukaryota > Viridiplantae > Streptophyta > Pinopsida > Araucariales > Araucariaceae > Wollemia > Wollemia nobilis. The sequence goes on from JAQPPZ010017039.1 coordinate 1,891,545, forward strand.
AATCCTCTAAGACCTCCTAGCGATTGAGATGAGTATCCTCTTATAGATTATCCATCACACAATACTTCTAGATAAAATCCACCCAGTGAGGGGCCTAGTAGAGGGATTACATGCATCTATGTTCCCAATAGATCTACCAACCCTTTAGAGTTTGGTGTAGAGTATATACCATTGATTGCTCAATATGGGAGAGACAATCCTCCTGATCAATCTTGGAATAGTCATAAGCTAGACCAATTGGAAAGATATGACCCTAATGTAGCCCTCAGAGCATCTTCTTCTACCCATGCTCATTTTGAGGATGGGTGTGATGAAGATATAGGTCATTATATCCATACGCATGGAGAATGTTCCACTTGAACACAACAATGTTGAACATTTTGAGTCCCTAAGTCAAAGTTATCATTAATGTCACCATTGATACCACCAGATAGAGTCATCATTAATTCCAAAGATTTCATCAGGAAATTAAGGCAACAAAGATGGTCATTTGATATTCAGCAAGAAGGAAAAAGTTTGAGTGAAACTGTGCAAAATAAAAAAGTTAAAAAGGAGTGATAATATTTATTTTATAATTTATTTAAATTCAGGATGAATTTAAATTTTATAAATAAATATTATAATGGTTAGAAGTGCCATAGTGAAAACCCAAATAAAATAATTATAATTTTTATTACAATATTTTATATTTCAAAGGTGGGTTTATAAAGTCTAAAAATATTTAAATCCAAAGGTTGGGTTTAAAGGTTTAAGACCAAATATTATTTTAAATAAATCCAAAGGTTGGATTTAAAAAAGGCAAACGAAAGCACCGACGTCAAATAACGCAAAGTGTTGTCAAAAAATTTTGAAAAAGAGGAGAATTGATCATCAATTGAATGGAACAAGTGTTGTCAAAATCACGCCATGGAGATTGCATGCTCATTAGTGAAGCTTTTGAATGTCAATTTACACCATTTTACATCACATTTCACCACAATTTTATGTTAAATCCATTGATTCAATTGTGCTTCAAGGCACACAACCCTTGAACATCAATTTGATAGTCGAATCGAACGTCACCCAACATCGAGCATGAAGAACAACCACATTATTTGGCAGCCACTGTGCCCCACAATGGCCTGTAGGCATAGTTGTTGTACTGGCCTATAGGCATAGTTGTTATACCCCACGATGGCTAATAGAGCTGGCTACTAGACCTTCTGGTGACCTCTTTGTAACTTTTGATTTTCTATATTTTATAATTTAGATTAGTCTTAGCAATTTTCAATTCAGTTTCTAGCTCAGTTTAGCATATTTTATTTTAGTCTTTCATGCATTTATTTTTTATTTTACACAATTTATTTTCATTTGCATTATCATAAAATGTGCCTCATATTAAGAGGCTTTAATTTTGCAATTGATTCTTTGTAGGTGCTTTTGTGTGCAGATATCAGGTTTCCATAGGAGAAAGTCATCATCAAGATCCTTATTATTGGCATCATCAAGTGAAGGTCACTAGGAAAACCCTCCATAATTAGTTTAGGAAGATTACAAATGTTCTTTTGGAAGATGTATATTATTGGATTCTTGATATAATTTGTATCAATTTGATGAATCCTTAAGAGTTATTTTTTGTAACTTCTTGTAAAGATAATTTTCCATTATCAATGAGAAGGAAATCATATTTACTTATCTTATTGTCATTATGGTTAATTAATTCGTATTTTCAAATTGATTCAATATTACATCTGTAGGAGTTAGATATTTTGTACATCTTACAATGGTGATCATCGTGGGAATTTTCCCACAATCTCCTAATTTGTAGCTAATGCTTACTTTTATTGATTTCTTTACTTGCAGGTACCACCACTTTGGGATGGCATGGCTCACAAGCACCGTCGTCATACCCTATGATGGCACCCAATTCTAGCTACTCTACCCCTTGATGATTTTACAACAAAGTTCAAAAATTAGATTTATAAAAACTTCATCAGATTTTGGCTATACATGTAAGTACTTATGTGCTGGAATCTACTATTTTTCATTGAAAAATATATTAGTTTTTGTAGAGAAATTTAAGCGAAATTTTTAATTTTCAATCTCTCTACTGGAAATCACTCCCAGGTACAACAACCTCTAATGTTGGTCGGTCTAAGGTACAATGATACTCATTTCGAACTGCTCTGGGGTTTGATGTTATCTATTGTAGACCATTTGACATAAATATGGATCTTGTTAAATTGTTTCTGAAGGTTTTCTTACATGTTGTCTATCTAAAGACTCACTTTATTTAGGGTTTACACTGCTAAATTTCTAAAACCAAAATATTTTCATTTACATATTTGAAATTTTGAAATTTTCTATCATGCATTAGAGAATAATCATGGATTTATTTATGTTACATTTTTCTTTTGAATGAAATACATGGAATCCACACACACATTATATTTCAAGCTAAACAACAATGAGTTGGACTTCACACCCAACTCCTGATCAAGACCAACAATGGTGGTCTTCATCACCACTTTGTTGGATTACATTATGGATCTTCGTACCTCATTTTAGCCAAGAATAGCTCTAAGAACCATCTTATCCATGGAAAATAGCACACATTCCTTTTCAAAGGGTGTATAGTTGACCATAGTGAAGTAGGTGAGGACTGGTAGGACTTATGCTCTCTCACTATGGGCTTCATCTCCATATTTTGGTGGGTTTCACAACCTAGTAAAAACCCTTTAGCTTGAGTATTACATCAACAATTTCAAACTTGAACAAGATAAAGACAATTAATATCAATGAATCATAAGACATAAGCCAGTTTTAGGAAACAAAAATAATTCTTAAATGAGATAATCATTTTTATGCCTTGTTTATTTCCTAATCACATGCATAATAAAAACAAAATGGTCATAACACTAAGCCATGACCAGTTACAGGCTGAGGCTACTGGCCATTCATGTGAAGACTCAAAACACCTTTGATACAACCCACATGATTTACCTTTACCTGAAGGACGTTCAGGTAGCCATCACGAAGACAATTCTACACATGAGGGATCTACTCATTGAGAGACCCCTATTAGGAGGACTCCTCTAAGACCTCCTAGCGATTGAGATGAGTAACCTCTTATACATTATCCATCACACAATACTTCTAGATAAAATCCACCCACTGAGGGGCCTAGTAGAGGGATTACATGCATCTATGTTCCCAATAGATCTACCAGCCCTTAAGAGTTTGGTGTAGAGTATATACCATTGATTGCTCAATATGGGAGAGACAATCCTCCTGATCAATCTTGGAATAGCCATAAGCTAGACCAATTGGACAGATATGACCCTAATGTAGCCCTCGGAGCATCTTCTTCTACCCATGCTCATTTTGAGGATGGGTGTGATGAAAATATAGGTCATTATATCCATACGCATGGAGAATGTTCCACTTGAACACAACAATGTTGAACATTTTGAGTCCCTAAGTCAAAGTTATCATTAATGTCACCATTGATACCACTAGATAGAGTCATCATTAATTCCAAAGATTTCATTAGGAAATGAAGGCAACAAAGATGGTCATTTGATATTTAGCAAGAAGGCAAAAGTTTGAGTGAAACTGTGCAAAAGATAGAAGTTAAAAAGGAGTGATAATATTTATTTTATAATTTATTTAAATTTAGGATGAATTTAAATTTTATAAATAAATATTATAATGGTTAGAAGTGCCATAGTGAAAACCCAAATAAAATAATTATAATTTTTATTACAATATTTTATATTTCAAAAGTGGGTTTATAAAGTCTAAAAATATTTAAATCCAAAGGTTGGGTTTAAAGGTTTAAGACCAAATATTATTTTAAATAAATCCAAAGGTTGGATTTAAAAAAGGCAAAGGAAAGCACCGACGTCAAATAACGCAAAGTGTTGTCAAAAAATTTTTAAAAAGAGGAGAATTGATCATCAATTGAATGGAACAAGTGTTGTCAAAATCACGCCATGGAGATTGCATGCTCATTAGTGAAGCTTTTGAATGTCAATTTACACCATTTTACATCACATTTCACCACAATTTTAAGCTAAATCCCTTGATTCTATTGTGCTTCAAGGCACACAACCCTTGAACATCAATTTGATAGTTGAATCGAACATCACCCAACATCGAGCATGAAGAACAACCACATTATTTGGCAACCACTGTGCCCTACAATGGCCTGTAGGCATAGTTGTTGTACTGGCCTATAGGCATAGTTGTTATACCCCACGATGGCTAATAGAGCTGGCTACTAGACCTTCTGGTGACCTCTTTGTAACTTTTGATTTTCTATATTTTATAATTTAGATTAGTCTTAGTAATTTTCAATTCAGTTTCTAGCTCAGTTTAGCATATTTTATTTTAGTCTTTCATGCATTTATTTTTTATTTTACACAATTTATTTTCATTTGCATTATTATAAAATGTGCCTCATATTAAGAGGCTTTAATTTTGCAATTGATGCTTTGTAGGTGCTTTTGTGTGCAGATATCAGGTTTACATAGGATAAAATCATCATCAAGATCCTTAATCTTGGCATAATCAAGCAAAGGTCACTAGGAAAACCCTCCATAATTAGTTTAGGAAGATTACAAATGTTCTTTTGGAAGACATATATTATTGGATTATTGATATAATTTGTATCAATTTGATGAATCCTTAAGAGTTATTTTTTGTAACTTCTTGTAAAGATAATTTTCCATTATCAATGAGAAGGGCATCATATTTATTTATCTTATTGTCATTATGGTTACTTAATTCGTATTTTCAATTTGATTCAATATTACATCTGTAGGAGTTAGATATTTTGTACATCTTACAATGGTGATCATCGTGGGAATTTTCCCACAATCTCCTAATTTGTAGCTAATGTTTACTTTTATTGATTTCTTTACTTGCAGGTACCACCACTTTGGGATGGCATGGCTCACAAGCACCGTCGTCATACCCTATGATGGCACCCAATTCTAGCTACTCTACCCCTTGACGATTTTAGAACAAAGTTCAAAAATTAGATTTATAAAAACTTCATCAGATTTTGGCTATACATGTAAGTACTTATGTCTTTGGAATCTACTATTTTTCATTGAAAAATATATTATTGCAAGTTTTTGTAGAGAAATTTTAAGCGAAATTTTTAATTTTCAAGCTCTCTACTAGAAATCACTCCCAGGTACAACAACCTCTAATGTTGGTCGGTCTAAGGTACAATGATCCTCATTTCGAACTGCTCTGGGGTTTGATGTTATCTATTGTAGACCATTTGACATAAATATGGCTCTTGTTAAATTGTTTGTGAGGGTTTGCTTACATGTTGTCTATCTAAAGACTCACTTTATTTAGGGTTTACACTGCTAAATTTCCAAAACCAAAATATTTTCATTTACATATTTGAAATTTTGAAAAGTTCTATCATGCATTAGAGAATAATCATGGATTTATTTATGTTACATTTTTCTTTTGAATGAAATACATGGAATCCACACACACATTATATTTCAAGCTAAACATCAATGAGTTGGAATTCACACCCAACTCCTGATCAAGACCAACAATGGTGGTCTTCATCACCACTTTGTTGGATTACATTATGGATGTTCGTGCCCCATTTTAGCCAAGACTAGCTCTAAGAACCATTGTATCCATGGAAAATAGCACACATTCCTTTTCAAAGAGTGTATAGTTGACCATAGTGAACTAGGTGAGGACTGGTAGGACTTATGCTCTCTCACTATGGGCTTCATCTCCATATTTTGGTGGGTTTCACAACCTAGTAAAAATCCTTTAACTTGAGTATTACATCAACAATTTCAAACTTGAACAAGATAAAGGCAAAGAAAATCAATGAATCATAGGACATAAGCCAGTTTTAGGAAACAAAAATAATTCTTAAATGAGATAATCATTTTTATGCCTTGTTTATTTCCTAATCACATGCATAATAAAAACAAAATGATCATAACACTAAGCCATGACCAGTTACAGGCTGAGGCTACTGGCCATTCATGTGAAGACTCAAAACACCTTTGATACAACCCACATGATTTACCTTTACCTGAACGACGTTCAGGTAGCCATCACGAATAAAATTCTACACATGAGGGATCTACTCATTGAGAGACCCCTATTAGGAGGACTCCTCTAAGACCTCCTAGCGATTGAGATGAGTATCCTCTTATACATTATCCATCACACAATACTTCTAGATAAAATCCACCCAATGAGGGGCCTAGTAGAGGGATTACATGCATCTATGATCCCAATAGATCTACCAACCCTTTAGCGTTTGGTGTAGAGTATATACAATTGATTGCTCAATATGGGAGAGACAATCCTCCTGATCAATCTTGGAATAGCCATAATCTAGACCAATTGGACAGATATGACCCTAATGTAGCCCTTAGAGCATCTTATTTTACCCATGCTCATTTTGAGGATGGGTGTGATGAAGATATAGGTCATTATATCCATACGCATGGAGAATGTTCCACTTGAACACGACACTGTTGGACATTTTGAGTCCCTAAGTCAAAGTTATCATTAATGTCACCATTGATACCACTAGATAGAGTCATTAATTCCAAAGATTTCATTAGGAAATGAAGGCAACAAAGATGGTCATTTGATATTCAGCAAGAAGGCAAAACTTTGAGTGAAACTGTGCAAAAGATAAAAGTTAAAAAGGAGTGATAATATTTATTTTATAATTTATTTAAATTGAGGATGAATTTAAATTTTATAAATAAATATTATAATGGTTAGAAGTGCCATAGTGAAAACCCAAATAAAATAATTGTAATTTTTATTACAATATTTTATATTACAAAAGTGGGTTTATAAAGTCTAAAAATATCTAAATCCAAAGGTTGGGTTTAAAGGTTTAAGACCAAATATTATTTTAAATAAATCCAAAGGTTGGATTTAAACAAGGCAAATGAAAGCACCGATGTCAAATAAGGCAAAGTGTTGTCAAAAATTTGTCAAAAAGAGGAGAATTGATCATCAATTGAATGGAACAAGTGTTGTCAAAATCCCGCCATGGAGATTGCATGCTCATTAGTGAAGCTTTTGAATGTCAATTTACACCATTTTACTTCACATTTTACCACAATTTTAAGATAAATCCCTTGATTCTATTGTGCTTCAAGGCACACAACCCTTGAACATCAATTTGATAGTTGAATCGAACATCACCCAACATCGAGCATGAAGAACAACCACATTATTTGGCAACCACTATGCCCTACAATGGCCTGTAGGCATAGTTGTTGTACTGGCCTATAGGCATACTTGTTGTACCCCACGATGGCTAATAGAGATGGCTACTAGACCCTCTGGTGACCTCTTTGTGACTTTTGATTTTCTATATTTTATAATTTAGATTAGTCTTAGCAATTTTCAATTCAGTTTCTAGCTCAGTTTAGCATATTTTATTTTAGTCTTTCATGCATTTATTTATTATTTTACACAATTTATTTTCATTTGCATTATCATAAAATATGCCTCATATTAAGAGGCTTTAATTTTGCAATTGATGCTTTGTAGGTGCTTTTGTGTGCAAATCTCAGGTTTCCATAGGAGAAAATCATCATCAAGATCCTTAATCTTGGCATCATCAAGCGAAGGTCACTAGGAAAACCCTCCATAATTATTTTAGGAAGATTACAAATGTTCTTTTGGAAGACGTATATTATTGGATTCTCGATATAATTTGTATCAATTTGATGAATCCTTAAGAGTTATTTTTTGTAACTTCTTGTAAAGATAATTTTCCATTATCAATGAGAAGGGCATCATATTTATTTATCTTAGTCATTATGGTTACTTAATTCGTATTTTCAATTTGATTCAATATTACATCTGTAGGTGTTAGATATTTTGTACATCTTACAATGGTGATCATCATGGGACTTTTCCCACAATCTCCTAATTTGTAGCTAATGTTTACTTTTATTGATTTCTTGAACTTTTAGGTACCACCACTTTGCGATGGCATGGCTCACAGGCACCGTCGTCATACCCTATGATGGCACCCAATTCTAGCTACTCTACCCCTTGACGATCTTAGAACAGAGTTCAAAAATTAGATTTGCAACAACTTCATCAGATGTTGGCTATACATGTAAGTACTTATGTGCTGGAATCTACTATTTTTCATTGAAAAATATATTATTGCAAGTTTTTGTAGAGAAATTTAAGAGAAATTTTTAATTTTCAAGCTCTCTACTAGAAATCACTCCCAGGTACAAAAACCTCTAATGTTGGTCGGTCTAAGGTACAATGATCCTCATTTCGAACTGCTCTGGGGTTTGATGTTATCTATTGTAGACCATTTGACATAAATATGGCTCTTGTTAAATTGTTTGTGAGGGTTTGCTTACATGTTGTCTATCTAAAGACTCACTTTATTTAGGGTTTACACTGCTAAATTTCCAAAACCAAAATATTTTCATTTACATATTTGAAATTTTGAAACGTTCTATCATGCATTAGAGAATAATCATGGATTTATTTATGTTACGTTTATCTTTTGAATGAAATACATGGAATCCACACACATTATATTTCAATCTAAACATCAATGAGTTGGACTTCACACCCAACTGCTGATCAAGACCAACAATGGTGGTGTTCATCACCACTTTTTTGGATTACATTATGGATCTTCGTACCCCATTTTAACCAAGACTAGCTCCAAGAACCATCGTATCCATGGAAAATAGCACACATTCCTTTTCAAAGGGTGTATAGTTGACCATAGTGAACTAGGTGAGGACTGGTAGGACTTATGCTCTCTCACTATGGGCTTCATCTCCATATTTTGGTGGGTTTCACAACCTAGTAAAAATCCTTTAACTTGAGTATTACATCAACAATTTCAAACTTGAACAAGATAAATGCAAAGAAAATCTAGAATCATAGGACATAAGCCAGTTTTAGGAAACAAAAATAATTCTTAAATGAGATAATCATTTGTATGCCTTGTTTATTTCCTAATCACATGCATAATAAAAACAAAATGGTCATACCACTAAGCCATGACCAGTTACAGGCTGATGCTACTGGCCATTCATGTGAAGAATCAAAACACCTTTGATACAACCCACATGATTTACCTTTACCTGAACGACGTTCAGGTAGCCATCATGAAGAAAATTCTACACATGAGGGATCTACTCATTGAGAGACCCCTATTAGGAGGACTCCTCTAAGACCTCCTAGCGATTGAGATGAGTATCCTCTTATACATTATCCATCACACAATACTTCTAGATAAAATCCACCCAATGAGGGGCCTAGTAGAGGGATTACATGCATCTATGTTCCCAATAGATCTACCAACCCTTTAGCGTTTGGTGTAGAGTATATACCATTGATTGCTCAATATGGGAGAGACAATCCTCCTGATCAATCTTGGAATAGCCATAAGCTAGACCAATTGGACAGATATGACCCTAATGTAGCCCTTAGAGCATCTTATTTTACCCATGCTCATTTTGAGGATGGGTGTGATGAAGATATAGGTCATTATATCCATACGCATGGAGAATGTTCCACTTGAACACGACAATGTTGAACATTTTGAGTCCCTAAGTCAAAGTTATCATTAATGTCACCATTGATACCACTAGATAGAGTCATCATTAATTCCAAATATTTCATTAGGAAATGAAGGCAACAAAGATGGTCATTTGATATTCAGCAAGAAGGCAAAAGTTTGAGTGAATCTGTGCAAAAGAAAAAAGTTAAAAAGGAGTGATAATATTTATTTTATAATTTATTTAAATTCAGGATGAATTTAAATTTTATAAATAAATATTATAATGGTTAGAAGTGCCATAGTGAAAATCCAAATAAAATAATTGTAATTTTTATTACAATATTTTATATTGCAAAAGTGGGTTTATAAAGTCTAAAAATATCTAAATCCAAAGGTTGGGTTTAAATGTTTAAGACCGAATATTATTTTAAATAAATCCAAAGGTTGGATTTAAACAAGGCAAAGGAAAGCACCGACGTTAAATAGGGCAAAGTGTTGTCAAAAACTTCTCAAAAAGAGGAGAATTGATCATCAATTGAATGGAACAAGTGTTGTCAAAATCTCGCCATGGAGATTGCATGCTCATTAGGGAAGCTTTTGAATGTCAATTTACACCATTTTACATCACATTTCACCACAATTTTAAGCTAAATCCCTTTATTATGTTGTGCTTCAAGGCACACAACCCTTGAACATCAATTTGATAGTCAAATCGAACATCACACAACATCGAGCATGAAAAACAACCACATTATTTGGCAGCCACTATGCCCCACAATGGCTTGTAGGCATAGTTGTTGTACTGGCCTATAGGCATAGTTGTTGTACCCCACGATGGCTAATAGAGCTGGGTACTAGACCCTCTGGCGACATCTTTGTGACTTTTGATTTTCTATATTTTATAATTTAGATTAGTCTTAGCAATTTTCATTTCAGTTTCTAGCTCAGTTTAGCATTTTTTATTTTAGTCTTTCATGCATTTATTTTATATTTTACACAATTTATTTTCATTTGCATTATCATAAAATGTGCCTCATATTAAGAGGCTTTAATTTTGCAATTGATGCTTTGTAGGTGCTTTTGTGTGCAGATCTAAGGTTTCCATAGGAGAAAGTCATCATCAAGATCCTTATTATTGGCATCATCAAGTGAAGGTCACTAGGAAAACCCTCCATAATTAGTTTAGGAAGATTACAAATGTTCTTTTGGAAGATGTATATTATTGGACTCTTGATATAATTTGTATCAATTTGATGAATCCTTAAGAGTTATTTTTTGTAACTTCTTGTAAAGATAATTTTCCATTATCAATGAGAAGGAAATCATATTTACTTATCTTATTGTCATTATGGTTACTTAATTCGTATTTTCAATTTGATTCAATATTAGATCTGTAGGAGTTATATATTTTGTACATATTACAATGGTGATCATCATGGGAATTTTCCCACAATCTCCTAATTTTTAGCTAATGTTTACTTTTATTGATTTCTTGAACTTGCAGGTACCACCACATTGGGATGGCATGGCTCACAGGTACCATCGTCATACCCTATGATGGCACCCAATTCTAGCTACTCTACCCCTTGACGATTTTAGAACAAAGTTCAAAAATTAGATTTACAACAACTTCATCAGATGTTGGCTATACATGTAAGTACTTATGTGCTGGAATCTACTATTTTTCATTGAAAAATATATTATTGCAAGTTTTTGTAGAGAAATTTAAGCGAAATTTTTAATTTTCAAGCTCTCTACTGGAAATCACTCCCAGGTACAACAACCTCTAATGTTGGTCGGTCTAAGGTACAATGATCCTCATTTCAAACGGCTCTAGGGTTTGATGTTATCTATTGTAGACCATTTGACATAAATATGGCTCTTGTTAAATTGTTTGTGAGGGTTTGCTTACATGTTGTCTATCTAAAGACTCACTTTATTTAGGGTTTACACTGCTAAATTTCTAAAACCAAAATATTTTCATTTACATATTTGAAATTTTGAAACGTTCTATCATGAATTAGAGAATAATCATGGATTTATTTATGTTACATTTTTCTTTTGAATGAAATACATGGAGTCCAAACACACATTATATTTCAAGCTAAACGTCAATGAGTTGGACTTCACACCGAACTGTTGATCAAGACCAACAATGGTGTTCTTCATAACCACTTTTTTGGATTACATTATGGATCTTCGTACCCCATTTTAGCCAAGACTAGATCTAAGAACCATCGTATCCATGGAAAATAGCACACATTCCTTTTCAAAGGGTGTATAGTTGACCATAGTGAACTAGGTGAGGACTGGTAGGACTTATGCTCTCTCACTATGGGCTTCATCTCCATATTTTTGTGGGTTTCACATCCTAGTAAAAACCCTTTAACTTGAGTATTACATCAACAATTTCAAACTTGAACAAGATAACGCCAAAGAAAATCAACGAATCATAAGACATAAGCCAGTTTTAGGAAACAAAAATAATTGTTAAATGAGATAATCATTTTTATGACTTGTTTATTTCCTAATCACATGCATAATAAAAACAAAATGGTCATAACACTAAGACATGACCAGTTACAGGCTGAGGCTACTGGCCATTAATGGGAAGACTCAAAACACCTTCGATACAACCCACATGAGTACCTTTACCTCAATAACGTCCAGGTAGCCATCACAAAAACAATTCTACACATGAGGGATCTACTCATTGAGATACCCCTATTAGGAGGACTCCTATAAGACCTCCTAGCAATTGAGATGAGTATCCTCTTATACATTATCCATCACACAATACTTCTAGATAAAATCCACCCATTGAGCGGCCTAGTAGAAGGATTACATGCATCTATGTTCCCAATAGATATACCAACCCTTTAGCGTTTGGTGTAGAGTATATAACATTGATTGCTCAATATGGGAGAAAAAATCCTCTTGATCAATCTTGGAATAGCCATAAGCTAGACCAATTGGATAGATATGACCCTAATGTAGCCCTCAAAGAATCTTCTTCTACCCATGCTCATTTTGAGGATGGGTGTGATGAAGATATAGGTCATTATATCCATATGCATGGAGAATGTTCCACTTGAACACGACACTGTTGGACATTTTGAGTCCCTAAGTCAAAGTTATCATTAATGTCACCATTGATACCACCAGATAGAGTGATCATTAATTCCAAATATTTTAATAGGAAATAAACGCAACAAATATGGTCATTTGATATTCAGCAAGAAGGCAAAAGTTTGAGTGAAACTGTGCAAAAGACAGAAGTTAAAAAGGAGTGATAATATTTATTTTATAATTTATTTAAATTGAGGATGAATTTAAATTTTATAAATAAATATTATAATGGTTAGAAGTGCCATAGTGAAAACCCATATAAAATAATTGTAATTTTTATTACAATATTTTATATTGCAAAATTGGGTTTATAAAGTCTAAAAATATCTAAATCCAAAGGTTGGGTTTAAAGGTTTAAGACCAAATATTATTTTAAATAAATCCAAAGGTTGGATTTAAACAAGGCAAAGGAAAGCACCGACGTCAAATAAGGCAAATTGTTGTCAAAAACTTTTCAAAAAGAGGAGAATTGATCATCAATTGAATGGAACAAGTGTTGTCAAAATCCCACCATGGAGGTTGCATGCTCATTAGTGAAGCTTTTGAATGTCAATTTACACCATTTTACATCACATTTCACCACAATTTTAAGCTAAATCCCTTGATTCTATTGTGCTTCAAGGCACACAACCCTTGAACATCAATTTGATAGTTGAATCGAACATCACCCAACATCGAGCATGAAGAACAACCACATTATTTGGCAGCCATTGTGCCCCACAATGGCCTGTAGGCATAGTTGTTGTACTGGCCTATAGGCATATTTGTTGTACACCATGATGGCTAATATATCCGGCTACTAGACCCTCTGGCGACCTCTTTGTGACTTTTGATTTTCTATATTTTATAATTTAGATTAGTCTTAGCAATTTTCAATTCAGTTTCTAGCTCAGTTTAGCATATTTTATTTTAGTCTTTCATGCGTTTATTTATTATTTTACACAATTTATTTTCATTTGCATTATCATAAAATGTGCCTCATATTAAGAGGCTTTAATTTTGCAATTGATGCTTTGTAGGTGCTTTTGTGTGCAGATCTCAGGTTTCCATAGGAGAAAATCATCATCAAGATCCTTAATCTTGGCATCATCAAGCAAAGGTCACTAGGAAAACCCTCCATAATTAGTTTAGGAAGATTACAAATGTTCTTTTGGAAGACGTATATTATTGGATTCTTGATATAATTTGTATCAATTTGATGAATCCTTAAGAGTTATTTTTTGTAACTTCTTGTAAAGATAATTTTCCATTATCAATGAGAATGGCATCATATTTATTTATCTTATTGTCATTATGGTTACTTAATTCGTATTTTCAATTTGATTCAATATTACATCTGTAGGATTTAGATATTTTTTACATCTTACAATGGTGATCATCATGGGAATTTTCCCACAATCTCCTAATTTGTAACTAATGTTTACTTTTATTGATTTCTTGAACTTGCAGGTACCACCACTTTGGGATAGCATGGCTCACAGGCACCATCATCATACCCTATGATGACACCCAATTCTAGCTACTCTACCCTTTGACGATCTTCGAACAGAGTTCAAAAAATAGATTTGCAACAACTTCATCAGATGTTGGCTATACATGTAAGTACTTATGTGCTGGAATCTGCTATTTTTCATTGAAAAATATATTATTGCAAGTTTTTGTAGAGAAATTTAAGCGAAATTTTTAATTTTCAAGCTCTCTACTGGAAATCACTCCCAGGTACAACAACCTCTAATGTTGGTCGGTCTAAGGTACAATGATACTCATTTCGAACTGCTCTGGGGTTTGATGTTATCTATTGTAGACCATTTGACATAAATATGGCTCTTGTTAAATTGTTTTTGAGGGTTTGCTTACATGTTGTCTATCTAAAGACTCGCTTTATTTAGGGGATACACTGCTAAATTTCTAAAACCAAAATATTTTCATTTACATATTTGAAATTTTGAAACGTTCTATCATGCATTAGAGAATAATCATGGATTTATTTATGTTACATTTTTCTTTTGAATGAAATACATGGAATCCACACACACATTATATTTCAAGCTAAACATCAATGAGTTAGACTTCACACCCAACCGCTGATCAAGACCAACAATGGTGGTCTTCATCATCACTTTGTTGGATTACATTATGGATCTCCGTACCTCATTTTAGACAAGACTAGCTCTAAGAACCATTGTATCCATGGAAAATAGCACACATTCCTTTTCAAAGGGTGTATAGTTGACCATAGTGAACTAGGTGAGGACTGGTAGGACTTATGCTCTCTCACTATGGGCTTCATCTCCATATTTTGGTGGGTTTCACAACCTAGTAAAAACCCTTTAAATTGAGTATTACATCAACAATTTCAAACGTGAACAAGATAAAGACAATTAATATCAATGAATCATAAGACATAAGCCAGTTTTAGGAAACAAAAATAATTCTTAAATGAGATAATCATTTTTATGCCTTGTTTATTTCCTAATCACATGCATAATAAAAACAAAATGGTCATAACACTAAGCCATGGCCAGTTATAGGCTGAGGCTACTGGCCATTCATGTGAAGACTCAAAATACCTTTGATACAACCCACATGATTTACCTTTACCTGAACGACGTTCAGGTAGCCATCACGAAGACAATTCTACACATGAGGGATCTACTCATTGAGAGACCCCTATTAGGAGGACTCCTCTAAGACCTCCTAGCGATTGAGATGAGTATCCTCTTATAGATTATCCATCACACAATACTTCTAGATAAAATCCACCCAGTGAGGGGCCTAGTAGAGGGATTACATGCATCTATGTTCCCAATAGATCTACCAACCCTTTAGAGTTTGGTGTAGAGTATATACCATTGATTGCTCAATATGGGAGAGACAATCCTCCTGATCAATCTTGGAATAGCCATAAGATAGACCAATTGGACAGATATGACCCTAATGTAGCCCTTAGAGCATCTTCTTCTACCCATGCTCATTTTGAGGATGGGTGTGATGAAGATATAGGTCATTATATCCATACGCATGGAGAATGTTCCACTTGAACACAACAATGTTGAACATTTTGAGTCCCTAAGTCAAAGTTATCATTAATGTCACCATTGATACCACCAGATAGAGTCATCATTAATTCCAAAGATTTCATCAGGAAATGAAGGCAACAAAGATGGTCATTTGATATTCAGCAAGAAGGCAAAAGTTTGAGTGAATCTGTGCAAAAGAAAAAAGTTAAAAATGAGTGATAATATTTATTTTATAATTTATTTAAATTCAGGATGAATTTAAATTTTATAAATAAATATTATAATGGTTAGAAGTGCCATAGTGAAAACCCAAATAAAATAATTATAATTTTTATTACAATATTTTATATTTCAAAGGTGGGTTTATAAAGTCTAAAAATATTTAAATCCAAAGGTTGGGTTTAAAGGTTTAAGACCAAATATTATTTTAAATAAATCCAAAGGTTGGATTTAAACAAGGCAAAGGAAAGCACCGTCGTCAAATAACGCAAAGTGTTGTCAAAAAATTTTCAAAAATAGGAGAATTGATCATCAATTGAATGGAACAAGTGTTGTCAAAATCACGCCATGGAGATTGCATGCTCATTAGTGAAGCTTTTGAATGTCAATTTACACCATTTTACATCACATTTCACCACAATTTTAAGCTAAATCCCTTGATTCTATTGTGCTTCAAGGCACACAACCCTTGAACATCAATTTGATAGTCGAATCGAACGTCACCCAACATCGAGCATGAAGAACAACCACATTATTTGGCAGCCACTGTGCCCCACAATGGCCTGTAGGCATAGTTGTTGTACTGGCCTATAGGCATAGTTGTTTTACCCCATGATGGCTAATAGAGTTGGCTACTAGACCCTCTGGCGACCTCTTTGTGACTTTTGATTTTCTATATTTTATAATTTAGATTAGTCTTAGCAATTTTCATTTCAGTTTCTAGCTTAGTTTAGCATTTTTTATTTTAGTCTTTCATGCATTTATTTTTTATTTTACACAATTTATTTTCATTTGCATTATCATAAAATGTGCCTCATATTAAGAGGCTTTAATTTTGCAGTTGATGCTTTGTAGGTGCTTTTGTGTGCAGATCTAAGGTTTCCATAGGAGAAAGTCATCATCAAGATCCTTATTATTGGCATCATCAAGTGAAGGTCACTAGGAAAACCCCCATAATTAGTTTAGGAAGATTACAAATGTTCTTTTGGAAGATGTATATTATTGGATTCTTGATATAATTTGTATCAATTTGATGAATCCTTAACAGTTATTTTTTGTAACTTCTTGTAAAGATAATATTCCATTATCAATGAGAAGGAAATCATATTTACTTATCTTATTGTCATTATGGTTACTTAATTCGTATTTTCAATTTGATTCAATATTACATATGTAGGAGTTAGATATTTTGTACATATTACAATGGTGATCATCGTGGGAATTTTCCCACAATCTCCTAATTTTTAGCTAATGTTTACTTTTATTGATTTCTTGAACTTGCAGGTACCACCACCTTGGGATGGCATGGCTCACAGGCACCGTCGTCATACCCTATGATGGCACCCAATTCTAGCTACTCTACCCCTTGACGATTTTAGAACAAAGTTCAAAAATTAGATTTACAACAACTTCATCAGATGTTTGCTATACATGTAAGTACTTATGTCTTTGGAATCTACTATTTTTCATTGAAAAATATATTATTGCAAGTTTTTGTAGAGAAATTTAAGCGAAATTTTTAATTTTCAATCTCTCTACTAGAAATCACTCCAAGGTACAACAACCTCTAATGTTGGTCGGTCTAAGGTACAATTATCCTCATTTTGAACTGCTCTAGGGTTTGATGTTATCTATTGTAGACCATTTGACATAAATATGGCTCTTGTTAAATTGTTTGTGAGGGTTTTTTTACATGTTGTCTATCTAAAGACTCACTTTATTTAGGGTTTACACTGCTAAATTTCTAAAACCAAAATATTTTCATTTACATATTTGAAATTTTGAAACGTTCTATCATGCATTAGAGAATAATCATGGATTTATTTATGTTACATTTTTCTTTTGAATGAAATACATGGAATCCACACACATTATATTTCTAGCTAAACATCAATGAGTTGGACTTCACACCCAACCACTAATCAAGACCAACAATGGTGGTCTTCATCATCACTTTTTTGGATTACATTATGGATCTTCGTACCCCATTTTAGCCAAGACTAGCTCCAAGAACCATCGTATCCATGGAAAATAGCACACATTCCTTTTCAAAGGGTGTATAGTTGACCATAGTGAACTAGGTGAGGACTGGTAGGACTTATGCTCTCTCACTATGGGCTTCATCTCCATATTTTGGTGGGTTTCACAACCTAGTAAAAACCCTTTAACTTGAGTATTACATCAACAATTTCAAACTTGAACAAGATAAAGGCATAAGCCAGTTTTAGGAAACAAAAATAATTCTTAAATGAGATAATCATTTTTATGCCTTGTTTATTTCCTAATCACATGCATAATAAAAACAAAATGGTCATAACACTAAGCCATGACCAGTTACATGCTGAGGCTACTGGCCATTCGTATGAATACTCAAAACACCTTTGATACAACCCACATGATTTACCTTTACCTGAACGATGTTCAGGTAGCCATCACGAAGACAATTCTACACATTAGGGATCTACTCATTGAGAGACCCCTGTTAGGATGACTCCTATAAGACCTCCTAGTGATTGATATGAGTATCCTCTTATACATTATCCATCACACAATACTTCTAGATAAAATCCACCCAGTGAGGGGCCTAGTGGAGGGATTACATGAATCTATGTTCCCAATAGATCTACCAACCCTTTAGAGTTTGGTGTAGAGTATATACCATTGATTGCTCAATATGGGAGAGACAATACTCCTGATCAATATTGGAATAGCCATAAGCTAGACCAATTGGATGGATATGACCCTAATGTAGCCCTCAGAGCATCTGCTTCTACCCATGGTCATTTTGAGGATGGGTGTGATGAAGATATAGGTCATTATATCCATACACATGGAGAATGTTCCACTTGAACATGACACTGTTGGACATTTTGAGTCCCTAAGTCAAAGTTATCATTAATGTCACCATTGATACCAGCAAATAGAGTCATCATTAATTCCAAAGATTTCAGCAGGAAATGAAGGCAACAAAGATGGTCATTTGATATTCAGCAAGAAGGAAAAAGTTTGAGTGAAACTGTGCAAAAGACAGAAGTTAAAAAGAAGTGATATAATTTATTTAAATTCGTGATGAATTTAAATTTTATAAATAAATATTATAATGGTTAGAAGTGCCGTAGTGAAAACCCAAATAAAATTATTGTAATTTTTATTACAATATTTTATATTGCAAAAGTGGGTTTATAAAGTCTAAATATATCTAAATCCAAAGGTTGGGTTTAAAGGTTTAAGACCAAATATTATTTTAAATAAATCCAAAGGTTGGATTTAAACAAGGCAAAGAAAAGCACCGATGTCAAATAAGGCAAAGGAAAGCATCGATGTCATAAAGGACAAAGGGAAGAACCAACATTTGTGATTTAATTATATTGCTTATTAATACCAAATCGAAAGTGATCTCCAAATTACCCTTGCTCGATTTGAAATAGAAGCGCATTGAATTTAATGCAGAGCTTATGATAGTGTTGTACAAATTTCATTGGTTGACTTGACTACAAAAGTGATAAAAGCAAGTGCATTGATGTGTTTAATGCCAAAAAGGCACCTTGGCCTAGTGTCAAGTGGGCTACAAGCTTACGTTTTGGTGTGCACGATGGTTAGTGTTTGAATCCCGTGGATGCATTTGGTGGACGTGTTGAAGGCGCCAATAAATAGGTGCATGCATTTTTTCAAGGATTGGAAGGAGTGTTGAAGC
The DNA here is from genome assembly GCA_028583015.1 of Wollemia nobilis. Classification (NCBI taxonomy): domain Eukaryota; kingdom Viridiplantae; phylum Streptophyta; class Pinopsida; order Araucariales; family Araucariaceae; genus Wollemia; species Wollemia nobilis. The sequence continues at coordinate 1,911,157 of JAQPPZ010017039.1, forward strand.
ACTTGGTTCTTCTTCCTTCCCAACAAGCTTGTAGCTCGTATGGTGGTTTGCGTCGTGGGTAAATACTTGTGGAGGCTACGTTGAGAGTTCAAAACTCTCCAAAGGCAAAGGTAGATTTTTAATATTTTATTTTTAATGCCTAAGTTGGAGGTATAATGTATTAAGTGATTAAATTCTTTGCATCGTGATAAAGGTTGGTAGTTGAGAAATATCATTTGGAGGTATAAGGAAATTCTGTTTTTATGTTCAAGTTTTAAATTTTGCTAATGTGGAATATTGAAAAGTTAAGACTTTGTAGGTTGTGTGTTATTTCCAATAAAGAGTTTTTGATTATTGTGAGGATATTTCTTATTGTTAAGTTGTATTGATAAGGTGTAATTGTGATATAAAAATTATCCTCTAACCCTTATTGAGTTTGTCAAAGAAGTAATTGTGAGTGTGGTAGATTTGTAAGGACAACTACTCTTCAAGAAAAGGTATGGAAAAAATTCTTCTTTGTTGAGTTAGGTGATTGGCTTGATTGAAAATTAAGTTTGGAGTGAAAAGGAATTGATTAGGGTTTCCTTTTCAAAAGTGGTTGATTGAATGCTTCAAGGTTTTCTTAATTGAGAGTTGTGTTTGAAACTTGTTTTATAAGCATTGTTGTTGAAGCCATTGGTTGTGTGAAAACCTGAGTTAGGGTTTGAGAAGATCATGAGTATCATTGTTATATGAAGAATATTTTATAAGGATTATTGTTGAAGCCATTGGTTGTGTGAAAACTTGAGTTAAGGTTTTAGAAGATCATGAGTATCATTGTTATATGAAGAATGTTGTATAAGCATTGTTGTTGAAGCCATTTGTTATGAAAAGAACTTGAACTTGATTTAGAAAAGAACATGAGTATCATTGTTATGTGAGATTTTTTGTTGAGCATTGTTGAAAACATTTTGAGTTGAATGACACATGCTTGGACTAGGGTTTGTGAGAAAGGGTTGTTACTTGAAGTGGTTGGTTGAGTAGAGTTGATTGAGCCTAGTCAAGAAATTGTGTGAAGTGGCTGTTCAAGTTCCAAGAAAAAAACTATTCTATATTCTGAATTGAGTTGAGATTGAGTTTTGAGAATAGAACATATTGAGTCTCTAACAATTCTCTTTATGCTTCTATGAGATTGAGTTAATATTGAGCATTGAGTATAGAACATATTGAGTCTCTAACAATTCTCTTTATGATTCTATGTGATTGAGTTGAGAATGTGATTGAGCATTGAATATAGAACATATTGAGTTTCTAACAATTCTCTTTATGATTCTATGAGAATGGACAAGTACTGTGTGGATTTGTTAAGCTGATTTGAGACAAGTCTTTGAGAAGGCTTGTGAACTATTTTTGTGTGAGATTTTGTGAAATCTTGTAATGCAGATGTGAGCAAGTCCTAGAGAGGACTTGTTGAGAAAAATTGGACAAGTTCTGAGTGATATTTTGAGAAGATTTGGACAAGTTTGGAGTGAGCTTGTTTAGCAAATTTGGACAAGTTCTTTGTGAGTTTGTTGAGTAGATTTGAGTAGGTTCTGAGTGGACCTATTAAGCATATTTGAGCAGGTAATGAGTGGACCTGTTGAGAAGATTTGAGCAAGTTCTGAGTAAATCTATTTAGCATATTTAAGCTATTTTTGAGTGAACTTGTTGAGCATATTTGAGAAGATTCTGAGTGAACCTATTGAGTAGATTTGAGAAGGTTCTAAGTTAACCTATTAAGCATAGCTTTGGAGGTGACAAAGTAGAGAGGACAAAGTCTCAAGTGGATAGAGATCCATCATCCAGGATAATTGAGGATAGGTATTCTAAGTGAGAACAAGAGTCTTCAAGTGGAGAGAGATCCATAGTTAGTGTAGTGGATGCGGTCTTCTAGAAGATCACCAACCAAATCAGAGGAGAAAGAGTTCTCCAGTGGATAGAGATCCACAAGACAAATTTAGAGGATCAACATCTCCTTTGGACAGAGGTCCATAAATATTTTAATTGGGAAGGATTTCCAAAATATTATTTGAGAAATATTTAGAAGAAATATTTTCTCTATGGAGGTAGCCCACATTGGGTGAACCATGTTAAAATTTGTGTCTCTATTATGTATGGTATTTTGTGCATTGCTTTGATTACTTCTATTGATATGGCTATCTATACACTACATAATATTGAATTGAAAAGAAAAGTAAAAAGTGGTCTTATACTATTCACCCCCTCTCTCAGTATAAGATTATGTTATTCAATTGGTATCAGAGTGGGTTCCTTCAGAAGAGTTTGACAACTTGAAGGAAAAGCGGTCTAAGAACACAATGTATCAAAAGGATCAAAAGGATGGATCCACCAATAATGCAGTACCAGTATTTGATGGAAATGACTTCTTGTGTTGGTGTGTGCTGATGATATTTCACTTGATGGCACTTGAAAATGAAGTTTGGGATGTAGTGGAACTTGGATATGATTCAGTAGTCAATCCTCCTACAAATAAGGAAGGTAATCTTCTAATGCATACAAACTCAAGAGCTATGAATGCAATTGTAAAAGGATTGTACATATCAAAATCTATGAAGGTTATGGATTGTAAAACAACAAAAGATATGTGGTAACTATTTCATACCATATATGAAGGTGATAAAGGTGTTAGGAAAGCTAAGATCAAAAATCTCAAAGGAGAATTTGATAACTTAAGAATGTGGGATGATGAAAAAAATTGTGAATATCTCAGCAAGGTTGATGAAATTATACTTGAGATGAAAGGTCTTAGAATGAAGGTTGATGAATGTGATGCTTGTGATAATATCTTGATAACTCTTCAAAAAAGATATAGTGAAAAGGTCTCTACTATAGAAACATCAATTGATAGTGATAGTCTAACAGGAAATGCTTTGCTTGGTATGCTCATGACTTTTGAGATAAGAACAAAAGATCCTATTCCTCCAAAATAAGCTGCATTCAAAGTGGACAAAAATAAAAATGGTAAGAATACAGAATCAAGCAGTGAGTATTCCAGTGATGAAGAAGCAAATTGTGGTAGAAGAGATAAAGGCTTTAGAGGACCCATACATATAAAATCTGTTAAACATTTTAATTGTGGAAAGTATGGACATTATGCAATAGAGTGCAAAGAGCCAAAGAGAAATAATGATGAAGACAAATAGGATCACAGGTACAGGGAATCAGAAAGATACAGGTACTAGAAGAAAAGTAGGTATGGACAAAACATACAAGGAAATTAGTTCTTCCAAAGGCAAAAGAGAAGCTACTATGCGGATAATGCAAGTAAGTACTCAAGTAATAGTGATGCTAGTTTTTCAGACAATGATAGAGATGAAGTCCTATTTATAATTGAAGATAAAGATCTGGTTAAAAAAAGGACTCTTATTATTCTCAAGTGTTTTATATGTGGTAAATTTGGACATCTTGAAGATGATTGTACAAGGTATGGTTATAGTTTCAGTGATGATGATTTTGAAGATGCACTTGAAATACCAGATGAAAATCTTCTAATGGCATTAGAAGAAGAAGTGAGTGACCCTATAGAAGACAAGCCAAAAGAAATAAATGATATGGACAAAGGCAAATAAATAGAGGATTATTCAACAGAGAATGACTATAATCTCAAGGGAGAACTTATATATGCCCTTGACACGGTAAATAAGGTAAAAAAGCAACACTCTAAGCTTGAAAGTCAGTTTCAAAAATGTGATGAAGAAATATTATTGCTCATAGAGTATTTAGAAAAGTCAAAGTCTAAGGCAAACAAGTTCAAGGATAAGTTAGAAGAAAATATTTTGGAATGTGAAAAGTTAACACAAGAAGTGGCACTATGAAAGGAATATTTATAGGATTCCAATAATAATTTATACAAGTATGTAACCAGTGCGAAGAATGTGGATAAAATAGTCAAGATACAAAGAGGAGCAACAAACAAGACATGTCTTCATTCTAAACAGGTTCAAAATAAATGGGAAGAAAAGTCTAATTCAAGTCTTGAAGAAGATACATAAAAAGAAGACAGTGTAAGTGGGAGTGAGACATCAGAAAATGAGTTGGACAACAAAGAGCTCAACAAAGATAGGAATAATGTATAGAGAAGATACATATGGAACAACAATCAGAACATGAGACCAATGAGGTCAAGACAAGGAAGCTTCAATGGAAGATGTTTTTAATATCATAGGTTTGGGCACATGGCTTCACAGTGTAGGACACATAAAAGATAAGAATATGGAAAAGGACAACTTTTCCAAGGGTTTTGCTACTCATGTAGTGAGTTTGGTCACAAGGCAATGAATTGCAAAATTCATGACAGAAGAGGATATGATTTCACTAGGAGAAATCCTAATATAGTTGCACCTCCAAGGAATAAAAACATTAAGTGTTATAAGTGCAATAATGATGGTCACATAGCAAGATGGTTTAGAGCAAATATTCCAGAAACAGGCATAAACAGGAATAGGAATATGAACAAGAACAAGAATATGAACAAAAAAAAGAACATGAATAGAAATAGAAATATGAACAGGAACAAGAACATGGATGAGAACAAGAATAGGAATAGGAACAAAAATAAATATTAGAACAAGAACAAGAATAGGAACATAAGTGATGACAGGAACAAGGATGAAGACTTGGAAAGAAACAATCAGAGGATTCAAAAAACTCAAAAAATAAGAGATAAAGATAAATGTAAATAATAGTGCATTCGGGGAGTAGAAATACTCCCACCCTAGAATTAACCACCTCATATGTAGGTGGGGGAGGGGCTAAGCTAAGAGGCTCATTCTTAACCCCGAGCCCCAAAGGTGACCCTTTGCCATTGATGTCAAAGGAGGATATATTTGTGTATTGGGGAGAGACTTGATATGGGGAGATATTTGATATTTGAGAGAGATTTGAGCTAGGGGGAGCAATGTCCCAGGGAGAGCAGAAGAAAAAGAAAGCTCAGGTTTTAGTAAAAGGATATGGGTTGCAATCAATGACAAAGGGGGATATTGTTGGACATTTTGAGTCCCTAACTCAAAGTTGTCATTGATGTCACCATTGATGCCACCAGATAGAGTCATCATTAATTCCAAATATTTCAACAGGAAATGAAAGTGACAAATATGGTCATTTGATATTCAACAAGAAGGCAAAAGTTTGAGTGAAACAATGCAAAAGATAGAAGTTAAAAAGGAGTGATAATATTTATTTTATAATTTATTTAAATTCAATATGAATTTAAATTTTATAAATAAATATTATAATGGTTAGAAGTGCCATAGTGAAAACCCAAATAAAATAATTGTAATTTTAATTACAATATTTTATATTGCAAAAGTGGGTTTATAAAGTCTAAAAATATCTAAACCTAAAGGTTGGGTTTAAATGTTTAAGAAAAAATATTATTTTAAATAAATCCAAAGGCTGGATTTAAACAAGGCAAAGGAAAGCACCGACATCAAACAAGGAAAATGAAAGTGTCGATGTCATAAAGGACAAAAGGAAGCACCGATGTTTGTTATTTAATTAAATTACATATTAATACCAAGCCCAAAGTGATATTCAAATTACCCTTGCTCGATTTGAAAGAGAAGCACATCAAATTTAATGTAGATTCTTGTGATAGTGTTGTGCGAATTTCATGGGATGAATTAATGGTGAAAGGGACAAAAGCAAGCACATTGACGTGTTGAATGCCAAAAATACATCTTGGCCTAGTGGCAAGTGAGCTGCAAGATTACGTTTTGGTGTGCACGGTGGTTAGTGTTTGAATCTTGTGGAAGCATTTGGTGGACGTGTTGAAGGCACCAATAAATATATGCATACATTTTTGCAAGGCTTGGAAGGAGTGTTGAAGCACTTGGTTCTTATTCCTTATCAACGAGCTTGTAGCTCATATGGTGGTTTGCACCGTGGGCAAAGACTTGTGGAGGCTACGTTGAGAGTTCAAAACTCTCCAAAGGCAAAGGTACATTTTTAAAGTTTTATTTTTAATGTCTAAATTGGAGGTATAAGGTATTAAGTGATTAAATTATTTGCATTGTGATAAAGGTTGGTAGTTGAGAAATATCATTAGGAGGTATAAGAAGAATTTTGTTTTTATGTTCAAGTCTTAAATTTTGCTATTGTGGAATATTGAAAAGTTAAGACTTTGTGGTTTGTGTGTTATTTCCAATAAAGGGTTTTTAATTATTGTGAGGACATTGATTATTGTTAAGTTGGAGTGATAAGGTGTAATTGTGATCTTATTTTTGTGATATAAAAATTATCCTCTAATCCTTATTGAGTTTGTCAAAGACGATGAGCTATAGTCAAGCAAACGAGCATGATCGTTCGAAGAGAATGAGGCACAAACTTTAAAGGGCACTAAGAAATATTTTTGAATGTGATATTTGCCAAGTATAGAGCTTGATGACCAATACTACCAGTGTCAAGGAGATCAAACTTCCACAAGGAAACCTACAGAAAAAATATTCTTTCAACAAGAAATAAATTGACGAGCAGATTCGAGTGGAGATTCTTGGGTCATGGGTGCATGATTAAAGAAAAGTAGAAGAATATTTCTTCTTGAATGGTCTATGAATACTATTATAACATGCTTCTAAAGGAAATTGAAGCATGTAATTTTCATGATATTTATACCATATGGTAAATATTTCAACTTATAACAAAATCAATCTCTTTTTAAATATTCAAAATGAGAATTAAGGCTTAAAATATTAGTAGTAATACCACAAAATTACATTCATGTAATGATATATACGTAGAAGTTAAATTCAAACACTTTTCAATAAAATAAAATAATTTTGTTGAAAAAAAATGACTTATGAATAAAGAGTATGACTACTTTTAACTCTAAGCAAGTTTTTGTAGTAAAAACAATTATCCAAATAAGGTGAACCAGCTTTATGAAAACCTGAATGCAAGAAAAATCTAGCCTAGTGCTGGTACCATGTAGTAATTTTGATACTAGATATGTAAAACATTACTAAAATATAAATAATTGATTGATTTTTTCCATGGTATCAGCTTTGTATAAATAGAAAAGTTGATCAATGTGAGCCATTGGATTACAACAACTCAACAAATCTGAACTAGTTTAAACTAAGAGTTCACTTGACTCATTGAAGAGTGGTAACTCAAGTAAGACTATCCTAGCAGAACTTAAGAGAACAAAGATTTATTCTAACACAACTATATGACACTTATACTCTATGGTTGACATACTCCTATCTCTATATTTTTTGTGGTGGGACTAGTGTAACCTTTTTCTCCTAAACATTGTCCCACTTCTATGGTCTTTTATTTTTTGGACCTCGGTTCTCCTGATGATATTTGAATAGTTTCATTTTTAATATTTTCTTATTTTGTATTTTCTTCTAGAAAGTAATTTATTAGTCCATTGATCAGTTCCTAGGCTTCATCAACGTTATCAGAGATATAGTAAGATTGTTTTCATAGGATTTGAAAGTTGTAGAAGGCTAGAGTATTTTGACAAAATTGAAGGATAACTTGTGAAGACTAAGAATCGATAAGGATCTTTCCACAAGGTTGAAGAATAAATTATGAAGGCTAAGATCCCTATTTGGGTTAATCAACTTGAATATAATTGATTAGTTAGGGCATAGCCAACATTTACATTAATAGAAGATTTTAGGGATAGATTTCCCTTGACATTGATAGTGGATTCCTAGTTAATGCTAGAAAAAACTATCTAAGATACTGTTGCAGTGAAAATTTAATCTTCAAAATTTGGAAAGCTTCCTACAATAGATAGATAGAAATTTCATCTTTGATTTCTTGAGAGACCAGATCTTTCTTCAAGAAAGGATTGATTCAAGTTGCAGAAAGAAAGAGACCTACAAGAAAAGATTCCATTAAATAAGAAGATGACCCACAAGAATATGCCCATTAGATATAGAAGGAGACCTAAAATAAGAGGTCCCATAGTTGGTAGAGATAGGATAACCAAGGAAAAGTGATCTCATAGAAGTCAAATAAATGAGGAGACTTGAGGTAAGAGGTACCCAAATTGATAGAGATAGGTTACCCTAGAAAAATGGTCCTATATAAGCCATCGAAGTCAAATGAAGAGACCCAAGAAAAGAGGTCCTATTGAAGGCTAAAGAAGTTTGTTCTAAGTAATAAAAAAGAGAAGAAATTCCAAAAAGAGTGCCTACATCACGTTTGGGAAAATCATTGCTATGCGATGACAAGTTCATAAGAGAAAGAGGAGACTCATTGAAATATATTCTAGTGAAGATTGAGGTAGAACTTAAAAACTTCAAGAGGGAAAGGAATATTGAGAACACCAATATTTGAAGATAGTACAGACAACATTTGGAAGGCAAGTATTTTACCAAATCTTACAAACATCAAAAACCAACAAGTTTGTGAAGACTAGGAAATAGAGAAATAAGATATCTCTATAGATTTGGCTAAAAAAAAGAAAGCTACATTTGAAATAGAGCAAGGGTGAAATCTACAATATTGAATGCATCATCAAGGAACTAAAGCATGAAAAACATATCTAGGAATGCAGTAGAAGATAACATTGGTAAAGAATTTATTAAGAAGTTTTAGAAGTCTTGAATTTATCTACATCAAATTGTAAAGCTAGAAATTTTTACCCATTTGCAGAAGAGTTCTTTGTTACATTATCTAAGTTCTTGCAAAATAAAAGGTGTTATTATATTAGTAAAGGAAGAATTTCCATTGTTAAAATGAATAGTGAGCAACATTTGTAAAGAAAGCAGTGCTTGGATGAAGTGCTAATGTTGAAGGTAGATTTAGGATAGAGTTGAAGGCAGATTTAGGACAATGTTGAAGGTAAATTTAGGACAAGGTTGAAGGTGGATTTAGGATAGCATTGAAGATAGACTCAAGACAACAAAAGGAGTGTTCCAAGAGAATGTAGATTTTTTGAAGTACCAATTTTTTTTACTTAAAAGAGAAAACTTTATTCAGGTAGTGAATAGAGAAAGGGATCTAGTGTAGTTATAAGGTTTATAAATGCAATTCTATAGGAGTAATATTTGAATCCATACTCTACGTTTAAATTCATCTGCATACAATGTGATAAGTATTAGATAACATTGAAAGCACCATTGTTAAAACATAGAGAGAGCACTATTATAAAATAAAATTGGACACAATGTGAGAAGCATTGAAAGCATCATTGTTAGAGTAAAGAGATATAACTAATGCACAACAAAAATTTGATAGTACCATAGACAGTCAGCATGAGTACAACATCATTACCATGATGACCCCTACTCCAACATAGAAGTCTTATCATTTTATAGGCTATGAAGGATAGAAATATACATCAAAATCCATTGTCATTGCGAGGAAGGGACATACAAAAAAATCTTGTTGTAGTTTGACAGAAGATGTTGAAAAGTTATCTGTTACAGCTCAAGTCGGAGTGTTGAAGTATTGTAGGTAATAGCCACATGGAAGTGCAAAAGGTTGGGGAAATTTAAAATGTTGAATGAGCACAAACATTAGGTCATCATGGACATTAAAGGAAGTGCAAAAGTTAGGAGCCAAGCACTTGAAACCCTAATAATCAAACTAGAACATCAAATGAGCATAAAATTTAGGTCAAAGGAAGTGCAAGAGTTAAAATCCAAGCGTTAAAAATCCTAACGCTCAGAATCTACTATCAAATATAGTGAAATGATCCAGATGTTAGGTCATTAGTGCACCCAAGAGAATTGAATGTTATGAGCATTATAATATAAAAGACCAAGTATGCAAAGCACCCTATTGACACATGACAACATCGAAGGAGAATGGAAGAATGGGAGGTTAAAGACAAAATCAAGAGTAATGCCTATTATTCCCATTACTTACTCTCACACATTGGTAGGCAATACACATGTAGTGATAGGTAGGTATAGCAAACACGTAGTGATAGATAGGTAGAACACACGTGCATTGATAGGTAGGCAAAGAACACATGCAGTTATAGTTAAGTAGAGTAAACATGCAATGATAGGTAGGGATAACACATGATTTGTAGTGATAGGAAGGTAGCACATTCATAACCATAAAGAAGTAGACTACTAAATTGCAGTGCCAAGATATATTTTTTTTAAATAGTGCACCATCAAGGAGGTGTAGGTACTTTTAAAAATCACCCACATGTACTTTGAAGAAAAGTTCAAAGAAATAAAATACAAAAAAATCAATAGGAAATCAAACATTTTGATAGAGATATGCTAAGAAAATGACTCCTTCAAAACTTAATATCAAAAGGGTAAGTCAAGAAATTGGCTAAGTTCTAAACCTATCAAAAGATATACACTCTATTGGAGTCCATCAAGGTACCAAAAGTTTGTTGTATGATTGGAGGATATCAACATGCAAAATTAGCTAAGTCATGGACTCATCAGAAGATCTACACCTAGTCGAAATCCATCAAGGTACCAAAATTCCATCATGGCCTTGGAAGACTTATGATAATTGAAATAGCTAAGTGTGGGATGCATTGAAATATCTACACCCAACTGGAACCTTTTAGGGTACTAAAATTCCATCGTGACGTTGATAGACTTATGAAAACTAAAATAGCTAAGTTTGACATGTGTTGGAAGATTTGAACCTAGCTAGAGGTCATCAAGGTACCGAATTTCCATTGTATGATTGAAGGATATCAACATGCAACACTAGCTAATTTATGGACCCATAAAAATATCTACACCCAATCATAACCTATTAGGGTACCAAAAGTTTGTCATGGTCCCAAAATACTTATGATAGTTGAAATACCTAAGTGTGGAATGCATCAAAATATTTTCACCCAATCAAAGCCTGTTAGGGTACTAGAATTATGTTGCATATTTAAAAGACTTACAACTATTGAAATGGCTAAGTGTGTGATACATCAGAAGATCTACACCTAGCCTGAGCCATTCAACATATCAAATTTCCATCATGTGATTTAAGGATATCAATGCACAAAATTGCCTAAGTCATGGATCCACCAAAATATCTACACCCAACTAGAGCCTATTAAGGTACCAAAAATTCATCATGGCCTTAAAATGTTTAAGACAACTGAAATGGATAAGTGTGGAATACACTTAAAGATATGAACCTGATCAAAGTCCATCAAGGTACCAAATTTTTATCACGATTCTAGAGGAGAGCAATAAAAAAATTTAAAATTTGACTAAGTCTTAGACCTACCAAAATATCTCTACCCAACCAGAGCCTATCAGGGTACCAAATTTTTGTCACCTTATCAAAAAAGAAAAATCTTTAAGGATCTCGACAACATCCTTACTAAGCACCTGACATTCATGAATGAGAAATAACAAGTCAAGATTGTAATCTATCATCAACCTATTAGCACGAGGGTGGTTATCATCCCACAACATCTACATGCCAAGATCACTTACCAAGAAATATTAACAACATAACCTCCATCAAGGTCATCATATGGGTGATAGGGTGGCTCAACTAAACAGATCAGTAAATATCAACAAATGAGATGCCAGAAACAAGGTCAACATGACTCAAGATGATATAAATTCCAACCAGATTAGCAAGCCATGATTGGGAAATTAGAACAACCATACCTCCAAGTAGTTTAGCAAGCTGGAGAACCTTTTGATATAACAAAAATTCATTGCTAAGACAATGACATCTCGTTAAACTTAATAAATTATAAAAGACTATATAGATTAGAATGCACAATGTAGAAAATGTCAACTCTTAAGATTTTAAAATTAGCATGTAAGGAGTATTGTATACTAATACAAAGGGATTTTTGTCTAGTCTCTAGTTCAATTCAATTACAGAATGTGTATGTATGAATGATTACTTATTTCAAATTTAAGCTTATTGGATGCTCATAGTGCTTATTTTACTTTTTAGATTTATGTTCATGGTGCATTCATTTGTTTTCGAATTCATAATCTGTTAAGTTATACTACAATGAAATCAAATATTTTATGATTGATAGTAAAACTAACTGGTCTATTAGGTAACTCATTGATTTATTTACATGATCTTCTACTACGCATGTGTCTTGATGTGGCCTAATCTACACCATTTTAAGTTCTAGATTCGACTTATTTTACTTCTTTTAGTACCCTTTCCACTATACTCTAAGAATAGTTAGCTTTAACTTAGAAGGAACTAGCCTCCTCCAGAGATTGATCACTAAAGCCTCACAACAACAAGGTCATTCAATGTTGGTCAAGGTCTGTGGGTGCACAATATTTTCTTAGAGAAATTTATAGACCAACAATTTATGGTATACCTAGTGGGACCCAGTCCTACTATTTTGATAATATCATAGATGTGGTGATTCTTTGCTCATTATATATATTCATTTTAATCACCTTGCAACTTCATGAAAATTCAACCTAGTTTTATTTCAAGTTGCCTTTGATATCCTAGCATCAAATTTCATAAATCATAAATCCATCGTTCTACCAATAGTTTTTTGCATACCCAATGCCTGGATAAATCATAGTTTTGATGATACTCTATTTTAGCAATATTCAGTTAAATCACCTAGTGACTCCATTCATATTCAAATCTAGAAATATTAGCATATCCATTCTAAGAGCATAACTCTATTTTGTTTGGTTGAATTTGCAAATTCATGATCATAATACAAGCAACTAGAATATCAAAGAAACCTATATAATTTCTAGAATTACAATTTAGTGGTTTTAGAATACATCCCATCTGGTTCTCTGCTTCAACATTGTTTTCAATCCTTACTAAAAACTTGACTAATACAATCAATCCTACTCCTACAAATCTCACCCCTACAATTCCCCTCAATACAAAAGCAACAATGGTTGTGAATCCAAATAAAAAATCCCTAGAACTATCCAACCTGGAACCATTTAAGACCTTTGAAATTACCTATCCAATACCCCATTTCCTAGGAAACCCTGAAGGCACTATTAAAATATTATGGCACTAGCAAGACTGCTTATGAGTACTATCAAGATGTTGCATCACTAGCCTCCATACATAACATCTAAAGATGTGATGATAAGGTTCATTAAGAGAAAAAATGTTATACTATTAATGAACCTTGTTGGATCAAACTATAAATACATGGGACTAGTTGGTCAAACAATTAATGGAAGAATTCAGTGAGTAGGCTGATCCATTCTCCCTAATAATACAATTCATCATCATTCAAAGGCATCCATAGGAGGAGATAATAGATTTTAATATTAAGTTCAATAAAACCTAGAGAAAAGTGCCCTAAGGTCTTTGTCTAACCAATGAACAAGCAATGTATTACTATATGAGGGCCTTCCATTCATATTTGGGTATGTTTATAAGGTAGTCCAATGTGTTAACATTTCCTCAGATCTTTCAAGAAACATTAAAAGTAAAAAAGTATTTAATGGCTATAGGGAGACTACCTCCAAAAATGGTAATGTCAATGTACCTAGAGTTTCCTCAACAACAAACACAAGCCTCTTCCATACCTAATTAATTCTCAATAGCTACTCCTCTTATCAAATTTATAGCATGGTCAATTACATTAGCTAGTTAGATGCTCCTTGATCCTCCCACAACCCCATTCCTCCCAACATCTCCCACTCGTCCTGCACTACCAAACCCTGATCCTTAGATATTTTCCTTCCAATAAACTATAATAGCTATGAAGAACCTCACAAATGAAGTCACTACCATGAATAGAAGAGAAGCTAAGAGAAAATTTCAACCATATAAATTTTCGTCTATCACAAGGGATCAAGCTGCTTCCACTAGCAAGCCCTTAGAAAAATCTAATACAGTATATAGCAATAAAAATATGAACTGTATACCTTAGGTGTTGAGTCAAGATATTGGTGTTCTACTCGTACTGATCCACATGGAAAAATTTTATGTATGATGTACCACCATCATATCAAAATATTACCATTAAGAAGGTAGAAAGGGCTCAAAAGGTGTTAGCTTTTTGTGATGTATGTTAATGGTGATGCAACCATAAGATGTAAAATATGTAGACTATGGTAAGTATATGATAATCGTACTTAAATATTTAATAAAATAAGAGAATAGACTTCTACAATAACTTAGTAAAATACCATTAATGAAAGCTCACAAAAATAGTACAATGCAATATAATGGAGAACGATGAACACTCCATAGTAACTTTGACTCTCTTCTCACACTCTCTCTATATCTCACTATGTAAGTGTCTCACACTTGCTCTATCTATAGCTCAAGGTACATATATAAAAGATAAGTTCTTTGGGCTTTACTATACATATTCCTATGACTCATGTATATGTGGAATACATGCATATTTACATCATTACACATTCTAACACTTATGTGTTTATTACTTTTTCCACAAGTAACTACTTAACATAAGATAAAATCCTAATATAATAAGGTATCCAAGGTAGTACATTGACATGTACCAAATAATGTAATATACTCTAACACCCCCTGTATCACATTATTGGGTATTGAAGACTTTAGTATTCAATATGGATCTTCTTCTTTTGAATATTCTTCAACTTGATCTGATCCTTCTTATTATGTTTTAGTTTGTAGATGTCCAAGTAGTCCATAGCTTTGTTGACCTCTCATCCTTTTAATTTTGAATCTTCTATTCCTTCATCTATTCTTATGATATATAGATTCTTCATTCTTTGTAAATTGGTCTTTATAAAATGCATTAGTATTGTTTTGAAATCTACCAATATATTGTAAACTCTTCATTGAATCTTAGAGCATATATATTTTTGTGAATTAATCCAGTAGCTTCTATATCATTTTTATTTATGATAAGACACATTGTCTCCATTTGAGTATCTGAACTTAACCATCCTTTTTCTCTCTACTAGCTTGGCTATTGAAATAAGATTAGATGTTAATATAGGAACATACATTACATTATGTAATAGAAAGTTTGGAAATGATTTACTAGGTGTTACACACCCATGTCCATGTATATGATAGTATTTTCCATCTAAAATTTTCAACCTGAAATTGTTAGTGACTTCAAGAAAATCAAACCACTGTAAATTTCCTATCATGTGATGACTTGCACCTAAATCAATATACCAAATGTACTTTTTAGTGTGGCCTATGAAATTTTTTGATTTGAAGTGATTTTGCACCTTTGATATGGTATATTGAATGGATTTTTTTCTTGGATATTTTTGTAATGTGCCTTGTCATGATATGTCTCTCTTGCTAATTCATCCATTATCTTGAGAGATTGTAGTGTAAGACCAATCAATAGAATTTTATTAGCTTTTTGATAGATCCTTTGTAGTAGTCTACCTTATGACTCCTTAGTAAATTGATTTTATGATCAAACTACTAACTTTCAAGTATGCTCTATAATTTTTATATGTAGTATTCCTTTTGCCTCCCTAATATTTTAATTAAGGGTTTTGTAGAATACTATATCTTTCTCAAGTAAATTGAGTATATGATCAAACTTGATAAAACCTCTTCAACTTTTAGGTTTTGTAGGATTCCTTATATCTTCCAAGTGATACAAAGTTTTTATAAATTGTTTGATAATAGATATATATTTTAGGTTTGCTTTGAGTTGAAGCCCTTTTGACTCCCTAATGGTTTGATGATATAAAGTTCAACTCCTAATTTCATTTCTCCTTATGCACTTTTAAATTTGATGAAATTCTCTATGGTTGGATTTCTTTTTTCCCTTTAATGTGACTGTAGAACAAGTATAAGTAAATAATTCCAATTCATTTAAGTAATTAATGAACTTCCCTCTAATAACCAATAGTTTGATTTTCTAAATTTCAATAAACTATGTTTGATGTAGTATTCCTTATAACTCCCTAATTTGAAATATTAGATAATAATAATATTTGCAATATAATAAAGTTTTGATTTTCCAAGTAGAAACCCTTATATCTCCTATGGTATTTAATTGCAAATATTAAAATACTTGTATTTCAACTAAAGTGATTTGAAATACTATGTACTCCTATGATATGCTTTCAAATGTATTAAGGTTGATTTTGCTAAAACTCCCAATGTAAATGATGAATGAAATTCAACCTTAAGTTATACACCTTATCACTCCTTAATGAAAGTAATTTTAATTAAGGTAAAACTTTACCTCTATAATGTTGTAACCTTCTAAATAGTGGGTATTGTATTCCTTTAATGGTGGATGTATGATAGTGATGGTAGTGTGTATGCTATTAGGCTTTAATGATCCTTTTAATCTATTTCAAATCCTTGGATATTCATTATTTTTTTTTATTGGTTAAAAATTATAGATTAAGGGTGGGTTTTAACAGGATCCCCAAAACCTGATTACAAAATGGTAGTAAAAGCCATAAACCAAAAATACTTTGAAATAGGAAACAACTTGATAAAGAGTATAATCATAAGGGCTAACCTCAAAAGGTATTCCTTACTACAATGTAGAAATGAGGATATCCTTAAGTACAACCAAAAAATATCATTGAGCATATACTAAAGTTGACAAGAAGCAATCAGGACTCCAAATAGATAGAAAAACAAAGCTTAAGCTTCCTCCTCAAGTGTAGCATCGACATCATGAATTTCATTATTGGAAGTATCTCCAAAAATGTATTTACCCTTTCTAGGGTCAAACTTATGGGCAACCATAAATTTCATGTCTTCAGTAGGAGCACTGTTCTTACCATCAACAAAGGACTTCCTGAAAAAATTTATGTTAAGGGCATTACAAAGGTCAGCAAGCTAAGAGATACAGTTTGATATGGAGTTTATAATGAACATATGTATGCAATGATCTGAGTCATCCTTATCATAATCCTCAAAATCGATAACCAAATATTCCATTTGTTGGGATAATTTTTTGAGACAAAGTGAGGATCACACAAGCTTCTGTTCTGATTCAGGATCAAGTTCAAGATATTCACTTAAGGGTATCTTCCTAAGGTTATAGATAGTTTCAATTATTTTTTGTTTTTTGGCTAAAAGCCTAGGGGTACTTAAATATTGGGGAGTTGTTTGGGACGAACTAGGCTTAATAGGGCTTGACATAGGTTTGGGGGGTGGAGACATGGTTATGCCTTAAGGAAAATGTAAGATCCAATGCTTATACAAAATATTGAAAAGCCCATGATGAGTGGGCAGTTCAGACCCCTTTTTGTTCCTACAATACTCAATTGAATGGCCAATGGAATTAATTAAGAATTGAGGAATATTGACCTGAATTACATCCCAGAAGTGGTTATAAAATATAAAGTGGAAAATAAAGAGAGGCTTATCTAGATCATCAACCATAATAAACTCCATAATCGGCTTCAAGACACTTCCCCAAGAAAATAGAAATTTATCAAAGTGTATCCCCAACCAAGCTTTCTTGTAGAGCTCTTTGTCTTTGACATCCTTCAACTTAGTGTCCTAGTTGTGCTTTTATCTTTTAATTGATCTTATCTTAAGAGGCTACCAAGTTAATTCAATCAGAACTTTAGTGTCAACCTCATAGATCTTGTCATGAATGGTGACATGACCATTATCCCAAGTGTCCATAAAAGCAATGGTAATCTCTAGGTTTTTCCATTCAAACTTGTGAAAAATGGTAAGAACTTCTTCACTGTGAGGACACCTTTAGTAATATTTTCCATGCAAACCTTAGACGGTTCAACAAAGCTCATAGTGGTGACACAGGAATAGGGCTTCCTTAGAAAAAAACAAATAAAAGAAACAGTGATGGAAAAAAACTAGCAAAGAGTAGGTATAAAAAGGACTAACTAAAGAGGCCAAACCAGAAGGATCCCAATAGCCAGATTGAAGAGCATGCAAAATGGGGAGGAGGGTCGAGGGTCTACATGAAACAAGGCGAAAAATATGAAAAATGCAAAAGTAATCAATTAAAGTGATCATGTGGATGTCTGGTCCAATCATCCACATGATGGATATGGAAATAAAAACATGAGGGAAAGAGGGAGGGATGGGCACAATGTGGACGAAAGAGATGAAGTTGTGAATGGGAGATGAGGGGAATAGGGCAAAGGACAGTGCAGGATCATAATGGAGAGAAGCCCAAGGAAAAAGGGGTTAGAAGATAAAGAGGTATGGGGAAGAAAAACAAGAGAAAACCTCAAAAATGTAGCCAAGAAAAAGGAAATTCTGACACCCAAACATGACAAACTTGAAAATAGTGGACAACCCATGTACTAAGGTATCATGGGAACTATCAACAAAGGAAAAGTAGATCACAAGCATGTTAACCAATTGGAATATGGCTGACTTGCTCCACGTCAACATTAGTGTTGTGCAATGGCAATAATTCCTGATTTGTGACCTGAACCAAATCATGAAAAAAAGTAGTAGTCCATGTTATCAGATTTATGGATTGGGTTCCAATGTTTGATAACACATCAACAACTCTATTTCACTCCCAAAAACTATGCTAAAATATAATATCTTGGAAATTTTGACTAAATGCTCTAGCTTCCTCAATGCAGTTCCTAATATTCTAAGAAGGAACTTTTAAATTTTTTTATATAATTGATGATGGTGAGGGAATCGCCTTCCACCAATAACTTGTTAGAGTAGTCTCTAGCAAAAATTAGGCCTCACCACATAACATGAGCTTCAACAACCTATTTTGTTTGGATTCCAAAAAACTTAGCAAAAGCAAGGATAACCTTACCTGAACTATCTCTAAGGATACCACCTGCCCTAGCACGCCTAGGATTACCCTTAGCAACACCATAAACATTCAACTTAACCTAACTTGGAGGAGGAGGCATCCAAGTGGAAAGAGCTCTATTATTATAGGATCAATATTGGGAGTTATCAATAATGGGAAGATTGAGGGACATCCCCAAAGACATCCCAAAATGTGAGGCAAGGTGGTATCGAAGGATGTGCCTTGATCTTGCTCTTAATCCCACTTAGACATCCCTTGAATTCTCTATATTCAATGCAAGCTCAGATTGTGCTTCCTCATCTATGAGTGTTCTTACTTTTGATGCCTATAAATATACTTCCATTATATTTAAAAATGTTCCACGTGGCATGAGGTATTACCAAGATCCTTCTATCTCATGTTTTAGTGATGTTGATTTTTAAGAGTATTAGACCATGCGGTGTATGTTGAATACCTTATTAGGTGTTAAGACTATGATGGAAGGTGTTACTCAGATGAGTGTGTTTCTCTTGAGCATTAGATATTATAGGGTGAAGATGCCCTTTGTGCCAAGTGGCACAATATTCCTGGGCTCTGTGTTGCAAGTGGAATTTAGATTTCATGCATGTAGACCTCCTTTCAATGTTTTTTTTTGTGTAATTCTTACTCATAAATGCCTTTAGTAACATTTCTTCTATGCCTTCTTTCCAAGTGAATAGTGATGCTACAAGGGTGGCTCCAACTAAGATGTATCAAGGTCACTAAAATAGAGGATCTATGGCTCTATGATGATGGTTTTAGGTGCTTCATTTTAGCTAGTGGTTCTTCTAAGTTGAACCTTGGGTAATTCACCTTGTAATTGCATTTTTAGCACTATTCCTTCTTTTTTTATATACAATATATGATATCCACTTTATATAAACCCTAATATGCTATCCCTATTGCATTGATATATGCTAGATAACATGCTACTTATGTTGGCTTAATGCTTGTAGTTAACTGCTATTATGGGTTCTCAATTCGGTGGCAAATATGGTACCTTTTAGACATATTGAGACTTGATTGATGTGAGCCCTCCATTGGATCTCTTCTTTTACTTTGAATCTACCAATTTACTATCTAGAATGACCACTTGAAATATGTATATTAATGGTCATTGTAATACCTGTTAGAGGCTATATCCTTTATCTTTCTCTTATTGTTCTAAAGGACAAGGATAGTGCTTTTTGTAATGTAAATAGTTAATATAGTGTAACTTAACTTACACTAAGGTTTTAGACTGAATGTCTCCTTTTTTCAAGCTCTCTAATGTCTCTAATAAGATGTATTCCTAAGAGCAAATTATGTTATCTTACTTACTAGACAACACTGAACTTCTAATTAAATTTACTTGGATAACTCAGTAACAATGAATCCAAGCTCTTCACCATGCAACTAATATGCTATTTGAGAGGTTTAACTTTGCACTAATATTCACTTTAACTAAAATCCTTAGTGAACTTTGAATAACTAATATAGTGCAATAATGAACTCTCAAAGTAACTCAAAGTATGCACTAATTTTCACTATAGTGTAGTGTAATATTAATCTCACCTTATACCTAATATAGTGCAATAAGAACTAGTGTAGTGCAATATTGATCTCACCTTATTAATCCTACAAATAAACCTTAAATCATGCACTAGTAACTGTTCCTAAATGTACTATAATATCTATAACTTAATGAGGTCGTTTTTGTTGTAGGAAGATGATATTTTTCTTTTTGTCGAAATATATTTTTTATTTTAACGTGCAGGTATATAAACTTTAAAATAAACTTTCTTCTAAACTCCCTTGAATACTTTAAAATGCAAACTTATCCTTGCAAATTTAAACTATAATATGGTGCATTAATGAACCTTAATAAGTATTCAAACAATGAACCCTTTGCACCTAAGTTGCTTATCTTAGTAGAGTCTATAGATGAAGGATTGTAGGGTGATTAAATTCATCTTATTGTTGGATTTTACTAGATGGATTTGTAGCTCTTTATTATTGTTTGAAATAGCTCTTTATATCATCTATTTATAGCTATTAAAACCTCTAATTTTCTGCCCTAAAATTATAGTAGGTGACTTCAACTCTCCTTTAGAATGCACTCTTTAAATATGAAGTTTGATGCTATCCAACTTGCTACTTTCTTTCTGTCCTCAAATATAGAAGATTTTAGATTGTAATGTAGTAAATCTCTTTGCTAAAATGTTGTCCTTGAATCTCAAAAATTTTGTAGAGAACTCCTCCAAATTGTAGCTAATATTTTCCTTTAATAATCCTTTAGTATTCTACTATAGATTCAGCAAACCCCTATCTCATTTCTTTGAATGAGCCTTCTAGCCTTCAAATACAATCTTCAAACCTTTTAGGTTTGGTAGTAATTTTTGGATCCTTTCTCCTTTAGTCTTATTGTCAAATGTTGACTTCAATATAGGCCTTCTTCTCAAGAATATGAAAGTCTTGAAGTCTTTACCAATCTCCTTAAAAATTTGGGAAGCTTCGTGCCAAATCTATCTTCATTTGGGCTTATTTTTAGATGGAAATAATTGTCCCAAAATATTCCTTTATCGAGAACTTCTCCTTGGTGGTAAATTTCTTCAATGAGTTCCCTTTGGAAATACTTTAATGGTATTCTTCAAATCTCCTTCAATGAGACTCACCAAGCCCTCTTATTGTTTCTCCTTGAGACCTCTTCTCTAGGGTCTTCTCTCACAGCTTCTTTGGTCTTCCAAATGAGACCTTTCCTTCAACCTTCTGCTATAAAAGTGCTAACAATGAGATATCCTTCTTGAATCTCTAAAATATGTTGCTATTGAAATCTATAATGAGACTTGTTGCTTGTCCTTATTCAGTATTCTATCTTCCTAAACTATAATTTCTTCAATGGGATCTCTTGTAGGTCTTTTTTTAGCTTCTTGAGTTGTTTTCTCCTTCTATAATCGGTAGACTTCAATATTCAATGGAGATCACCAATATCTAATTTTCACCTAGACTCTTTATCTGGAGTCTCTTCTTCCTATATTCTACTATAAGGCTACTATGTCCTTTACTTCTATAATCTACAGGTTTCAATATTCAATAGAGAGTACCAATCTGCAATCTTCTCCTAGACTCGTCTCTGGAGTCTCTTCTTCCTTGAGTCTGCAATAAGGCTACTATGGCATTTTTCTCTCTTCTATAATATATAGGTATACAAATATTATAATTATTCTAGCCACCTACAATATCATAACTTATAGAACTAATATTTCTAAACTCCTCTCAATCTCTCTTTGTGGCTGTCCCTATTTCCTATCAATCTACCATGTGCTCTGATACCACTATTAGTTTTTGGTGATGTATGTTAATGGAGATGCAACCACAAGATGTAAAATATGTAGGCTATGGTAAGTATATAATAATGGTACTTTTCATATGCAATAAAATAAGAGAATATACTTCTACAATAACTCACTAAAATACCATTAATGAAAGCTCACAAAAATAGTACAATATAATATAATGGAGGACTATGAACACTCCAAAATTTATAATGAAGATCTACATTGTAACTACTCACTAATATATAGTAAATTTGACTCTCTTATCATATTCTATCTATTTCTCACTATGTAAATATATCACACTTGCTCTATCTATATCTGAAGGTACATATATAAGTTCCTTGGGTTTTACTCTATCTATTCCTATGACTCATGTATATGTGGACTACATGCATATTTACATCATTGCACATTCTAAAACTTGTGCATTTATTACTTCTTCCCCAAGTAACTACTTAACATAATATAAAATCCTAATATAATAATGTTTTCAAGGTGGTACATTGACATGTACCAAGTAATGTAATATAATCTAATAAAAGGGTCAGGTAAATATGCAGAGAGAAATAGATTATAACTTCTTGATTCTATTTTTGGAATAAGTATTACTCCTAAAAATATTAGGGAATAAACCTTTATTAGTAGATCCAAAGGTAATGGATCCTTTAAAATTACCTTTTGATATTAAATACCATGCAAATAAGGATGTGCATTAAGGTGCCCCAACCTACAAGCCTCCTTAACAACAACCAAAGGTGATAAAGGAAGGTGAAACCCAAGAAAAAGTAGGAGATAAGCTGAAATACCCTTCTCTAAAAAAGTGCTAAATGGTTTAACATTGTCAAAGAATTAAAGAAAACTTCATCAAAATATAGTTTGTATGATACACTTATAATTCTAAGAAAAATTGATCTATTATAGGCATCGCTCAAATCCATTAATATTCAAGGAATACATCAGGTAGATCTTATTTTATATCAAGGTCACCCTACTTTAATATTAAGAAAAATAGACCATCAGCTTTCTATATGTCCTTGAAAATATAAATGTGGGTTGTTCACAATTGTATGATTGACTTTGGATCAACAACCATAGTAATTCCTAAAGTAGTTTGTGAATTTATGAGAATGGAATATACAAGGAGTAGTCCTAGTGTGCTACAATTGGATGGTACACCAATGAAATTAGTAGGTATGATCAAGGATGTGCCTATGAAATTGCACCAAATATCTCAAATTACTATCATTTAGGAGATTGTGGTAGTTTATTTAGAACCTACTTTGGGATGTGTCTATCAAGATAATTTACTTCAAATTTATGTGGATATTTATTTCTTAGTTACTCTCACATGGAGATTCCATTTAAAGGAAAAAGAGTTAAGATTTTTTTGAGAAACCATCCCCATTCCATATTGAGAAGCTTGATAAGGAAAGCCAATAGGCCAACACAGTAAGTATGATGACAAAAGAAGTAGATCTGATGGAAGAAGTACAATAGGATCTCCAAACTAAAGATCAAAATTCTCTAAAAAATTCAATGCAATGATTGAATAAAAAATTGGCACTTATTCTATTATGAAGCTAGAAGAAAATAAGAACATAACTCTAGTAAATCAAATTCCCCAACAATATCAAGTATGGAAGATGTTCTTTGATGGTTCTAGATGCAAAAATTATGCCAGAGTATGTATAGTGTTAATATCACCTACTAAAACACAAATGCCTTCTCATACAAGATAACATAGAGTTGTACAAACAATACAGTAGAATATGAAACGCTATGCTTAGGATTGAATAAAACTAAAAACTTGGGAATAAAACAATTGTAAATATTTGGTGATTTTAAGTTGATATTCAATCAAGTTACAAAAATGTGTAGTAGCAAATAGCATTACCTTAGGGTATAAAAAAATAGATTATGGGATTTACTAGAATCTTTTGAGGCCCTAGATGTCAAATTTATTCCTAGAGAACAAAACACTCATGTTGATATATTAGCATCTATGGGAGCTAATTCTCAGTGTGTAATGTCATCAATAAAGCCAAAATAGTAAGGCTTGTTTATAGGCCATATGTTCCTAATAAGGACATATTTTGGAAAATGTTTGATAATGATGAACAAGTAATTGATTTCCTAGTTCAGAAAATGAATTGTGCAAGTGATTAATTACCAAAAGAAGAGGAGGAATATGATATGATTCAAATTAAGAATAATCACATCAAAAAAGGGTTGATAACACTAGAAATTTTATTTGATAGTAGTTATAGGTCGATGACTCGTAGGATTGAGGTTGATAGTTAGAGTTATAAGGATGTGCAAAATGAACTAGGTAAAAATATAAAAATTGGTGTTTGTTGCTTAGAACAAGATGTTAATCAGATCATAGGTTTATGCAAGTAATTCAATGATATCATAGCTTGGACCTACGATGACCTCAAAGTATACAACACAAATACTATACAACACACTACTGAACTCATACCAGATGCAAAAACTGTTTGGTAAAAGTAGTGGCCTATAAACCCCAAGATAAAAGCTCTAATAATGTAGGATTTGTTGACGCTATTAAATGCTAAGATAATATATCCCATAAATCATTTTACACGGTTAGATAACATGGTCCCAGTGAGAAATAAAAATTGAGATATCCATATTTGTGTGGCTTTCAAAACTTAAATCAAGCTTCTTTGAAGGACCACTACCCCCTCCCACAAATTGATCAAATTATACATACCATAGTCGAAGCTAAAATGTTATCTTTGTTGGATGGATTTTATAATTTTAATAGGGTTAGATATGAATATCAATAAAATATGGCATTCACCACCAAATGGGGTATATTTGCATATCAATGGATGCCTTTTGGCCTATCAAATGCAGAAACTACTTTTAAAAGGGTTATGAATTTGGTATTTGGTGAGTTGGTAAAATAAGATAATTGGAATCTATCTCAATGACATGACTATGTTATCCCATGATAAAATAAATCATGTAGAGCATCTTCAGATGGTGTTTGAGAAATGCAAAGAAGTTGGGATTTCATTAAATCCTAAGAAGTCAATTTTTGCAGTACTTGAATAGAAATTATAAGAACATGTGGTGTCAAAATCTAGATTGACCATTGATCAGGATAGAATAAAATATATTTTAGACCTCACCATACCCATGAATAATAAAGGACTCTAATAATTCTTTGGGAATATCAATTTTGATAAACAATTCATCTTAGATTTTACTTAGTGAAGCCAATGACTGAGATGATGAAGCAAGAAGTAGATTTCAAATGGATGAATATCTAAAAGAATGCTTATAGATATATCAAATAAGTAATATCTTAGTATCCCATGCTTATTAATTTATATTACTCCAAATAATTTATTCTCTATGCATTTGGAGCAGAGGGAAGCTATGCTAGTGTTCTCACTCAAAAAAGGAATTAGACAATGAGCAACCAATAGCCTTCTTAAGTTAGAGATTCCATGATCATGAAGAAAGGTACAATTTCATTGAGAAACAAGTCTATGCAGTCATGAAGTCTCTAAATAAATTTAGTTATATTATTTCTTAGAGTAAGACTTTAGTGTATGTAGTACATCTAGATGTTCGAAACTTTGTGATTTAGGGAGAACTTGAGGACAAGAGAGTTGATTGGGTGAATAAGATTCAATATTATGACATTGAAATCAAACCAAAAACATTGATAAGAGGTAAAGCCCTATGTCAAATCTTAGTAGATTTTACATGTTAAAATATTAATATGTTGAATCAAGAGGAACAAGATGCTCAACCAAAAATGAAAAGAGTATACCCTAACACCTAGATTGAACAATTGCTGATCAATTTCATATTAGTGAGATGCCTAAATGGCTTAACTACATCTTAGAGATGTAGTTATAGATTTTAGGTCAAAAATATATATTAATAAAATGTGTTTTATATCATAAAAATTTGACATAGTATTGTTAAGATGCCTACATCCACACAAAACTAGTGAAGTGCTTGAGTATTGTCAAGATGCCTACATCTGCACAAAAATTGAACTAGGTAAAAATATTAAAATTGGTGTTCATTTCTTAGAGCAAGATGTTAGTCAGGTCGTAGGTTTATGCAAATAATTCAATGATATCATAGCTTGGACCTACGATGACCTCAAAGTATACAACACAGATACTATCCAACACACTATTGAATTCATACTAGATGCAAAAACTTTTTGGTAAAAGTAGTGGCCTATAAACCCCAAGATAAAAGCTCTAATAATGCAAGATTTTTTGAAGCTATTAAATGCTAATATAATATATCCCATAAAGTATTCTAAATGGGTAGATAACTTGGTCCCAATGAGAAATAAAAATTGATATATCCATATTTGTGTGGCTTTCAAAACATAAATCAAGCTTATTTAAAGGACCACTACCCCCTCCCACAAATTGATAAAATTCTACATACCATAGTTGAAGCTAAAAGGTTATCTTTGTTGGATGGATTTTCTAATTTTAATAGGGTTATATATGAAGATAAATACAATATGGCATTCACCACCAAATGGGGTATATTTTCATATCAGTGGATGTCTTTTGGCCTATCAAATGCAAGAGCTAATTTTCAAAGGGTTATGAATTTGGTATTTGGTGAGTTGGTGAAATAAGATAATTGGAATCTATATCAATGACATGACAATGTTATCCCATGATAAAAAGAATTATGCAGAGCATCTTCATATGGTGTTTAAGAAATGTAAATAATTTTGGATTTCATTAAATCCTAAGAAGTCAATTTTTTGCGGTACATGAATGGAAATTATAAGAACATGTGGTGTCAAAATATAGACTGAACATTGATTAGGATATAATAAAAACTATTTTAGCCCTCACCCTACCCATGAATAATAAAGGACTCCAATCATTCTTTGGGAATATCAATTTTACCCAAAAACTCATCTTAGATTTTACTTAGATAGTGAAGCCAATGACTAAGATGATGAAGCAAGAAGTAGATTTAAAATGGATGAATATCTAAAAGAATGCTTATGGAGATATCAAAGAAGTATTATCTTAGTCTTCCATCCTTATTAATTTATATTAATCCAAATAATTTATTATTTATGCATTTGGAGTAGAGGGAAGCTATGCTACTGTTCTCACTCAAAAAAAGGAATAATACAATGAGAAACCAATAGCCTTCTTAAGTTAGAGATTACATGATCATGAAAAAAGGTACAATTTCATTGAGAAACAAGTCTATGCAGTCATGAAGTCTCTAAAGAAATTTAGATAGTTTATTTCCTAGAGTAAGACTTTAGTGTATGTAGTACATATAGATGTTTGAAACTTTGTGATTTAGGGAGAACTTGGGGACAAGAGAGCTGGTTGGGTGACTAAGATTCAATATTATGACATTGAAATCAAACCAAAAAAATTGATAAGAGGTAAATCCCTATGTCAAATATTAGTAGAGTTCACATGTTAAAATATTAATATGTTGAATCAAGAGGAACAAGATGCTCAACCAAAAATGAAAAGAGTATACCCTAACACCTAGATTGAACAATTGCAGAACAATTTCATATTAGTGAGATGCCTAAATGGATTAAATACATATTAGATGTGTAGGTATATATTGTAGGTAAAAAATATGTATTAATCAAAGGTGGTTTATATCATAAAATATTTGACAGAGTATTGTTAAGATGCCTATATCCGCACAAAACTAGTGAAGTGCTTGAGGTCCACAGTGGTTTATGAGGTGGTTATTATTTTAGATAGAATACTAAGGAAAAAATAGTAAGGGATATATATTATTAGCCATTAATTATTTTGGATGCATTCAAATTTTCCAGAGCTTTTGATAAATTTTAGAAGTTTACAAACAAGGTAAGCATCCAATAATATCTCTTCAAATGATAGTTGTAGAAGAACGTTTCCAAAAATGGGGGTTGGATTTCAATGGTATGATTAATACCAACTCATCTCTCAAGAACAAGTACATTTTTATAGCAAGGGATTATTTCACCTAGTGGATGGAAGTACAAAATATGCTGACCAGGACACTCTAATTTATCTCTTGAAAATATTGATCACTAGATTTAAAATTCTAGTCACCATTATCTAAAATAATGTTATATTCTTCATAGGAGCTAAAACTATTGATTTTGCAAGAAAGTATGGAATTTACTGGAATGATTCATCAAATTATTACCCTTAGGAGAATGGTCTTGTAGAATATACCAATAAGAATTTGTTGAAAATCATCAAAAGAAGCATCAAGAACAATCCCAGAAGTTGGCATATATTGCTAGATAAAGCACTATGGGTTGATAGGACCACAATCAAGAAGTCTTTGAGAAATTCACCCAATGCTCTTTCATATGTAAAAGAATTTGTGCTACCAATATATATAGAACTTTAAGTGTTGATATTCATAACCGAAAATTATCCAGATGATTTGTAGCCTATAGAGAAAAGGATGGTAGAGTTAATTCAATTAGAGGAAAAATGTGAAATGGTATATACTAATTTGCATCATCACCATAGAGCTATCAAATTCTAGTTTGATAAAAAGGTGAAATCAAAAACATTTGAAGAAGATGACATAGTAATTAGATGGGACGTGGATAGAGGGAAGCCCAACTCACATGAAAAATTTGATTCAATGTGGTTTAGACCATACATAATTAAACTAAAGAAGGATCTAAATGCATTCCAATTGCATCACCAAGATGAATGTCTATTACCAATTTTGGTAAACAAATAGCACCTGAAGCATTATTCTTAGGACAAGTGGAATCCACCATGTATATATGTAAATACAACACGTTTATACTTCTTGTAAATATTCTAGTTTATATTTTTTTTAAAAAGGGAACCTACCACTATGATTAATGCTCAAAGGTGGAATATCATCCATCAATCTTATATCTCAGGTTGCACACTCTCTTTGCCACATTCTAGATGGACCATAAATCAATAGTTCAAGAAAATAATTAAATCCCTTGACATGTCTCACAAAGTAGATGTCCATAGGCCACCCATGATTGGTAAATTCTATAATTCCATTGGTCAAATGAACTACTAAATGCAACATGAATTATTAATGTTGCAATGATTGGTAATCCTGACAAGATTTGCTTTGATTAATGAAAAATCACAAGTCCACAAAATTATGCAAACTCAAATAATCTATTAGAAGTAGTTATTCTAAAATGTGCTCCAAGAAATGAACCAATTTGTTGCTAACCTAAAGTATCAAAGTAAAAAAAATACTATTATATGATGGTGCACTTTCTGATCATGTGTTAGATTTATCAAAAAGGAAACTACCCCAAGTCAAATCTTCCTAGGAACATGCAATATTTCACATGGAGAAGTAAATTGAAAACCACCTTCAAACATTATTTCCCTTACAAAATTTCTAAGTATGAGTCATAGAAAAGAGCTCTAAATATTTTAAAGGAATTAGTTGCTAGCAACAAAGATAGAACTAAAAAAATAGAAATAGGAAAGAAGAGCATTGTTGTACAGAAATCCATAAATGAGCTACAAGATGATATGATAGACATTCATGACATAATGCTTACAATAAAATCCAAGTTGAAGAACTTCCAAATTATCTCCAAAAAAATGGAAGAAGTTTTCTTAAAATCACCCGATTGTTGCAACTTATTGCTCAAGACTCAACATATTTGTACCCAAAATAGTGCACCCATGTATAGAGCTCACCGATATAGTGGTAAATTTATATGATAACGATATAGCCACCATGTGTAATTCTAATTTTGGGCCACTATTTTCTACCATTAGGGAACTCATAATGGAGGTATTTGTAGTAGAATATAACCCAGACATCATGATGAAGGAAATCATGTTGGAAGATCAAATATTGTACCTAATAAATTATATAATTCAAGAATGGCTCATTAAAATAGGAGGAAAATTGCTAGAGAGGTTCATGACAAAGAAAATAAAGCTCAAATAATTCAGTGATGTAGTGCAACCTATCTTCTCTATATTGGCAATAATTCTAGGCCTAAGGACTAAAACAATGGTTTACCCATATCAAATGGGTATGGAAATTTCAGTTATGGCCACTTCCTCCAAAGTTACTCTAGATTGGGCCAAATTTTTGGCCATCACTATACATAAATAACTAAATTTTATGAAAAATACAAAATGTGATGTATTTACATAACCTTCATATGTGGCTTGGCTATTTTTATTTTATATGACCTTAGTAGAAAAACATAATATTCAGGTGTAAAATATAGATGAGCATGGTATGGTTCATATGATAGTAGATTGGACTCATGTTCTAAGAAATAACAACTCATATCTAGAATTCAACAGATAATTCTTGGGATTGGTCCTAGCAACAATTCATGGGGAATACCCCCACATCACATCCAAATATAAATATGTTTTGATAGATAAAATGTAATAACAAGGGGACTGGTAATTCCTAGATCAAGGCACCATTACAAAACTGTACGACTTCTCCAAGTTTCCCTACTTACTACCATATTATATCACCAATTGGATATTTGGATTGGAATACTATAGACAAGTCTATGTAATAGGGCAGAGTCTTGATCCAAGAGATAAGAAGACCAAAATATTCAATCTACCCATTATTTTTTAACACATTAAAATATCTAAGAGGGAGATTCAATAGTATAAATAGTTGGAAACCAAGCTAACTACCCTGAAGCTACCGATAGTACCATATATGTGGTACTATAATTTGGAAGGTATGTTATTTGAAATACTATCAAGGACTAATAATAAAATACTTGCTTTCAAACATGTACCACACATAGACATTAAGAATTTCAAGAACCTAACAAAATATCAAGTAACACCATTCAACTATTTGGCAATGCAAGAAATGCCTCCCTAGAGAAAGTGCTACAAGTATGAGTGAATTTTTTATCCAAAAAGGAATGAAGATCAATTGCTTGATCCAAATATCATCAAAATAATTAAGGATGATAAGGTCTAGGAGTAATACAAAATTGAATAACGATGGGTAACTCAGTATGAGTGTGACTTGATAAAGAAGGCCAAACCAAACGATAATACTGACAAATTTTTAATGCAAATTTTCATGTCAAGTATATCAGTTGGAAGTAGGCTCATTAAAAAGAAATCTTACCAAAGGTCCTAAAAACTCAAACAACTAAGGACATAAGATATGAAGAAGATGAAGAGTTGGAAGAAAAAAAATTTCAACAACCATTGGCCTCTCTTGCAAGGGGTGAGGTTTAAGCAAAAGAAGAATCATTGCCTCAACATGCATCCATGGTATACACTAGAAGATCAACTACTCCTAAAATATTTGAAGCATTTAGAGAGGCATAGCTTGAATTTTCCTATAAGAGTTCCAAGTCAATCAAGAAATGAAAAGACCACCCAAATTTAAAAGGTTTGGATGTAGATAAGGTTGTTAGAAAATAGTGATTACAAAAAGAAAAGGAACAACAAACACGTAAGAGGTAGGAATTGTAGCAAGAAGCACAAAGGTGTGAAGCAAAAATCACCCCAGTAGAAGTTGAAAAATCAAGAGAAATAAAACTTAGAGTAAAATCAGTAAAATCTATTCAAATAGAGGAGCCAAAGCTGGAATTGCAAGAACAAGGTATGTTTCCTAGACCCTACTTACCTCAATGTCCTCCATAAATTGAAATTTTATATTTTCCATCCTACCAAGTTCATTCATATTTAGAAATTACCCATGTTATTGTAGAGCTCATGTCTAAATAAGAACACTCTCCACCAATTTCACCTACCATCTCACATACTCTGCTAGTTGAATCATCCTTTCCATCATTCCTTACATCCATCCCATTATATCAATATCATGTTTTACAATATTGTCCACCTCACCCTCCATTACGCACTCCTCTACCATCAACTTAAAAGTAATAGGTTTTGCAAAAAATTATATCCTCTATAAAATTTATTATTTCTTATCCCCTCGCTCCACTGTTAGCATTCTTGGCTAGTCTAATTCTCCCACTAGCCACTCAAGAACAACTATTAGATATTTTATATACCATTCAAATCATAAATAATAATAAAAAAAATTGAGGGAGGAAGAAGAGAACCTGTTGTGGTTGATCCATAACACACCCCAAAATTGGGGACCCACCTTTTTGCAGGCTTACAGGGAAGGATCTCAGTGACCCAGATGCCAGAATTGAAGAAAAAGAGAAAATGCACAAGTGTAGAAAGAGGTCGCGAAATCGCGACAAGTAGCGAAATCGCGACATGTCAAAAAATCGCGGTCAGCGCGGTCAACGGCAACAAAACAGAAAAACTGTCACGAAATCGTGACGTGTCGGTGACCAGGAGGAAAAAAGTGTCGCGAAATCGCGACGTGTCGGTGACCAGGAGGAAAAAAGTGTCGCGAAATCGCGACGTGTCGGTGACCAGGAGGAAAAGGATGTCGCGAAATCGCGACATGTCGCTGAGGAGAAAAGGAAAGGTGTCGCGAAATCGCGACATGATGTTGGGAAGAAAATAAATGATGTCGCGAAATCGCGACACGCCGTTGGAAAAGGATGAGAATGGTCGCGATTTCGCGACGTGTTTTGCCGAAGCGTACGGGTGATGAAAAGTGTCACGATTTCGCGACGTGTTTTGGAAAGGTGTACGAAGAGGAAAAACGTCGCGATATCGCGACAGAAACAGCTAAAGGACTCGAAGAGGAAAGACGTCGCGATTTCGCGACCGATTGCAGCAAAGGTGTACGGACGGAAAAAGGGTCGCGATTTCGCGACGTGTTTTGGCAAACTGTACGGACGGAGAAAATGGTCGCGATTTCGCGACGTGTTTTGACAAACTGTACGGAACAAAAAAATGGTCGCGATTTCACGACGTGTTTCGGGGAAGCGTACGAAAAGAAAAAGCGGTAGCGATATCGCGACAGAAAGCTGCATGAAGGTCCAAGGGGGAAAAACGTCGCGATATCGCGACAGGTTTTGCCAAGACGTACGGATGATGAAAGGTGTCGCGATTTCGCGACGTGTTTTGCCGAAGCGTACGGATGATGAAAGGTGTCGCGATTTCGCGACGCATTTTGGCAAAGTTGTACGGTGCAAGGAAGATGTCGCGAAATCGCGACGGAAATGAAAATCAGGCTCAAAGTTGGAAGAAAATGGTAGCGATTTCGCGACATTATTCAGTGACAACACCACTTCGAAAAGAGAAGGGCTTAAGGCCAAAAGTGGTAGCGAATCGCTACCACATTTCAAAGGGACGCTGCAAGGCCAAGGTGGTAGCGATATCGCTACCACATTTTGAAAAGGGGTCAAAGTTAGAAAGTGGTAGCGATATCGCTACCATTCGAAGAAGAAGGCTCAGGATGTTAAAAGGGTAGCGATATCGCTACGAGAAGTTGCCGGAGGTAGACAAATGAGAAACGGTCGCGACATCGCTACGGGGAGCGGATGAAGGCGTACGGCAGGAAAGCAGGTAGCGATATCGCGACATGTCACGATTTCGTGACACGTCGCGATTTCGCGGCCGGGAAGGTGAACAGGCGGACTTGCAGTTTTGTCGGGTTTTTGCATAGGAAAGCGTTACAAGGGGCGCAGAAAATGCGTGACACGTGGCGTGCAGGTGTCAAACTTGCAGAGGCGTTACATGCAGAGATGAATTTCGGAGCGTTTCCAAATTTGAGCGTGAATCAAGGCAAGGAAAGGCAAGAATTTGAAGGGTCGCCCACAGGAAGAGGAAATGAAGCGACGGAGGAAATCGAAGAGCCATAACAATGCTATAAAGCCAGAATTGCAAATCGAAGAAGGGGTTGGAAATTGCCGAATACGGAGTTGCAGAGACGAAAGCTTTGTGCTATTCTGGGCCCGTACTTGGGCAATTTCCTTCTTTTTGTTTTGGGATTTTCTTTTACACCTGGAACATTTTTGAATGTAATCGAGATATCATTTAAATACAAATACAGAGAGTTGGCATCTTATTGGATGAGAAAGAAGGAGTAACTTTTGCATGCATGATTTAACGTTTATATTTCCCTTCCAGATTTCTTAGGTTTTTAGGTGAAGTTAATGCAAGATCTCTTGGTTGCTTCATGCGAATGCCTATTTTCTGGAATTACCATAGAAACCCTCGAGACTCGCACTTGGCCTATTTGGATTGTGTGGATGTGCAGGTTCATTAGGTTAGGTTGCATGTAGAAAGCCTCAATATCTTCGGTTTCATCAGATTAATGACAACTTTCTGACTGTAATCTATTTTTATTGTTACTTTTATTTACTTTTGTCTTTGCTTTTCAAACCCATATTTTATTTTCAGTAGTTTAATTATTGTGTTTGAATAAATCACTGAAAATCCATCAGAATTTAAGGTTTAAACAGATTTTATTCATTTTGAGTCCATTGAAAGTTCAAAATTGATAAACCACTGTGCCCCTTGTTAACATCCACTTGCAAACCCTAAGGTGTTCTTAGCATTTCATTTTAAACAAGCATCCTTGATAATCAATAATTAGCATAATAAGAACCTTGGAGAAATCGTTTTTCTTTGCAAGCGAGAGGATTTAGGACTCGGATCCTACAGGAGAGTGTGTTTTCACAATCGGGTTAAAACACCACTCAACAGATTGGCGCTAGAAGGAGGGCCGAATCGGTTTATCTATTTCAATTTTTATATCTGAATATTTTGTTTTTGATTTAATTCTGAAATTATTTACGGCTAAACTGCAACACTGTTTTTGTGTTTGTTGCAGGTTTTCTTCGAACTAGCCGAGGGTTTCCTCAGGCAGGCTGGACCCACCACGCCGTATTGCGACCAGGTCTCAAACAACCGGAGAAACCATTTTTCACGACCTTACTGGTACTCCCAAGGGTAAAGTCAAGCAAGTCGTAAGCACTCCAGTAGCAAAAGGCCTTGTTTTCTCCAGGAACGTCGAGTGGACCTACGCCAGTAGTATCTGTTGCCCCTAGTGTGCCTATAGTTTGTAACATTTCTTCTGCTATTGTAGGTCTGTCTACATCAATTCTGAGTCAAATGGCTCAAGCTCCAGTAGCTCCTTGGTATGGAGCTAACAATACTCCTTTGAATATTGCTGGGGATATACATGAAATCCCCAAGAACATTGAAATATTTCTGCCTAAATACAAGCCAGATGGCCTAAGAACAGTAGAAGAACATATCCAAGCCTATAGAGATGTTTTAATTAGGTTGCAAGTTCAGCATGAAGATGTAGCCCGCAGACTATTCCCCATGAGCTTGGATCCAATAGCATATGAATGGTATATATGCTTGCCAACTGGTTCAATCACCTCTTGGACACAAATGGAAAATGCATTTGTCAATCAATTTAGGTCGCCCTTAGATCCCGCAACTATTTACAATCAGTTCATTACATGCAAACGGGGCCAAGGGGAACCAATCCGAATGTTTAATCAGAGATTCCAAAAGAACTATAACAGAGCAATTAGACATTTTGCCATCGATCCTGCAGTAGCTTTGCAGATATATTTTGGGGCATTGGACCCCATGACAGCCATGTTTGCAAGGCGTAATCCTCAGGTCACCATGCTAGCTTTGGCCTATAATGAAGCCATGACTATTGAGCAGCAGTTGACACCGCAAGGCTACGGGTTTACCCAGATGCCTATGTTGGGACAGGGTGCTCCATATGGTCAAGTTCCCCAGAAAATCAGCTCATGGCACCACAAATGCCAAGTATGAACGCCTTCCCATATCAGCAGCCGTATCCACCAGCACCCGCATATGCACCCATTCCAATCCAACCAATCACAGCCATTCCACCTGTTCCTGCATTTTTGTAGAACAGTCAATCAACTACGCAGGAACTAGTCAAGTCAATCCTCAAGCCATAGTTCCTGTTCCGAATCCAATCCCAATTCAAGGTATCAATCCATATGGGAATCCAATTCCTCGAACCCCACCCAAATGTGGAATCAAGACCCCATCAATTATGCAAATATAATGGGGGTTAAAAACAATGTGGTTCCACCGAAGGATGTCTTTTCGGAAGTCGAAGAGCTCAAGAAACTAGTGCATAAACTAAGTAATGACAGGGTTCAACAGTAGAAGCATGAGTCCCGTGCCCCTCACCCAAGTCAAAATTTTAACAATAGAGGGAGGCACTGGAACACTAAGCCAAACAATGGGGGAGTTCCTGCTCCCATTGCTAATCAATTAGATGCTTCTGTAGGCCCCAACCAATCCAATTCTCTTTTGAATCTTTCAGATTTGGCATGGGAAAGAGGGTGCAGGTTACATAACACAAAAGAACACAATGAAAGGAATTGTCCTGAGATTGCTAGATACACTCATTGTCTTCAGGCACAAGTTGATGATTTGGAACTGGTATCAAATGAGGATCCATCGTATCAGCAAGATGAAAATATTATGGTGATGGAAACAGTATATCACCAAGAGGGTGAGAGCGAGGAGGAAGAAGACGAAGTTTTGGAACAGGAGGTGCAAGCTTTTCGAGATTTTAGAAAGGGGACTCATGGGTACCATTTGAGGAGTAAGTCTAAAGCCCCTAAAACCTCATCAACACCTCCAAAAAGTTCTATTCTTCCTCCAGATACAAAGGCAAGTAACAACCCTCCCCCTCCACTCAGAAGAGAAATGTCTAATGACGTCCAGAAGACAGTCAAATTCGAAAAACCAAATTATGACGTAGTGGAGGATATGAAGAAGTCCAAATCTAGCCTTTCATTCCTGGACGCAGCTAAATTGCCTGGTCAAAAGGAGGCATTGATAAGAGCTTTGAACTCACCTGATCCGATGTGGAAGGAAAAAAGAGCTGAATCCCATCTGATTTTGCGAAAGGAGAGAAGGGATGTCCCGCCATTCTTATTAACTCTGAGAATTGCGGGTAAGAACTTGCATAACTGTTTGGTAGACACAGGAGCCACGAGCAACCTCATGCCTACGGAGATATGTCAAATGCTGGGTCTACAACCGGTTTCATCCAAATGCACGGTCTTGCAATTGGACCGTTCAGAGGTAAATGTAGTAGGGACCTTATATGATGTCAAGATTCAATTAAATTCTGAACCCAGGGTCCAACAGGTTGTAGACATTTTGGTGGTTAACATCCCGAGTAGGTATGGAATGTTACTTGCGAGAGATTGGATGAAAATGCTGAATGGCTATTTTGCAACAGACTGCTCGCATATGTGGCTGCCATGGAAGGGCATTGCTAACCAAATCAGAGTGGAAAACGAACCGAGGCTTAAGGAGATTATAACAGATTTTAACAAGCCGAATGAGGTTCAGTTTTCTGAGCCAGACCTAGGGGTCTATGCTCTTGATGTTGAGAAAGTTGCTGATGAACTTAAAGAAGAAGTGTGTCATGGTGGTTCTTCTGAGGAAAAGGATCACACGTGGTTGCTCAAGTTTGATGGATCAAAATC
Source organism: Wollemia nobilis (assembly GCA_028583015.1). NCBI lineage: Eukaryota > Viridiplantae > Streptophyta > Pinopsida > Araucariales > Araucariaceae > Wollemia > Wollemia nobilis. Next base: position 1,948,529 of record JAQPPZ010017039.1, read on the forward strand.
TAGACAGGGAGCAGGAGCTGGAGTCGAGCTCACTGGTCCAGGAGGTAAACCATTATTGGCTGCCTATAGACTGCAATTCCCTTGCACAAACAATGTGGCAGAATACGAAGCATTGATCTACGGTTTACGTCTAGCATTGAGCAAACATGTTAAATGCTTGAAGGTTTTGGGAGATTCTGAGTTGGTTGTCAAGCAAATCAAAGGACAGTATACATGCCGCGACAAAAGATTGAGCCTTTATAGGACTAGGGTTATGGACCTCATGGAGGAGTTTGATGCATTCAACATAGCCCTTATTTCTAGGAGAGGAAATCGAATAGCAGACTCTCTTGCAGTCGCCGCGGGCATGTTAAACCCGGTGGATATAAAAAGATGTAAAAATTTTTCCATTGAGCTGGTTCCTTGTCCATCAATACCTGATAATGTGAAGAATTTCCAGGTTTTTGAGTGTGACAGGCACATCTTCAAGTTTGTCACAAACTCGGGTATTTTTGAAAATCAGGTGATCGATGAGGAACAAAGGTGGCAGGATGAAACAGAAGAAAGTGAAACTGCATATCAATCCAACAAAATTCCTAAAGACGTGGTTTCATTAGAAAATATGTTCGACATGGAATGCAAGAACAAGAAAAGAAAAAGAGTCCCGCTCCCCAAAGATGCATGCGATTCAATTAATCCGGGAGTGCGAGACAATCCAAAGGAGGTGTACATAGCAAAGGCATGTACGAGAGGAAGAAAGGAGCAATATAATACGGGCTTTGAAGCATTACATAGATTGTATTGCTTGGAACTACAATGAGTGAAGACTTACAACCAGAACATTATCACGCATACCATACCTTTGAAGCCAGACTCCAAGCCTTTTAGGCAAAGACAACGAGTTGTTAACCCGCTATTGGAGCCTTTGATCGAAAAGGAGGTTAAAAGATTATTGGAAGCGAAAATCATTTTTCCCGTTAGGCACTCAACCTGGGTGGCTAACCTCGTTCCGATGAAGAAAAAGAGTGGAGAGATTAGGCTCGTGCATAGATTTTCGAAATCTTAATAAAGCCTCCCAGAAAGATAATTATCCATTGCCATCAATCGATGAAATCTTGCAAATGGTAAATGGATCAGAAATGATGTCCTTTCTCGATGGATATTCTGGGTACAACCAAGTTCTTATACATCCAGATGATAGGATGAAAACAACATTCACTACCAAGTGGGGGACATTTGCATATAAGAGAATGTCGTTCGGACTGTTAAACGCTGGTGCAACTTTTCAACGCGCCATGGATTACGCATTCAAAGGACTAATAGGCAAATGCATCATCGTGTATGTGGATGATATCCCAATTTTCTCGAAGAAGAGAGAGGATCATGTTAAAGACTTAAAGAAGGTGCTTCAAAGATGCAGGGAACATGGAATTTCATTAAATCCCAAGAAATGCATTTTTGGAGTGACAGAAGGGAAACTGCTAGGTCACATTATTTCAAAGGAGGGAATATCCATCGACCCAGAAAGGATACAAGCTATCCAAGACCTACCTCTCCCGAGCAATAAAAAAGAATTGAGGTCTTTCTTTGGGCAAGTCAATTTTGTGAGGAAGTTCATTTCTAGCTTTGCTGAGATAGCTAAACCTCTAAACCAGATGCTCAAGAAAGATGTGGACGTAAGATGGAACGAGGAAAGTAGAGTGGCTTTCCGGAATATCAAAGACGCCATTTCCAAAGCCCCGGTCTTGATAAGCCCGGACTATTCCAAGCCTTTTTACATTTATGCTTTTGCATCGGAGCACTCCTTGGCGAGTGTATTAACCCAAAAAGGCGAAGATAATGCCGAAAAACCCATTGCATTTTTAAGTGCCCCCCTAAAAGATGCCCAATTAAGGTATTCAATCCTTGATAAGCAAATGTACGCACTTTTTAAAACTGTGAAAAAATTTAGGCATTACATCGTACACATCAGAATTATTGCCATTGTACCCGATTTCGCTGTCAAGACCATGTTTTTACAGAATGAACTAGGTGAAAAGAGAGGAAAGTGGATTGCAACCATCCAAGAATTTGATCTCGAAATCCAACCAATGAAACTAGTTCGAGGACAAGGACTGGCAAAGGCGATCGCAGAAAATGATCCGCAAATAACAAGTCAATGCTCAAATACAAAATACATGGCTAAGGAGGACTGGTATGTTGATATTGTGCAATTTTTATTGACTGGTAAGTGCCCTTCTAATTTGAATTCAACACAAAGGAGAGCTTTAAGGCTTAAATCTATTAACTATCTGATAAAGTCTGGTGTGCTTTACAGGAAAAATCATGAAGGTATCTACCTGAGATGCTTGAGCAAAGACGAAGCCGCCAGGGTGTTGCAAGAATTTCATGGCAAGCATGGAACTGGTCATGGTGCAGCCAATGCTACAGCACACCAAATCCTGCGAGCAGGATATTACTGGCCTCATATATTCAAAGATGCACATGCTCATGTGCGATCTTGTCACATCTGTCAAGTGGCTGCAAATAGAGAAAGAAATGCAGCCATGCCGTTGCAGCCTGTAGTCGAAATGAGACCGTTTGCACAGTGGGGACTGGATTTTATCGGGGTTATTAACCCAAATTCTTCCGACTCTCACAAATTTATTTTGACAACTACGGACTCATCGTACAAGGTGGACGAAGCGATTCCCACTAAACATGCCACCACAGACGTTGTGATTAAATTCCTTGAGGATCAAATTATCACAAGATATGGAATGCCCGATTCTATTGTCAGTGACAATGGTAAAGCTTTCATTTCCACACAATTTGCAGAGTGGGCATATGATAATAAAGTGAGCTTAAAGTTTGCATCCAATTACTATCCTCAAGGAAATGGGTTGGCCGAATCTTCAAATAAGAATTTGTTGAATACTATTAAGAAGTTGCTGGAAAAGAATCCTCGGGACTGGCATAGTCAATTAAAGTTTGCCCTTTGGGCGGATAGGACCAGAGTGAAAGAAGCTATAGGGAATACTCCCTATCATTTGGTCTATGGGCAAGACCCGATATTTCCAAGCAAATTTGGAGTCTGCAGACCTTACATTTCATACAAGAGTACATGGGGACAGATGATCAAGTTGAAGCTAGATTGAGCCGGTTATTGCACCTGGATGAAAAAAGAGAAGAAGCCATGAATCACATGAACAAACACCAGGAAGTCATCAAGAGATGGTTTGATAGAAGGGCCAAAGTTAAATCATTCAGAATTTCAGATTTGGTGTTACTATGGGACAAAAGACATGAGGAAAAAGGGAATCATCAAAAGTTTGATTGTCTTTGGTTGGGCCCATATCAGATTTCAGAGATCCTTGGGAAGAACACCTTCAGGCTAAAAACCTTAGAAGGGAAAGATTTCATGCTGCCGGTTAATGGGCAGATTCTAAAACATTATTTTAGCCCTTAGGTTGTGGAAGACTTTGATATTATTCTTTTGGCTTTTGGTGAAGGATTTTCAGATTTTGGTTTTTATTGTTTAGGATTGTTAGCCTAGTTAGGATTTTGATTATGGATTTGATTTCAATTGACATGTGTGTTAATTTAAAAAAAAAAAAAAATAGAAAATTGAGATGTCAACTTATGCTTAAGGATTAGGAGAATATGAAATATTGGAATTGTCTTGTAAAAGCTCCACAAATAGCATAAAATTTTTTTAAGTTATATTGTTTGACTTTGTGATACATGAAAGAATCAGTTTTGCATGACATATCATTTCATTTGCATAGATAAAGCATTCATATTCCATCTCACCTCACATACATTTCATTTTAGTTACATATGCATCTTATGTACAAGCCATGAAAGTATGTCAAATCCTCTTAGGGTTGTGTTATAACATATATGTAAGTAGCTCCTAAGGTTGGAAACTGAGTCTTGAGATATCTAGAACCAAGCACGTCTCATAAATTAAAAAGGATCTTGAGCAAAATGATCAAAACCTAGCTTGGAGGAAAAGGTTGAGCGAAAGTGGTTTTCATGTCTATCCTATTATGCAACATGATCCTTAAAACAGTGGTTTTGACCACTTCCATAGAGCTTAAAGCTTAAGGGGGAAGGGGGGGAAACCCCCAACGGGGGGGGGGCCCCCCCCTCCCACATGGAGTAGTAAGGATAGGGTGTAAATTCTCATCTCGGTTGGTTGAGAATCCGATTCCCCAAAGCTCTTATGTCTCATTTCATAGTTAGTCTTGGATTGTAAGGATCGTACTATTTGTCCTCTCGCAAAGGATGGGTAGTCATCCCCAAGGTTTAAGCAATAGAATTAATGATTTATATCTAAGGTTTGGATTGTAAGGATCGTACTACTTGTCCCTAACCAGGATGGGTAGTCATCCCCAAGGTCCAAGAAATAAATAAATAAATAAATTTTTCCCATCTCATCTTTATTTTGGATTGTAAGGATCGTACTACTTGTCCTCTGCAAGGGATGGGTAGTCATCCCCAAGGTCCAAAGAAATGGAGATAAGTTTTGGATTGTGGGGTTAGATATGCCCATGCATGGCATCATGTCTTGCCTAAAAAAGCAAGACCACTGATTGTCTAGAGGGTTAGACTAGCATGACCATTTCTTCCATAACTGGTTTAATTATTTTGCTTAAAGTGAGGTAATGAACTCTAAATCAGAATAGTAAGGATAAGGTTAAACTCTCATCTCGGTTGGGTGGGAGTCTGATTCCCCAAAGTTCTGATTTCACATTCACTTGCACATGGGTTTTAGATAGTAGGGACTCATAACCAACTTTGGGATACAATAAGGAAATGAACTAGTGGATCCTAAGAGGGTTTGGCAATCTTGAATGCTTGTACATAGTATTAGAAGAAGTACCATGCTCTTTATGGAAGCAAATCTCCTTGCACATTCATTAGGGTACACAAATCATTCACCATCCCATATATGCATTCATGCAAAACTGATAATGGAATGTTGATCAATTTCAAACGATAGGGAATGAAAACACATTGCACACACTGAGCTAATACTTGATGATTCTGATGATTCATGTACTTTTGATCTTTGGGCATTTGTTATTTTGCTTATGTGCTAGCATGTATTTACGAGTTTGTGATATGTTTCAGGTTGGGTTCTTACTAAAATGCTCAAGAGCATTTGACAAATAGAGTCGCCATTTGTTGTGGTTGATCCACAACACACCCCAAAATTGGGGACCCACATTTTTGCAGGCTTACAGGGAAGGATCTCAGTGACCCAGATGCCAGAATTGAAGAAAAAGAGAAAATGCACAAGTGTAGAAAGAGGTCGCGAAATCGCGACAAGTAGCGAAATCGCGACATGTCGGAAAATCGCGGTCAGCGCGGTCAACGGCAACAAAACAGAAAAACTGTCACGAAATCGCGACGTGTCGGTGACCAGGAGGAAAAAGGTGTCGCGAAATCGCGACGTGTCGGTGACCAGGAGGAAAAAAGTGTCGCGAAATCGCGACGTGTCGGTGACCAGGAGGAAAAGGATGTCGCGAAATCGCGACATGTCGCTGAGGAGAAAAGGAAAGGTGTCGCGAAATCGCGACATGATGTTGGGAAGAAAATAAATGATGTCGCGAAATCGCGACACGCCGTTGGAAAAGGATGAGAATGGTCGCGATTTCGCGACGTGTTTTTCCGAAGCGTACGGGTGATGAAAAGTGTCACGATTTCGCGACGTGTTTTGGAAAGGTGTACGAAGAGGAAAAACGTCGCGATATCGCGACAGGAAACAGCTAAAGGACTCGAAGAGGAAAGACGTCGCGATTTCGCGACCGATTGCAGCAAAGGTGTACGGACGGAGAAAGTGTCACGATTTCGCGACGTGTTTTGGCAAACTGTACGGACGGAGAAAATGGTCACGATTTCGCGACGTGTTTTGACAAAGCGTACGGAACAGAAAAATGGTCACGATTTCGCGACGTGTTTCGGGGAGGCGTACGAAAAGAAAAAGCGGTAGCGATATCGCGACAGAAAGCTGCATGAAGGTCCGAGGGGGAAAACGTCGCGATATCGCGACAGGTTTTGCCAAGACGTACGGATGATGAAAGGTGTCGCGATTTCGCGACGTGTTTTTTTGAAGCGTACGGATGATGAAAGGTGTCGCGATTTCGCGACGCATTTTGGCAAAGTTGTACGGTGCAAGGAAGATGTCGCGAAATCGCGACGGAAATGAAAATCAGGCTCAAAGTTAGAAAACGGTAGCGATTTCGCTACATTATTCAGTGACAACACCACTTCGAAAAGAGAAGGGCTTAAGGCCAAAAGTGGTAGCGAATCGCTACCACATTTCAAAGGGAACGCTGCAAGGCCAAGGTGGTAGCGATATCGCTACCACATTTTGAAAAGGGGTCAAAGTTAGAAAGTGGTAGCGATATCGCTACCATTCGAAGAAGAAGGCTCAGGATGTTAAAAGGGTAGCGATATCGCTACGAGAAGTTGCCGGAGGTAGACAAATGAGAAATGGTCACGACATCGCTACGGGGAGCGGATGAAGGCGTACGGCAGGAAAGCAGGTAGCGATATCGCGACATGTCGCGATTTCGCGACATGTCGCGATTTCGCGGTCGGGAAGGTGAACAGGCGGACTTGCAGTTTTGTCGGGTTTTTGCGCAGGAAAGCGTTACAGGGGGCGCAGAAAATGCATGACACGTGGCGTGCAGGTGTCAAACTTGCAGAGGCGTTACATGCAGAGATGAATTTCGGAGCGTTTCCAAATTTGAGCGTGAATCAAGGCAAGGAAAGGCAGGAATTTGAAGGGTCGCCCACAGGAAGAGGAAATGAAGCGACGGAGGAAATCGAAGAGCCATAACAATGCTATAAAGCCAGAATTGCAAATCGAAGAAGGGGTTGGAAATTGCCGAATACGGAGTTGCAGAGACGAAAGCTTTGTGCTATTCTGGGCCCGTACTTGGGCAATTTCCTTCTTTTTGTTCTGGGATTTTCTTTTACACCTGGAACATTCTTGAATGTAATCGAGATATCATTTAAATACAAATACAGAGAGTTGGCATCTTATTGGATGAGAAAGAAGGAGTAACTTTTGCATGCATGATTTAACGTTTATATTTCCCTTCCAGATTTCTTAGGTTTTTAGGTGAAGTTAATGCAAGATCTCTTGGTTGCTTCATGCGAATGCCTATTTTCTGGAATTACCACAGAAACCCTCGAGACTCGCACTTGGCCTATTTGGATTGTGTGGATGTGCAGGTTCATTAGGTTAGGTTGCATGTAGAAAGCCTCAGTATCTTCGGTTTCATCAGATTAATGATAGCTTTCTGACTGTAATCTATTTTTATTGTTACTTTTGTTTACTTTTGTCTTTGCTTTTCAAACCCATATTTTATTTTCAGCAGTTTAATTACTGTGTTTGAATAAATCATTGAAAATCCATCAGAATTTAAGGTTTAAACAGATTTTATTCATTTTGAGTCCATTGAAAGTTCAAAATTGATAAACCACAGTGCCCCTTGTTAACATCCACTTGCAAACCCTAAGGTGTTCTTAGCATTTCATTTTAAACAAGCATCCTTGATAATCAATAATTAGCATAATAAGAACCTTGGAGAAATCGTTTTTCTTTGCAAGCAGAGGATTTAGGACTCGGATCCTACAGGAGAGTGTGTTTTCACAATCGGGTTAAAACACTACTCAACAGAACCTTTAGAAACTACAAGAAAATGAAGAGGAGCCAGTCATAATCGATTATGACACTTTGGATCCAATTAAGGGGAAAAATATTAAGGTGATTGTTAAACCAAAATTCAAGAAACCAGCCTCCCAAATGAGAATAAAATATTGGTATATAGAAGAGCACAATAGAGACATTTACAAAATATCCAAATAAAAAACTCTTTAGGCCATTCATACGAATATAGATACATTATTTTTTTAGTTTATAAATATGACCAAAAATATGGTAACTATGAAAAAATTAATGAGGAACACAAGATTATACTGAGAGAGGGGGTGAAAAATATAATAATTCTTTTTAATTTTATTTCCCAATTAATATTATGCAATGTATATATAGAAATATCAACAATAGTAATCAAAGCAATGCGTAAATCACCACACACAATAGATACACCAATTTAACATGGTTCATCCAATGTGGGCTAATCCACGAAGAAAATATTTCACTAAAATTTTCTCAATAAATATCTTGGGAATCCTTTCCCTATTATAATGTTTATGGACCTTTGTCCAAAGGAGACACAAATCCCCTAATCAATTTTATGGATCTCTATCCATAGGATAAATATTTCTCCTTAGATTGGACTGGTGATCTTCTAGAAGAACTATTATCCCCATTGCTATGCTAATGGATATCTATCCACTAAAGACACATGTCATCACTGCCATGGCTAAAGGATATCTATCCACTAGATACTATCATCCTCTATACTTTATCACTTTCAAAGCTTTATCTCAAATCTGCATTAAACACAATACTTTAGTCTAGCACAAATTTACTCAATCTTTGTCTCTAGTCTGGCATAAAACTGTCTTCAAATTTCCACCAAACTCTATTCTCAAATATATACTAAACACAATCCTTCGGTCTAGCACAAATATATCCTCAATATCTATTCTTTGATCTGCACTAAACACATTCCTTCGATCTAGAACAAATATGTCCTCGAGCCTTAACACAAATCTTGATTCAATCACAATTCAAATCTGCTAATCTACCTCAAACCTTAACCCAAGGTTTGAAAAAATCAATCAATCAACTCTACTCTCAAATCTTCTCAAAGACTTGTATCAAATATTCCTTGTAAGCTTCCACAAAATCTCACACTAATCTATCTACAAGTCCTCTCTAGAACTTATCCAAATCTGCTCAACAAGTCATCACTAGAGCTTGTCCAAATCTGCTCAATAAGACCTCACTAGAACTTATCCAAATATCCTCTCAATATATATTCTCAAAATGTATTGTAAGGTTTCACAAAAGCTCACACAAATCTATCCACAACTATTCTCTAAGACTTACCTCAAATCTACTCAACAAGTCCACACTAGAAATTGTCCAATCTCATTGAAACATAAAGAGAATTGTTACAGACTCAATATGCTTTGCATACACCACAATGATCATTCACTTTCAATCACTCTTTTTACCATAGAAACATATAGAGAATTGTTAGACTCAATATGCTTCACATTCACCACAATGCTCAATCAATTTCAATCACTCTTTTTACCACGAAAACATAAATATAATTGTTAGAGACTCAATGTATTTCACACTCACAAATACTCAACCTCTTTCTCAAATAAATTTAGAATATAGAACAATTTTTTTCACAGACCTTGAACTATCACTTCAACACATCCATTTTACTAGGCTCAACCAACTCTACTCATCCAATCACTCAGTGAATTAATTCTTTCTTACAAACCCTAGTCCAAGCATATGAACACTCACTCAAATGTTTCCAACAATGCTTATCAATCAATATCACATAACAATGATACTCATAATATTTGTAAACCCTAGTACAAGTTCTTAACTCACTTACTTCAACAACAATGCTTATCAAATAATATTTACATAACAATGATACTCATGATCTTTGTAAACCCTATTTCAAGTTCATTCAACTAATCACTTCAACAACAATGCTTATCAAACAAGGTTTTATCAACAACTATTTATTCTAGAAAACCTTGAAGCATTAATTCAAAACACACTCAACAATGCTTACCAAAAAATCTTTTTTCACTCCAATTTTGCATTCACAACATTCAACAATCACTCACTAGGAATATGTGCCCATACCTTTTGTTTGATGTAGAAGTGCCCTTAGAAAACCTGTCTTAATCACAATTTTCTTCTTTCCAATTTCAATGGTTAGATGACAAATATCACTCTTAACACTTTTTCAAATATTCCTTAGACACAAAATAATCAAAGCTCAAATACACCTGAATGCTCCTTCTTGGAATTAACATCCATTATATCATTACATAAAAATTATTTTTTTGGATACACCTTATAATATCCAACTTAAAATAATATCCAACACCACAAAACCTCAAACAATTTTCCTTAAACACCTTATTATCCTTTTCAAACACTCAAGCAAATATCACAAAAAAATATTATTTTGCATCAACCTTATAACTCCCCTTACAACCTTACAAACCAAATAAATTATGCAAAAATTAATTTTTAATAGCTCAACTAATTCCTCCAAAAATTTTAGTACTCAACTAATGCATACCTTTGTATTCTCCCCAAAAGAGTTTCGACATGATTCAAACCACTGTCTCCCCAAGCGCCAAGCACCTTAGCACTTTGGTACCCACCGCGTGGGCTATAAATGCCCCGGTGAAGGAAGGAAGATTTCATTTTCAACCTTCATCTACCATTGATTTCAACACAAAACAAAATTAGTCCTACAACAGATTCGAACCTGTGCCAATCATTGCCCTCACATATTAATTCCATTGTGGTTTCCAACTACGCTACCAATGGTTTGTGACCAAGGCTCCCTCCTTGGTGAGTGAAGTCCTTTTTCCTCTTCTAGGAACTTTAATAAAAACAAAATCCTCTTGTTGTATAGCATGATTTGCACAAGCTTGCATAACATTAAAATTAATTTTCAGGCATAAGAGACTTTGGCTAAGGTGGGGTAGCCCCCATTTTATACACACTTGGTTAATTTTCTCCCCATGTTGGTGCTAGAATTAGAATTTTGATTTAATAACCCGCCTTATGATTATTTAAAATTAACATAAATTAACTTATAATTAATATTAAAATTAATTGAAATGTGTGAAGAGAATGTAAAAAATCTCAACCATCTTTTTATTGAGTGTACTTTAGCCTCTGAGCTTTGGAGGATAATGACCACTTTACTTGGCATACAGTGGTCCAATTTTTTTACTTTTAAACAACTTTGGAGGGATTGGCCTAATCAAGAGGGTATTGATCATTTTATTAGGCAGTTAGTTTGGATGGGTTCTACCATTCTTCTTTGGAATATTTGGAATGAAATAAATAGCCAAATTTTTAATCAATATAGGAAGGATATTCACTATATTTGGCAAAAGACCATACCAACTTAGTTGAATCTATCAATCAACTCCTTAATCACCCCCAAAACTCCCACCAAATATGGGATCAAGTGATGCAAATATTGAATATTAAATATTCTAAGGGAAACCATCTTAAAGGGAATGTGAGTATTAATAATATGGTTAGGACAAGAAATTGGCAACCTCCTGCTAAGGATTTTGGAAAATTCAATACTGATGGAACCTCTGGAGGGAACCCTGGAAAAGCCAGTGTGGGAAGAATTGGTAGACTTTCAAATGGCTCCCTAGTTTTTACTTTTGTTGAGAATGTGGGTATTCTTTCCAATAACCTTGATGAGGGGCAAGGTATCCTCAGAGGCCTTCAAGAGGCTACTAAGGTTGGATGGGAAAATGTTTTCGTTGATTAATATTTTTAAGACTCCTTCTAAGAATCATAAGGTTGATTGGAGAATAAAAATAATTATTGAGAAGATTCAGTTAATCCAAATGGGATTTTTGAAAGTTGATTACAATTATGTGGTCAGAGATCAAAACAAGAGTATTGATGCTTTAGCTAATTGGGCTTTGGAGAAATATGATCTTACTTGTTATGGCCACCCTTCTAGATGGTGGGCTTCGCAAATTAGGGAAGCTCTTATTTCTATCATTTCTTTGGATGGCTCCAGTTCTGAAGGTACCTAGTTTCTTCTTGCTTTATTTTTGCCTCTTTGGTTATTTCAGGTTATTTTAGTTCCCTAGCTCAAACTATTCTTTCTTTTGTTTCCTCTGTTGATTCTTGTCTTAAAATTCTTTTGGTCTAGATAGGTCATTGTTATGTTCATTTTTTTTCTTTTTTCTTTTTTGTTTTTTTGTTTAGTTTTTTAAGGTGTGTGTGTTCTTTAGTTTAGTTTTGTTTTTTTTTTTTGTTGTTTTTTGTTTTTCTTGAGTTTTTGTTGTTTTGTGATTTTTTATGTTTTTTGATATTGTTCTTGTGTTTTTATCGTTCTTGTTCTTGTGTTTCTCTTTGTTTGTGTTAATTTGTGTATTTTTGTGTGAGTGTTTTCTATGTTTTTTGTTTTTGTTTATTTTCTATTGTTGGTTGTTTTTTTTTTTTTTTTGATTTATTTATTTTTATTTTTTATTTTATCTTTTTAATATTTTAGGTTTTGGTTGTTTATTATTCATGTTTTTTTTTGGGTTATGTCTTTGTAGTGTTCTATTGTTTTTGTCTTGTTTGTGTTTTGGTATGTGGTTCTTGTGTTTTTCTTTGTGGTTCATTTTGTGGTTTCTTTTATCTTATTGTGTGTGTGTTTGGTTGTGCTTTTGTTTTTGACACACTCAAGGAGCATGTTTTTTATTTTATTTTATTATTTTTGTTGTTATTTATTTATTTATTTACTTATTTTTAAATTGGTTTTGTGTGTTTGTTTGCTCCTTGAGTATGTTAAAGGTGGTAAGCTAGGTTCAAGTCCTGGGCATTTTTGGCAGAATGGATACCCCTGCCTCCTTGGGTTTTACCCGAAAGTGGCATCCCTTTTGGGATGTTTTCCACAAGTAAAAAAAATATATATTAAAATTAATTAATAATTAATTTAAATAACTTATAAGTTAATTAATTAATTAATTTATAATAAAAGTTATATTAATTAATTTATAATTAATTTAAAATTCCCTGCATAATATTATAAAAAATATTATAATATTATTCATTTGGGCTTCTTCTTTACACGTTGGACCACATCCGACTTCCTGGAATTGGGTCTTGATCAACTGAAAATGAACTATCCTTTTGCACTTATTAGAGAACCTAAAACTGATGTTGCCCACTGAAACTACCACTGACTGGTGTTGAAGGATTGACATCAATGACCACTCACTCTTGACATCAATGACAACTCATCTACTCAAAATGTCCAATAATTAAAACTTTGGAGATCAAGCTTGCTAGAGAAAAACTAGATAAGGATACCCTAAAAAATAAATTAAACAAATTGAAAGGCATTATTGATAAGGTTTCTTCAAAGAAAGACTTTTAGTAGAGGTATAGAAGAATCAAGCAACAAGATATGAAACTATAGGATCTCAAGGAAAAGATACAACAATAAGAAGAAGCCATATCCATCACCATGAATGAATTTTGGTAAGAGAAGGATAAGCCAAGTGGTGTAGTAATTTCCAAATATTGGCTTAGACAAATCAGGAGCAATTACTAGGAGAATATAAAGGGAATAATTTCACATGTCTTACATTACTTTTACACTAAAATATGACAAATTACCACCATATATGTAGAAGCCAAGAAAGAAATTAAAAATTGAGAAAGAACCCTTGTGACCAAGTTTTAGAAAGCACAAAAACTAAAAAAATGCTAAGAAATCCTTAAAATATTCTACCCTGCAAAAATAGTCTAGTAAAGAAATAGAGTGGAGACTTTGGGGTCATTAGATATATCGTGAAAATGAGATTATTGATAAACATGATTATACTCTTAGAAAAGAAGCTGATGAATTGAGCACTATTGCTAAGGAGCTCTAGGACCTTGGAGCACCTAGTTTTTGGGATGAGAAGAAACTTTTCACAAAGCAAAAGTGATCAACCAATTATTTGACTAGCATATCCAATATGAAAGTGAGATTGACTCACTATTAGAACCACTATAATTAGATAAGATCTTCATGCTTTTCTATAGACTTTCTTAGATCTTGACAAAACCAAAGCATGTGGCTGAAGGTATATTGATCCTCCCTATGGCTATATTATAGATTAAAATAGATTGTAGTTGAAATAAAGGAAATTCTAGAGCCCTCCTCAAAGGCTTGGAATAAAATGTGCCAAGAACTCCAATTTCTCACACTATCTCAGGTTGTTCTATAGCACGCTAAATCTTCAAAAGTAGCTTCATAAAGGCATCACTAGCAAGGAGAGCCTCAACATCAACTTAGACCATGGGATGATTAATGTATTGTGAGGGAAATTCTTATTTGTATTATATTTATTTATGTTTGTACAATTATACCATAATGTATTTTTAGTAATATTGACTCTGAAGCCCAATGGACCAACTCAAAAGAAAATTGAATAGCAACAATAAAGACTATACTATCATAATAAAAAATAAGGCAACAATTGTATATACCATCAATAAGTATTGGGGATAAAATGTACATCAAATAAAGTACTAATACACATAAAACCAAATGGTGTTTGCAATATTTAACTAGATCATAAATCATGATGAAGTGTCAATTTGCATAATTGATCTTAGGGCATGTGCCTATTTTAGGTCTCACTTAGATAGTATCCTTTAGAATAAATAGATAACAAGATGAGGAAGAGAAAGAAAAATTAGATGTTTACAGGTGATATAATGAAGAATTTTTTACTAGGCTAGGTCAAGAAAAGAAGAAAAGATAGGGAATATAGTAAGCAGAAGAATGATGATTTTCTAAGGCACCCAACTTGGGCCTAAGACAACTATCAACTGCAACCAAATTTACTCATGGAGCTTCACTTTTGTGGGTGTGTCTCATGTTTTAGGTATTTCCCTTATTGTTTTATGCTTCTCTTTTTCACTTTTGTCCATATTTGTGCTTTTAGTTTTAATTTCATATTCAAATTTTTGGGTCTTAGTTTAAATTTTTTGGGGGTGTCCCATCCTCCAGGTATCCCCAATTTCCATTGCTTTCATTACACCCTATCCTATTTCTTGTAAAATTTATGATAAATTCCACTATCCAACCTATTGTCACAATTTTATTTTCTATTTTCTCTTAAATTGTTTGTTAATTCAAAGGGCTCCTATCCTTATACCTCCATGTTGTTTTTTCCCTTTTATTTGACTTTTTAGTACCAATTGATGTATCCTTTTGGTATATAATTAGTCAGTATATGTCCTCATTTTTATGAATAAAAATTCCTTATGAGTCACCAAGAATATGGGTATTTTCATACATCACACACATGCACTTTGAAAAAAGTGCGAAGAAAGACAATACAACAAAATTAAGAGGAAATCAAACTTTTTGATGGAGATATGCTAAAAAATTGGCTCCTTAAAATCCTAATATAAAAAGGGTAAGGTAATAAATTGGTTAATTCCTAGACCCATTGAAATATTTTTCCTCAAGCAAAGCCTATCAAGGTACCAAAAGTTCATTGTATGACTGGAGGATATCAACACGTAAAATTGGATATCATGAACTCATCAGAAGATCTACACCTAATCAAATCCTTTTAGGGTACCAAAAGTCCATTGTGGCCCTGAAATACTTATGATAATTGAAATGGCTAAGTGTGGGATGTGTTGGAAGATCTGCACCTGATCATAGCCCATTAGGGTACCAAAAGTTCATTGCAGTCCTAAAAGACTAATGACAGCTGAAATGGCTAAGTGTGAGATGTGTCAAAAGATTTGTACTTTGTCAGAGCCCATCAAGATACCAAATTTCCATCACATAACATAAATATATTAACATGTAAAATTAACTAAGTGATAGACCCATTGAAAAATCTACACCCAATCGAAGCCCATCGAGGTACCAAAAGTTTGTCATGGCCTTGAAAGACTTTCAACAACTAAAATAGCTAACAAGTGAAAAACCAAGAAGGAAAAGTGTGAGTGAAAGAAAATATGAACAAATATAAGAAGGAATGTATATCCTTGTCTTGATGAAAAGAAGAAGTAAAATATGCAAAGCATAATGATAAATAAAAAATGAAAACTATATCCCTTGACTTGGAGAGAAAATGATGGTCATTATAATACTTGCAAGGTCAAGGAATATAGGTATTAGTGAATCCAATGGTTAAAATACTTAGAAATGGGTCCTAGGTTGGGGATTTTCTAGGCATCAGGTCTCTAGTGTGAGTGCAATGCATGTGAGCTACAACCTAACTAGGTGTTGATATGTACTTGCATTATCACAAAATCCTCAAGAATCTATATGATAAAGTAGTCATGCAAGTATGATAAGGAAGCAATGCAATTATGAGAAGCAAAAATGTAAATGGAATAAAATATCAAGCAAACTATGCAAAGTATGATAGAAAATCATGTAGTATGATCAAGTAAACCAAATGCAAGATGCAATATGAAAATGCAAATGTAGAGTTATGCATAGTACCTTTTTAAATGCAAGATGTTCATTGGTTTTTTAAGTTATTTACCATCTAAAGAAGCTAATTAATAGGTACTTGAGCCAAAATTGGTCGTTATGACAAAGGGGCTTAACCAATTGGGCTGAAACTTTCCTTTAAGATCTAAAAATCATTGGTGTTATTTTAGTTCTCCTTGAGGACAACGTCCCTGATGAGCACCAGAAATGCTCATATTTTGTACATATTTCTTGGATCAATATGTGGTTGTATAATAAGGATTACATACTTTTATGAATGATTATATAGATATTTCATATAATTATGCATGTTATCTAATTTGTGTGCTTTTAGTATATTTTGTGGAATTGCAGTTGATTTAGCTAGATTTGGAATGGTCAAGGTATTTTGATGGACCTGGCACTTTATTTCATCGGGGGTCAATGTAGAGAACATAGGCGCCTCCATACAACTGAAATGCACCAAGGGAACAAGCACCTCCCTGCAATCAGAAGGTGCCAAACCAAATATGAGTGCCTCCTTGCAGTCGAAATGCGCCAACTGAATCCAAGCACCTCCCTGCAGTCGGAAGGTGCCAACTGAATACGAGCACCTCCCTGCAATCGAAAGGTGCCAACTAAATCCAAGCACCTCCCTATAGTAAGAAGGCACCAACTGAATGATATTTCCTCCCTGCAACTAAAATGCGCCAACCAAAGACAAGCGCCTCCCTGCAACCAGAAGGCACCAACCAAAGACAAGCGCCTCCCTACAACCGGAAGGCATCAACCAAAGACAAGCGCCTCCCTACAATCGAAAGGCACCAACAGAAGGCAAGCACCTCCCCATATCCAAAAGGTGCTAATAGAAGGCAGGCACCTCCCTACAACCAGAAGGCACCGCGATAACAAGGTACCTTCCTCATAAGGAAGGCACCACTGATTCTTTGCCCGTTGACCAAATTTGAATGACATGGACGACAATGGTTGGTGCAGTTCTAGCTCTACATCATGCAGAGCTAAATTGGAGATAGCACCAACATATCCAACCATCTTACTGATTCCAGGCAAATCACAAACCAAAATGAACACGCCGTATCAGAACAGAATGTCAGACATCGATTGCATTCGCCAGACTGTTCTAATTTAGTCTAGGAAGAATCGACTATTGTAACCACTTCTATAATAGAAGTTCTACGGGTGTGTTATATAAACACACGTAGATCATTCTGAGATATATAGAAATAATTAATAAATATCTATTTAGAATTACAAAAGATAGATTGTAATACGTTGATAAATATATTCCAGTTCCAAAAGTTCTAAGTGCATGTTCGATCGGGAAGAAGATGCTGGAGCCTAGGCCCACTCCAAGCCAGTATTTCTTCCCCATTTCCTTTTATTTATTTATTTTAATTAGTTTATTTCTTTCATAGGAACGTTCATTAGTTTGCTAGTTTCAGTATTTGCAATAGGTTTATTTTCAGGAATGTGTACATGATTTATTTCTGTAGATTTAATTATGTTCTTCTTACGTAGATTATTGAGGAGTGCAGGAATGATTGACAACCATTTCAAGAACACCCCCCAAATGTAGGATTAGCAGATTCACCTCCAATGGTATTGTAGTAACCTAATTTTGACTCTTCGCAAGTTTACGAAGCTCCTTGGGTTGATAATTAAATGCACGGGCATGTGACAAAAATAGGAAACCATTCACCTTGTTTGGCCCTGCAACAGGTCCCCAACCTAAAAATAATTATTGTGAACTCTCTTGGAATAAGATTGCTTAAGCCTATTTTGATAGGTTTGAATATGCTCTAAGGCATAAATGCACATATAGTAGCTCCAATTGACTCAAATAATCTAAGTTATACTCATCGTTAACTAAGGCATCTTGCAACAATATATGCAACAAAGAAACCTATAAATCAAATGAAAAATGGTCTCAGTCCCATAGACCAAGACAAAAAGAGAGACATCTATAGTATTTTATTGTTACAATAAAATTATGATCATCAGATGATGTTGGGTTAATATTCCCTATAATTTCCACATGGAAAATGATCAAGTCGAATAAATAACGTAAAGGTTTTGAGAAGGAGCATGAACAAGGTTGTCATGGCATTGATAATTATCGTAGCACCAAACATGGTCACATGCATATTTATCCATGGAAGTACAATAATACCCCATCTAAAAGAGCTTCTTAGAAATGACATTACCACTAAAATGGCCTCCACATGATCCTTCATGAGCCTCACTAAGAGCTAGCCAAACTTCATCAAAGTTAAGGCATCATAAGAGGATGCCTTCAAAAGAACATCGATACAAAGTATTACAAATTATAATGAATCATGATGCTTTTTTGAATAAGAGCTTATGATGATTGTGATCTAAACCATCAAGCATTGACCCATCCTTAATGAAATTAAAGATGTTGATATACCATGGCTTAAATGGGAAAGATACAATGGTCAAAACATCTAATGAAATAAGATAAGAACCAAGAGATGCAGGTTTCTAGAGTTGTCTAATAATAATTGATGCCTAATAATCTTCCACCTTCAAAGGAAACAAGGATGCAATAGTGGCAATAGTATCTATATTGTATTTGGAGGATCTAGGGATATAATCTATGGTTACATGATTAAATATGGATAAAATATTGGTGAAAATCACCTTTTAAGGTTTTAGCTTAGCATCTTGAGTTTGATAAACATTGTTAATTTTATTGACCATAAGTTGATATTCACAAAATATCGAAAGAAATCTAACCTACAAGGCTAAAGATACTCTAAGACCAAGAATCAAGGCTTCATAATCAACAGTATTGTTTATGCAAGAGAAATGAATCTTGAAGGAAAGGGAAATGAGTTGTTTTTATGATGTAACCAAAATTATTCTAGCACCAGCACTCTTTAAGCATTGGGTTCCATCAAAATCAAAGTCTAAGACTCTGGCTATTTAGCTTTTATGCCAAAGCACTCATTAGGAAACTCGACAACCAAAGAATGGGTAACTTCTAAGGGATCAAATACTAGTTGATCATAAATCACTTGATCCTTGGTTAGGTCAAAATCACTAAGGTCTAGAACCCACTTAACAACTTTATCTAAAATTTGGGACTTAGAAATTAATTAGCACAAAGGATCAACCTTTTCGATAACCAATATCTTATGGTTGAGCATGTAGTACCTAGATTCTAGGAAGCAAATACTATAACAAGGCAAACCTTCTATAAGAGAGTGTACCATGGTTCATAGCTAACCAATGTTTGAATCATATAGTATATAGCTCACTCTTTGTTCTAATAATCATGTTGAGTGAATAACGCTCCTAAAGCATGAGGTATGGTTTATATGTAAGCATTGAATGCTTATTTTATATAGGATGAACTAAGATAGGCAAGGAATTGAGATATGACTTGTGGTTATAAAAGCTTATTAACACTCAAAATACCACTAAAACATGCCATATTTCTTAAGAAGTTTAAGAAAGGGTTGAAATTTATTGGCTAACTAGGCTATGAACCAATGAATAGTCTTAAGATTACCTTGCAAGCTACATAACTCAGTTAGGATGTGGGGTGGATGTATGTTAGTGATAGCCACTATCTTAGTGGGGTCCACTTCAATACCTCCCCTAGATATGATGAAAGCCAACAAATTTCCATATGTGAATCCAAACACACACTCAGAGGGCTTAAGTTGAACCTTGAATTATCAAAGCCATTCAAATTTTTTCTTAGATCATGAACATGAGCATGTCAATGGATGGAATGATCCAAAATATCATTCATATAGTCTTGTAGAATATCATGCATCATGTCATGAAAAATGTAAGTCATAGCCCTTTGATATGTGGCACCAACATTGTTTAAGCCAAAATACATAAATTTATAACTGAAGGTGCCCCATGGTGTGATGAAAATTATCATGGCCTAGTAATCAGCGGTAACCATGATCTGATTGTATCTTGAGAAGCCATCCATGAGCAAAATCATACCATATTTGATGGTGAAATCTATGATCATATCTATGTTTAGTAGAGGAAAATCATCCTTAGGACATGTTAAGTTAATGTCCCTAAAGTTGGTACATATTCTAATTGTTTCTACATTCTTAGCCACATGAACGATGTTGGATATCTAATCAAAATAGTTGATAGCTTTTATAAAATCAATGTGAAGGATTTTTTGAAGCTCCTACTTGACCAAAAGGGTGATCTTAGGATATATCTTCCTAATTTTCTACTTAATAGGCTTAGCACTAGGTAAAACTACGAGTGATGCATATTAAGGGAGGGATCAAGCCCTAGCATGTTTGGCATATGACCAAGCAAAAATATCATGAAATTCCTTAAATAAATTGGTTGATTGCTCCTACTCATCCATGGATAAGTCTTTGCCTAGATTAAGGATTCTAGGGCTCTCCTCAGAACCTATGTTAACATCTAAGGTCTCCTCAATGATAATGTTAGAATCATCCTCAAAATGAGATGGGGCAAGAATCATTCCTAGTTGCTCAAGGTTCTTGGGAGACATAGAACCAAAGTCCTCTTCAAAACTAGAAGATTCAACCTATGCAATGCAAGGAACTAACCCATCAAAGAAGAAGCTATTTTGGAGAATATCCTTATGATTAACATCATAAAGAGTATCACCCCCAATGTACTCCGCTAGGGTCACAACTAACTCAGTATGAACCAAAGTTATCTCATTGTAAAAAAACATGTTGGAGGGACAAAGCAATACCTCATCATCATCACTCCACTCCAAGCCTTGATGATCCAAATATTCAGCATAAATAATAAGGTAATCATCATCATCAAATACAAAATTTTGGTGTTTCTTATGTATGTAGCCTATGCCACATATCTTAGGCAAAATCCCTTAAATGTACTTTTGTTGTGGATCCAAATATTTACCTATATATCTCATACTCGACAGGATCTACTTAGGAAGTAGGTAGGCATTGGAAAGATAACAATGGAAAAAAGAACTCTCTATAGGAAAAGGGTTGCTACCATGGATATTTTTTTCAAAGGTTGTACTTGTGAAGATAAAGGTACACGTGCCAATGTGTACAACTTTACCCTTCATACAAGGTAAAACCTAGTCCTTGGTGAAGGTAATAGCTTGGCAAGGTCAAGAAGAGGCTCTTGAAGGAAAGTATTGACTTAATTTTATGATGAAACGTTGATTAGCGATTTTCCACTTACCTTTAAATTTTCAAATTGTTGCATAAGATGAGACTAAGAGACTGATGGACATAAATTAGATTGATATTTGCCTTTGCTTAACCATTGAACAATATTGAAATGGATGAGGGTCACCCAAAATGGTAACAAGCTAATATTTGAATTAGAATTTCAAACGCTAATAAAAAGTAGAAGGGATATTCCTTATCACATGGATCCAACCATCCAAGAATAATATTAAAGTATTTAGGGTAAGGCACACATAGAATAAGATATCTAACATCTTAGGTCCAAACCTAAGAGGTAGAGGTACAATACCATAGGCCTCTTGGGACTCGTTGAAAGTTTTGATGATAATGTTTGATTTAGTTGATTGTTCCTATTTTAATACAAAATTTTAGAAAATTTGATAAGTGCAAAAATTAAGGGAACAACCATTATCTATCAATATCCTCTTGATAAATGTTTCCTCAGTAAATGCAATGATATAGAGGGAATAATATCCTTGTAGTTCATAGGAAGGTATATCGTCATCCAAAAATATAATATGATGTATCCTAAGAGAATCTATAACATTATCTATAGTACTAGGATAATTGTTTAGAGGGACTTATTGTTGACTTAGAAGCTTCAACAAGGCTTCCCTATGAACAAGAGAAGTTTGCAAAAGCTCTAAGATGGAAATATTGGCTTGGGTACTAGCTAACTATTGTTGAATTTCAAAGGAGATTTTACGTTTTTTTTTCAACACTAAAGGTGGGGTTTCTACTCTTGTGATCCTTTTTTGGGTACTCTTCAAAACTAAGGGAGGTTTTGAAGGTGTTTTGGTTGTAGAACTCATCTCCTATTGAGATTTTTGGGTCGTTTGAGCTTGAATTTGTTACCTTGTAGTCACTGATATCATACCAACCATATTTATATAGGGAGGTGGCACATTATGATATGAAACTTGATTAGTTGCTTATTGACCATCCTTAGATAGGGGATCTTGAAATATTTACATGTATTGATTAGTTGTGGGTGTTTTTTTGTAGGAGTTTGATTTTTTTTTTTGTGGGAGGTGTTGGAATATATTGTAATTATTTATTACATGCTAATGTACCACCATGGGTATATTTTTAGATTATGAGAATGTCTTAGATTAGGATTTTAGAATTTACACTATGCAATGTAATAAATGCACAAGTATTATTATAATGTGCAATGATGTAAATGTGCATGTTGTCCATGTGTACATGATTCCATAGAATATGAATATGAAGAGTCATAGGAATATGGAAGGCCAAAAGTCATATCTCATTATATATAGGCCTTTTATATGAGAGAAGTGAGAGAGAAGTAATAAATCATAGAGTAGAGTAATAGTAGATACAATGTAGAGCTTGTAAGAAATATGAAGTGTTTAAGAACTCCATTTTATATCAATGTACTATTTTCATGAGTTTTCATTAATGGCAGTTTTATGAGTAGTTGCAAAATTTTCTTATGATTTTTACATGCTTAGTATATTGCCATAATAATATATTCAATATTGCATATTCATTGTATATCTTGTGGTTTATTTCTCATTAAGTATCTAGCATCAAAAGCTAATAGTTGTATTAGAGAACAAGGTAGATTGATAGATAGGAAGAGCCATGAGAGAGATTGAGAGGAGATAGAGATATTGCATTTTAAGAAATTTTATAATTGTTTTTTGGCTAGAGTATTTCGATAGGGTTGCAAGAAAAATCATGAAGACTAGCACTCAACATGTATCTCTTTCCACTAGATTAAAGATAACTAGTGAAGTTTATTGAATTTTAGAAATATGGAGATTTTATGTGTTTGCTTTTTGTTGTCTAATATTTATTATAGGATATTAGTTTTTGAGTTCTAGACAAAAAAAAATACATTGAATATTGAGGAGTTCTAAGGAAAAGTGCTAACTGAAGATTGAAGACTTAGAAGAGAGAAAGAGGCCAAAGAAGCCTTATTGAATATTGAATAATGAAGAAAGTAACACTCTTGAATATTTATAAGGATGCCCAAGAGAAGAGGTACTATTATAGAATTTAAAGATTGAAGAGTTTGAGGAGACCCAAGAAAGAAGTCCCATTGAAGAACTTCTATATTTTGAAGATAAAATATTGAAGACTTAATATATAAGAGGGCTGATAAAATTCCTATTGAATATTTGAGAAGTTGCATATTTTGAAGACCCAAGAGAAGAGATCTCAAGTAAACTTGGAAGAAGAAAGAATAAGGCTAGATAAGTCCTATTAAATAAGTTGAAGAAGTGGTCATTGGAGGAGATTTGAAGAAATCTCAAGGAAGAATATTGCAAGGAGCGGCTCCTAAAAAAGAAGAATTTGGGATAATTATCTCCATCTAAAAACAAGCCCATAAGGAAAAATGATTTCACAAGAAGATTGTCATATTTTGGATAGGATTTTTTAAAGATCTCAAGAAATTCAGATTCTTAAGAAAAATGACCAGGAAAGAGGCTAGATTTGGAGTTAAAATTTTACAAGAATATTGGAGGAGAAAGAAGCTAGAAGAGACCACCATATTTTAAATTTTTGAAGACAACCGTAAAATATTTGAAGGTTGATTTGCAAAGGAGAATATTGTTGTTTTTGTAGTAGAATTTGAAGAGTTATAGGATAGCAAATTTAAGGTGACACACAATTGTTATTTGGAGAAGTTTTGGGCAGTTTTTGAAGTGACCTTGAAGAGTCAATTGAAGGAAGGCTTGATAGGAAAAGAAGAAAATAATTTGGAGAATTTAGGAGAAAATATTATACAACAAGATAAGGATAAAGTAGAGTTTTGAGAGAAAAAAATCCAAGATATTTGGATTGCAATATTTTTCAGCATTAGGAGAAACGATAGTTGTATTTTGGATCATTTCAAGGTAAATTTGGTCAGAAAAAAATAGGAGAAATTGACTGGATTTTAAGCTGCAAATTAAAGGATTTTTGGACAAAAAACTAGAGGAGAAGGATTCGGATATTATAAGCCTTTTGAAAGTAATATTGGGCAAAAATTTGAAGGAGTTATATAGCTACAAACTGGAGGAATTGTTTTAGTAGATTTGGAAGAAGTTTTGGATAGCAATAAGGCAACAATCAGAGCTACAATATTGACAAGTTTAGGGAAGAAAATAAAAAGGAATTTAAGTCATAAAATTGATAAGTTTGAAGCAACAATTGAGTAGAAAGGGAAGCTAAAAATTCTACAAATTCAAGATAGAAAATAGTTGAACAAAATCATCAAGAAGACTAGCAACAAAGAAGGCCAAAGGGTGTGTAAAAGTGATGCTATAAATTTCATTATTTAAGCATTATTATAAAGTTTTTTAGAGCACCATATTAAAGGTATTTGAGGAGAAAAATATAATTTAAGTTAAGTATCCCCAAGTCAAGGAAGGAGACATCATTTTCATCATTGAACCTACCAAATACAATAGCAAAAGATAGAGTTAAAAGGAGAAATAAGGAGGAAGAAATATTAAAAAGTGAATATTGTTTTGGATGCCTGCGTAGTACATCAAGAGAAAGCTAAATAAGTTTAAAAATGGGGTAAGGTTATAGAGTGTCTAAAGACACCAAAATAAGCATAGTAGAAGGAGAGTGATTGAGGAGAAGTTCCACCTTGTTTGAACATGTTGAACCACCATTGAGAGGTGCACAAATCCAATGTAGAGAAGCCACTATAATGAAGAAAGGGTGTTGTTTTAGAAGCCATTGGAGAGGAAAAATAGGTGCCATTAGAATGCATCCTAATAGCCATCAAACAAGAATCTAAACATTAGCTTTGAGATCCATTGGAAAGAAGTTGAAGAGATATTGATAAGTAGCTTAAGCACCAAGGAAGGGTAAAGCATCATATGAAGGTAAGATACTAAAAGAAAATAAAGTCTCCTACAGGAGTTTTTTAAGCACGTAATAGTTAAGAAAATAAAAAAGGGTGCAATAGAAATTTGGAGTGCTAGGTAAAATATGAATTGTAAATTGAATGAACACCACTATGTAACATCTTCCTGAGAAAGTGAAAAAAATATTTTCACTTGTCATATCATCAAAGGAGGAGAGTCAAATATGGTTAAAAAATACTCATTATCGAGTGTTACATAGAAATGAAGAGAATTAGAGAATCAATGTACTCATATTATTGGTAAATCAAAGGAGAAAAGTTGTTACTTACCACTTGGTACATTAGAAATAGAGTTTCAATTACCAAAATATATTTTGAGTGCAAGGGAATCCAAAAAATCATTGCAAAGAATATAAACAAGTCTAGTGCAAAGGAATTTAAAATTTTAGTAAATACTTTGAAACACAAAAAAGTGATAAAATAAATAAAATAAGAAAATATAGCATGAGTTCCAAGAACAAGGTGAAGACTGAACCAGAAGAAGAATAGAAATCTGATCCAGTTGAAGAACATTTGAAAGATGAAGATCCATATTGAATACTAAAGTCTTCAATAACCAAATAATGTAATACATAGGGATGTTGGAATATATTACATTATTTAGTACATTCTAATGTACCACCATGGGTACATATTTATATTAGAAGAATGTCGTAGACCAGAGTTTGAGTATTTACTTTATGCAATGTAATAAATGCACAAGTATTATTAGAATGTGCAAATATGTAAATGTGCGTGTTGTCCATGTGTACATGAGTCCTTAGAATAGGAATATGAAGAGTAATATGAATATGGAATGCCAAGAGTTATATCTCATTATATATAGAACTTTTATATGAGAGAAGTGAGAGAGAAGTAAGAGAGCACAGAGTAGATGAATAGTAGATAAAATGTAGAGCATGTAAGAAATATGGAGTGTTTAAGACCTCCATTTTATATCAATATACTATTTTTGTGAGATTTAATTAATGTTAGTTTTATGAGTAGTTGCAAAATTTTCTTATGAGTTTTACATGATTAGTATATTGCCATTACCATATATTCAATATTGCATACTCATTTTATACCTTGTGGTTGATTTCTCATTAAGTATTTAGCATCAAAAGCTAACAGTAAGATTGGGTTGAGAACCTTCTACAACAAGGTGACCTACATCAATTCAGTCTTGAACCACATGTTTCAACCTCTTACATGAGTTTGTCATGTGCTCCTCCACTCTATGATACTCACAATGCTAACTAGGCTTATACCAATTAGTCATGGTATCAGGTTACCTTATGGGAGGAAACTCAATCATTTTAGCTTCCAAAAGAGACTTTAGGACCATCATCATAAGCATATTGAGTCTAGTGAAATTCCTTGGTGGGAAATTTTTTAGGTTGTCTAAGAACCATATTTTGTAGGGTGTTAAAAATACTATTAACATGCCTAATTTCTATTACCCCATCACCAACTAAATTTTTATTCTTATATTTTTATTTAGTGGTACTATATCCTTATTTACTTTGGTCTGATTTGATCTCTTCAAATAAGGGATTCTTATACCCTTATTTTTAGGTCTATTGCTTGATCAAAAGAGGTAATAGTATTTGTTTCCAACTCAAAAGATATTTTTCTCTTGTAAATTTCCAATAAATATTACCAACATGTCTCAAGGAGGTAAGGTATATCTCAAGCATCCAACCAAACTTCTCCAATGAGACAAGAATTCTAAAAAAAATTCATCTCTACCTTGTTTCAACATAAACATATTTCATTGTCACATTTTCTCAACATAAGCTCCAACTATTGAGCAAACATTTCAACTATTTCTTCAAAATTTATCAAATAATGATGAGGCAATTGATAATACCATTCTAACACCATACCATCAAGGCTCTTAGGGGACGCATTTAGAAACAACATGTCATCATATATAATATCATGGCATGTTGTCCTAAACATCCCCAAATATTGAATTGGATCCTCTATTCCTCTATAAATAGGAAAATTGGTATTGGAAAATGCTTAGGGTAGGGCATAGAGGTGACGATAGGATCTGAGATCTGATTGCACATTTTCTTATAATTATAGGTGAAACTTGGAGGTTGTATCATATCCATTCTTGAAACCATTTGCTTCACTACATTTTTAAAACTTTGCACCTTAGGATTGTTATTGTAAAATACCTCTAGATTCCATAAGGGAGGGATATAAGTAGGTTTTTGGAAGGGAAATTAGACAATATTGGAGGTATTGACATTGTTATATTATGGGTTATGATATGTGGTATCTTGCTATGGAGGATAACTAACATTTGGTGTAACATAAGCATTTGAGATGAGTAGAATGGGGAGGAAATTGCACATAATTTTGATATGCACTACTAATTAGAGGAGCTTGTGGAATTCATTCAATATTGGTGGTCACAGTAGTAGTATACATTGGTTGAGGAAAATGATTAACATGATAGGGAGATTCAAACAATGGATTGGTGTGAAAATTCCTAGGAGAAATAGTTGGGAAAGGAGGGATCCCACATATTTTGAGTGGGGCCTCTACTTCCATAGTCTTATTCAAAGGTTTTTTATGGCATTTGATAAAACCCCCCATGTGATCAAATGATGAAAATAGAAATCCTCCATTAGGCCCCTTTATAAGGATCAAAGTCATCGTTATTTTTTTCATGTTATTCCTCTTCATGTAGAATTCTCTCTATCAATATGATCTTCTTGAAAAAATTTATCAGATTCTAGAAGATTTCACTTACTCATAAGGATGGAAGCCATTGGGAGAAAGATAAGGGATAGTGTATAAAACTAGAAAAAGACACACAAGAAGATTATTAATTGTTTTGTTTTATTTTCTAATTTTAAGCAAACAAAATTAGTGGCCTTTCTTAAAGTTTTCAAAAGAGAAACAAAAGAAAGATACTTCCTATCTTGGCCACTAATATGTGCCTTCGCATCAGGTTAACCAAATATGTAGAGGGGAAAAATTGCCCTACCATGTACGATTCTTTGTTGGATATACTGTGATCCAAGGTGACCATGTAAGACAGACCACAATTTTGAAAAAGCTAACAAAAAAGAGAGAAAAAAGGGAGGAAGAGATCTAAAATTATGCTAGGACAAGTTTGAGGTCCTTCCTAAGGGTTCTAGGAAAAATGAATCACTTAGGTGGGTCAATTTTCTATGTCTATAGTATCACCATACAAAGGGGAGATATTTCTTATATTAGGATTCCTCCCTCCAAGTGGGGGAAAATATAATGTCACCTCATCGTTGCTTGATAAGTCCTCTATACAATTCACCATAGAGATAAGGCTGAAATCATAACTCCTAT
This sequence comes from Wollemia nobilis, assembly GCA_028583015.1. NCBI lineage: Eukaryota > Viridiplantae > Streptophyta > Pinopsida > Araucariales > Araucariaceae > Wollemia > Wollemia nobilis. The sequence goes on from JAQPPZ010017039.1 coordinate 1,977,094, forward strand.
GTGACCTTTTTATATAGGCAAAGCAAAAATCCTTTGGACATTTATTTAAAGATAAATCCATCAATAAATACCCTATGTGACATTTATCCATAGGAAAATATGGAAGTCCTTTAGACATTTGTTTAAAGGTAAATTTGTTAGTAAAATTCATATATGACACTTGTCCACATGCAAAGTAGAAGCACTTTAGACATTTGTTTAAATAAAATTCCACCAACATAAATCATACATAGCTTTTTTCCATAAGCAAAGCAATAGTTCTTTCAAACATTTTCTAAAGGTAATTCCATCAGCAGACATCCTATGTGATATTTATCCACAAGCAAAGCAAAATTCCTTTAGATATTTAAATTCAAATCCATCAAAAAAATTCCTATGTGACATTTGTCCATAGGTAAAGTAGAATCTCTTTATACATTTGTTTAAAGGTAAATCCATAACAAAATTCATATGTGACATTTATCCATATGTAATAAAAATTTCATTTAAACACTTAATTAAAGGTAAATCCATCAACAAAAGTCCCCTATGACATTCATATAGGATCAAGGCTCTTTCCATTTGGCACATCTAATAAAGTATTCAAAAACATTTGTTTTAGGGTAAATCTATTTTACAACTTTTAAATAACTCATAAAATTCTTCTTTGGCATTTTCCTAGGAAAAAAAATTAATATATTTATCATATATTATAGAAATACCTCATGACAAAATCTAAAGGTCCCTTGTGAATTTTTTTATCTTTTATCAGAGCTAAAGTCCCGTAGTTCAAATATTTTCTTGTAAATATCTTGTATCATAGCAATGTCTAACAACATTATCTAAAATCCCCAGTGGACAAATATTTTATCCTCTATCATAGTTAAAGTCCTCTTGGAAAAATATTTAACTATATATATCTTGTATTATAGCAAATCCTCTTTAGCAAGTCTTTTATCTTGTATCATAGTTAAAGTCTCCCTAGGAAAATATATATTTATATATGTATATATCTTGTATTATAGCAATGCCTCATGACATAATTCAAAGTCCTCTATGAAAACCTTTTATCTTGTATCATAGATAAAGTCCCCTTGAAAAAATATTTATCTATATATATCTTGTATCATATCAGTGCCTTATGACATTATCTAAAGTCCCCTTAGATATATATTTTATCTTGTACCATAGTGATGTATCATGATATCATTAAAAGTTCCCTTGTGTACATCATTTAACAATATCAATCACACATTTATCTACATCATATCATCTAAAATCCAAATCTACTTTTTCAATTTAATCATCAAATCTTATCATCCACATATTTTAAGCAATAAAACTTCTAACATCATTATGATTATTATCGTACAAACCATAACATCCCATCATCATAAAAAACCATAAATTAAAAGTAACTCATCATAACAATATTTAAAATTGAACATACCCCAATCTCTAATCACCACACTAGTGTCATGGTCAAGTTGATTTTCCTTGGTTAAACTTGTTTTTCCCTCCAAAACTTGAGGGGGAACACTAGGATACAATAATGTTTAATACTATTGAAAAGGAAAAATATATCATCACTAAAAATCAACAAATAAAAACTATTAGTCATATAACATCATAAATCCTAGGCAACATCAAATTTATCCGTACTAAAATTGGGGCACAAATATTAGTTTTTGACACATTCATCATCCAATAAATGCACAAAAGAGAAAACATATACACCCCATTTTGAACACATCACCAAGCCTCTAAAAATTATCAATATCTTTATCAATTAATCAATTAAGCATCCAAATTAAGTCATCTCAAAGCCTATTATAGGAGCATTAAATTCTCCAAATGCAAAAGTGCAAAAACATAAGTAATAGTGTAAATGATGCTTCTACTTCCTTACAACACTTTTTCAAAACATTTAAATTTTTATCATTTTCTACTCAACCTGCTTAACAACCATCATCTTGGAACTAGCACTTGGATATTAGTGCCATAAATGTTATTGCTTCTAGCATTATTAACTATTAGACATAAAAATAAAAATATAGGCAACTAGTAGCTACTGTAGCTTTCTAGTTACCTACTAAATATGGATATGATCACATTAGTTTGATCTATAGCCTCAACTACAACTTGGCTAACAATCCAAAGCCTCAAAATTTCCTCTTCCTCTCTTCCATATTTAATTGCATGTTGATCCTTTTGAAAACTTACCTTAAATTATTCCCATCAACTTTATGTAACCATCCTCTTCCAATGAGCCATGGTTTTCTATAAACCAACTTTTGGAGGAGACCAATCCATGAACTCTTGAGAATGAAAAAGCTATGTCATATTTAAGATCATATTTTGCAATAGTGAATATCTACAAAATCATAATCATCTCAAGAAATACCAATTTTTCATCTACCTCATCACAACAAGATGTTATCAACCGAGGATATTGAAGCTATAATCCTACTCATACCCAATTTGTTGTGTTTTGTCATATTTTATCTTATCATTATCTTTGTTTGGTTTATTTTAGTCATTTGATCATGGTATACTAACCTTGATTCTTTATAAAATAATGTATCTACTTATCACTTTATTTTTATTTTATTACTAGTTGCATATTTTATCATCAACTATATTATTCTATTATCTCCATAGGACCCTTGCATCATTTGTTCAAGGATTCTCATTGAATCATTTAAATTTCAAGAAATCTATTATCTAAAAAATTATTCTACTATATTTGTAGGTGAAACTATTATTGAATTGTAGTCTCAATGGTGATACTATAGTTTATTTTTGCAAAAATAGAAATTATGATTCCAGAGTCATAGTATATTATAGAAATGAAAATCACCACCAACTGGTAGAAGCATCAACAACACTATTGCTCCTCTAGTGAAGTTGTTTCCACTGAGCTCATAGTCATCATCACATATTTTTGAATCTATTTATCTTCCTCTTCTAGATAAGGGTCTAATGTTGATTAAGGAAACCATATAGTCTCCATTGACCTAGGCACACCCTTTCACTATTCATACCATCTATTTTTTATCTATTTCATAGGAATTTTGAAAAGTAAAAGTCTTGAGAAAATATACCACTAGATAGATATAACATCGATATCATTTTCACATATCGATAACACTTTTACCAAGCAAGAGTCATAAGCAAAAGAACCACTAGACAATGATAACACCAATAGCAATTTTTCACTTTGATAATGCTTTTGACAAATAGAAGTCATTGATAAAAGTGCCACCATACAAAAGTAGTATTGATAGCACTTTTGCATCCCACTAAAACATCTAGCACTAAAGCAAAAATTAGGTTAGAAATTTTAGTTGCTATTTATGTTATTTTAGATTAAATAAATTGTCTTTTGTCTATAATATGTTTGCATGTATTTTTCAATATTTTCTATTTTTATCCATTAAAGGATAAAATAAAAAATAAGGAATAAATAATTATTAATAGCATTAGAAGACTGACTATAGTCTTGCATATCATCAAAATGGAATCACGTATAGTCATAGTAGGGCTTATTTGATTGCATTATCTTCTTGAACCCTTGCCTTGAAATAAAATAATGTCTTATATTCATCATTAAAAATGAAAAAGCATATAGTTTATAGGGCATATCTATTACATTGATAATTAAGATAGGACTACATTAAATTTAGCTATCAAAGGGAAATATTGGGAAGAAACATAGGTGTTCTTTAACTTGAAACCATTACACCTTAGACTTAGGCTCAAAACTTCCTCTATACTTGAAGTGAGAGGTAAGACATTATGTAATAGATACGTTGGAGGTACTTCAAGATCTTTCCCTTCTCCCAACCCTTAAAATAAAATTTATTAAATAATTGAATGTTTGTTATAGTCTTGATTTTATTTTAGTTCATTAAATAAAATTAAGTAGTGAGGAATGTAAGGATGTTATTAAAAATATTTTGAATATGGATGATTGTCTAGTATTTTCTTCTATAGAGGCTTTAGGTAATATTGCAACAATATGGGATAAAAACAAATGGGATAGGTAATTTTTTGAAGCAAAAGGTAATTGCATTACTAGAATATTTTGTAGAAAAGAGGACAACATCAACGTTGAGGTTATAAATGTATATATGCTCCAACAATGGTTATTTCTTGTGAATAATGTTGGAAGGACCCTAGAATATTTTTGTTAAACACAATGACGATTCATAATTGTGACTTATAGATTCTTTTTTATAATTTCAATATAGTTCTATCTCCTTTGGGAAAGAAGGTTGTCCTTTAAGATGATCTAAATCAATGCAAGATTCTTCTTTATTTGTAAATTCAAATAGTCTTTGGGATGATATCTTTATGGTTTTCAATATACATAAGATGATATATGCATTATGAAAACTCATATAGTATAAATATTGGATAGATTCTTGTTATCCAATACATGGTTGTAAACAAAGTATACAATATCTTAAGATATTTTATTACGAGCAAGATCATGTTATAGACCCATTATTTTAAATTGTGATTTACCCAATAATGGTCACCCAAAGCCAATTTGATTCTAGTCTATGTGACTTAAAGACCCCAATTTATTCTAAATGGTTATGTTATGGTTGTATGAAGCAATATTTGAAGGATCATATATGTATATGTTTTTTGAAAAGAAAATATTTAAAGAAGCAATATTTCAAGGAGTCACATGCCAAAATGATTGGATTCAGATGTAAACCAACTAAAGGGTCTATGTGATAAAGTGTCATAAACTATTTCTCCTCAAAGAGATATGTAGTATATCAAAGTTAACATCTTAAAATATAACTAAGTAATTATATCCTAGCTACAGTTTATTTTGAATATTGGTAGCAGCCAAAAAGATAGAGGTATATCCTCAACAATTACATATGCAAATTTCGATTCATGTTCTTTCAACCCCATGTTTAAAAAACACTCTTATATAAACAAAGATTAAATTTGCAATGGCCTCATTTAGGACCCTTTTAGGCTGTATATCACTTACCAAATAAAATTTTACTTCGTCTATATCAAAGCCCAATGTTGACCAAATGGTATGATATCAGGTTGTTAAATACATCAACTTTCAATATGGAGCACTAGTAAGTCATGTTTAAGATCTGCTTTCATTTTTCATATTTCTCCATGGCCCTAAGATTTGCATGCTATATTTCAATTATTTGTATTATTGAAGCTTCCAAAGATATTTGTAATTCACTTTATAATAAATATATACTAGAGAACAAAAAAAACAACATAAAAAACATAAATATTACACTTTAGACCCAAAATAACTCCAACTATACTCACTCCCATGGTGCATTTCCAACAAGCATCTAACCTCCATCCCTATATATATATTTAAGAATATATTTTGAACCATTTAGGAGATCAACATCTTCCTCTCACTTAAACCATTATTTCCTGGTAGCCCATGGGATCCACAATGGCATTTAATTCACATAGTACTGAAAACTCTTAAATTCAAGAGTTGTAACTTCTCAAATTTAGTATTAAAATTAAAATAATCAAACAAAATACAGATAAAAACCTATTAATGATAAAATATTTGAACATATTCTCTAATTTCATGGACAACTCAAGGTATCAAGTATACATTTAAGGTCTCTTTCCTCAAATATGGGACCATTTCTAAGGTAACTTTTACATATAGAGCACTCAATCCAAGATTTCCTTCAATCTCATCAATCGTCTACATGTCTTTGTTTCCACAAAATCTATGAGATACACAAATTTGGTTATATTCTACCCTAAACCCCAAAATAAAAAAAAATAAAAAAAACAATAGAATGATAATGAAAATCCCTTGGATCTACTATAAAAGAAGAAAAAGAAAATCAATTAATATAAATAAATAAAATATATTTTATTGAAATAATAAATAATATCAATTAATAAAAATCTACAATGAAAACTGAAAAACCTAATTTTTTTTAAGAAAACTTACTTTTAATCTCTACCAAAACAAACCTTCCTTCCCTCTTTTATTTTTTGACAAATCATGCAACTTTACCAGGCAAATTTCTTAGTTCAATGGAGAACCACTCAATGAAAATATGGACCACAAATCATTAAAAAAAATCATAAAAATTATTATTGCAACAAATTTTGGTCTATTATTATATTTTATGAAGCATGAAACAAGGCAAACTTGACAATGGGAAAGGAAATCCTTGGGTTATTGATTAGGATCAATAATACCATTGAGATTTTACTATTTAGAGGATTGAGGTGGGATGATTTATCTTGTAATTAGGTGTAGATTCGCTTCTATAATAACTTTCCATAGCTCAATTTCAAACTTAGAAATACTAATAAACATGGGGTAACATTTAGACAAACATCAAATAAATGATTTCTCTCATGCTTCACATTAATAATCCTAAATAAATAAGCAAAAAACATCATCCCATAACACCAATAATTACAAAATACAAGATAAACACCAACTGTAAATCCATACATGGGTATGTCATAACGAATTTCAATCAATTAGACCATAAAAAATCAAATGGGATAAAAACCAAAGGTATACTACATCATTGTAAAAGATCCTATTATAATTGGGGATGTAATTTAGGATCTAACTATAGCTTAGGGGTATTTTCTTGTCAATGTTATAATTTGCATCGATGAAATCATATCCATACCTATTGACATAGCTCTTCTTGTTAGGATCCACCAATTTAATAAGCATTTAGAAGGACCACTCCATAATCGACCTTGATTGGAGGCCATCATCATTTCAATCATATACTTTTGTTGGAAATATGAGCAAGTTTTGTTGTCATTGATGTCAAGAGGATGATGACCAAGTTTTATTGTCATCCATGTATTCATGTCGAGAGGTTGATGTCCGAGTTTCATTATCATTAATGTCTTCCAGTGGTTTTTCCAAAAAGGCAAAGAAGCAGGTTTAAATGGAAAAATAATATTATAATATTTAATATTATAATATTTTAGGATACAGGTTGGGTTTAAGAAAAACAAGGGCCAAGGAGTTATCACATTTTAAATCTTCCTAAAAACCCATGTGGCAGATTTTGAGGACTAAGGTTTAAATTATTTAATTTTAAATATTTTAACCATAAGGTTAAAATTTAAATTTAAATAATAAAGGCGCCAAAATTTAAAATATAAAATTTGAAATTATTTCGAATTCCTAAATCCATCGACGTAGTGAAGCGCATTGCAAATAATATAAAAGGGGTAAAGTTTTGATGAAATAAATTATCCATGCGATTAATGCCCAAGTGACCTAAGTAATTCGAGCATCGAGGAAGAAGTAATATTCGCATGTGTTAAAAATGTGATTGGGCAGATAGAAGGGACAAATTGAAGTGGAGCGCAAAAATAAACTCGAAGTGCCTAGTAGCGTAGGTGGCAGCCAAGGGCTGCGTTAAGGCATTCGTGGAATGCGAGATCGCGGGTTCGATCCACGTGGTTGCCCTTTTGTTGAAGGAGAGTGTTTCATTTTTGCGCTGAGGGAAAGGGCAAGGTTGATAAGCAACAGGGCATGCTTTTGATTTTTGTGAGGGCACATAGCCCAAGCGATGGATGTGCTAGGTGCTAAGGTGCTTGGAGAGGCAAGGTGGGGTGTTCGAATCTCGTCGAATGCAATTTTGTTGAGGTGGCATTAAAACAAGGTATGCGCTTTATGGTTTAATTTTTAAAGGTTTTAAATGTGCGAAAATTGCATTAAGGTATTGCGTGAAGTTTTAAAGGAGGTTTGAAAGTTTGTTAAGAGGGAGATATAAGTTTTATAAAATTAAAATATTTGATTTTGATTTTGATGGTTAGAATTTAGTAGGAGTGATAAGGTATTCAAAGGACATTATATTTTATTTTGAAATAAAGTTTTATTGTGTTAATTATTTGAGAGGAGTAATAAGGTGCATGAAGGAAATCAATTGTGGAAGTGAGTTATTTAATATTTGCTAATCATTTTTGAAGTGTGGAGATTATAAGGTGTAATTGAGATTTAATATTTTGTATGGTGAAATATTTTGAGGGAAAATATTTGAATAAAATTTTTGAAGGTTTTTGCTATCTAACCTTTGAGATTGGCAAAGAGGTTGATTGTGATTGAGATAGGATTTGAGGTCAAATCTCCATCAAACAAAAGGTATGGGCACATCTTCCTTGTGAGTGAAATATTGTTGGGTTGAATGTTATGAAATGCAAAGTTGGAGTGAAAAGGTTTGTTTGATAAGCATTGTTGAGTGAGTTTTCATGTGCATGATTGGTGGATGTTTGTGAGTACAATTGAGTGTGAAATTGAGAACTATCTTGAACTAGGGTTTGTGAAAGATCATGAGTATCATTGTTATGTGAGATTGTTTGATAAGAATTATTGGAAATATTTGAGTAAACTTTCATGTGCATGATTAGGGTTTGTAAAATATCATGAGTATCATTGTTATGTGAATTTGGAATCATCTTGAGTCAAGGTTGAGTTCCATAGTGAGAGTTGTTGGAAGCATTGTGAAACACTTGGTTAGGGTTTGTAAGCAAGTTGTGTTTCATTGAGTGAATGGTTGAGTGAAATTGGATGAGCATTATTGATTGAAAGCATTGGAGTGATAGTTCAAGTTCTGTGAAACAAATTGTTCTCTATTCTAAATTGATTTGAAGAGGTTTTCTGAAAGAGATTAAGTTGAGTTTTGTGAGTATTTTTGTGAGTGTGAAACATATTGAGTCTCTAACCATTCTCTATATGTTTCTAAGGTTAAACAAGATTCTGAGTGAAACTTGTTTGAGTGATTGAAGAAGTTTTCTGAAAGAGATTGAGTTGAGTTGTGTATGCAAGTTTTGCAATTGATTTGAATAAGATTTTGTGAAAGCTAGTGAGAAAATTTGAGTAAGTCCTAGAGGGGACTTAAGGACAGAGTTGAGTAAGATTTTGTGAAAGCTTAAGGATAGATTTGTGTGAGATTTGGTGAAAGCTTACAATCATATTGGACAAGTTCTAGAGAGAACTTGTTGAGCAGATTTGAGGTAAGTCTTGGTGAAGACTTGTGGATATTGAAATTCTGTAAGTTTTTTTGGAAGTTCTATATTGATGTTATTTGTAATCTTGTAAGCTTTGAAATTCTAGAGAGGACTTGTGGATAGATTTGAGATAAGTCTTTGAGAAGACTTGAGAGCAGAATTGATTGATTGATTTGTTCAAGCTTTGAGTTAAGGATTGGGGTAGATCTAGTAGAGTTGATTTGTGATTAGATCAAGCTTTATGTTAAGGCTTGAGATAGATATTGAGCAGATTTGTGCTAGACCGAAGGATTATGTTTAGTGCAGATTTGAGATAGATATTGAGAAAATTTGTGCTAGATCGAAGGACTATGTTTAGTGTAGATTTGAGATAGAGATTGAGCAGAGCTAAGAGTAAGATTTGGAGGTGATAGAGTAGAGGATAGTAGTCTCTAGTGGATAGAGATCCATTAGCCAAGGTAATGAGGATAAAGGTATTCTGAGTGAGGATAGAGTCTTCAATAGAGAGATCCACAAGCCAATGTAGTGGAGGTAGTAGTCTTCTAGAGGATCACCAACTAGAGCAGAGGAGAAGGAGTTCTCCTATGGATAGAGATCCATGAACCAGCAAAGGGGAATAGTGTCTCCTATGGATAGATATCCATAAACTTGATTAGGGGATTGGTGTCTCCTTTGGATAGAGGTCCATAAACATTGTAATAGGGAAGGATTCCCAAGATATTTGTTGAGAAAATTTTAGTGAAATATTTTCTCTATGGAGTAGCCCACATTGGGTGAACCACATTAAATTGGTGTCTCTATTGTGTGTGGTGATTTATGCATTGCTTTGATTACTACTATTGATATTGCCATTGATATATTGGATAATATTGTTTGAGAAAAGAAAAGTAAAAAGTGGTCTTATACTGTTCACCCCCTCTCAGTATAAGCTTGTGTTCTTCAATTGGTATCAGAGCGGGTTCCTTCGAAAGAGTTTAATAACTTGAAGGAAAATCTCACAAGAACACAGATGGATTCTCAAAATGGATCTTCAAGGAATTCGGCACCATTGTTCGATGGGAACAATTATGCACTTTGGAGTATGAGAATGAAGATTCACCTAATGGCACTAGGGAATGAAATATGGCAAGCAATTGAGGATGGATACATACCACCAACTACTCCACCTATAGATAAATATGGTAAGCTCCTACAACTGAATAATTCAAAGGCAATGAATGGAATTTTAAAGGGTTTGCATGAAATAGAGTTTATAAAGGTTATGCATTGCACATCAACAAAGGAAATTTGGGATAAGTTGAAAGGTATATATGAGGGAGACAAAAAGGTCAAAAGGGTAAAGTTGCAAAATTACAAGAGAACATTTGAAGACCTAAAGATGAAGGATGAGGAAAACATTGTTGCATACCTACTTCATGTGGATGAGGTTGTTAACTCCATGCAAGGACTTGGGCTTAAAGTTGAAGAAATAGATGTTTGTGATAAGATTTTAAGGTCACTCCCAAAAAGGTATAGTGAAAATATTTCAGCTATAGAAGAGTCAAAAGATATTGAAATTTTGACAAGGGATGAATTACATGGAATTCTCACAGCTTTTGAGATGAGAATAAAAGAGGAACCTATTCCCTAGAAAGAAGTAGCCTTCAAAGTTACTAAGAAGACAAAGGGTAAGAAGTCAGATTCAAGCAATGAGTTATCTAGTGATGAAGAAGCAAATTATGGTAGAAGGAACAAGGACTCAAGAAAGTATAAAGGTACGAAATCAGTTAAATGTTTTAATTGTGGTAAATATGGTCACTATGCAACTGATTGTCCAGAAGCTAGAAATAGTAGTGAAGATGAGAAACAAGATCATAAGAATAGAGAAATAGGAAAACACAAGTATCAAAAGAAAAATAGGGATGGACAAGGCAAGCAAGGAAAGAAGTTTTTCCAAAGGCATAAGAAGAGTTTTTATGCAGATAAGGTAGGTAAGAGTTCAAGTGATAGTGATGGAAGATCCTCAGATAATGAAGAAGAAGAAATTCTATTTTTGGCAGAAGAAAAATAAGTGGTTAGAAAAAGGTCACCAATAATTCTCAAGTGTTTTAGGTGTGGTAACTTTGGTCATCTTGAAGATAGTTGTACAAGGAATGGATTCAGTTTCAGTGAAGATGAATATGAAGATGCTCTTGAAGATCCAGAAGAAGAAAGTCTTCTTATGGCAATAGAAGAAGAAGGAAGTGCTCCTATTGAAGATAAATCAGAAAGGAATGAAGATGATCCTAAAGGCAAAGGAATAGAGGAAGAATCAGAGGAAGGAGAAGTTGATCTTGAGGGTGAGCTTATTTTTGCTCTTGATGCATTAAGGAAGGTAAGAAAGAAGAACTCAAAACTCAAGCTTCAATTTCAAGAATGTGATGAAGAGAAAGGAAAGCTTATAGAAGATCTAACCAACTCAATAGCTAAGACAAGGAGATTTAAAGAGAAGTTAGAGGCAAAGGTTTTAGAATGTGAGATATTAGAGCATGAGGTAGCTTCACTAAGGAAGGAAGTAAAAGAGTCTAAAGACAAGCTACACAGGTTTGGGAGAAGCTCAAAGAAATTGGATAAGATTATCAAGGTACAAAGATCTTCATCAAACAAGACAAGACTTGGTTTTGAATAGGAACATAGAGAACAAGGAGAGGAGTCAATATCAAGCTCCAAAGAAGAAGAAGCTTCAGAAGAAGAGAGTGTAAGAGAAAGTGAGACTTATGAGGATGAGTTGGACAATAGAAAGTTCAACAAGGAAAGGAACAATGCACAAAAGAGGAATAGATGGAACAGGAAACAACACAGGGTAGAAGAGACTAAGAGACCAATGGGGTCAAGGCAAGGTTTCTTCAATGGATGATGCTTCTCATATCACAGGTTTGGGCACAAGGCTACACAATGTAGGACACATGAAAGATAGGAATATGGAAATTTTAGAAATAGGCATCTCTTTCAAGGGTATTGCTACTCTTGTAATCAGTTTGGTCATAAGGCAGTAAATTGTAGGGTTCATGATAGGAATGGATATGGCTTCACCAGGAGAAACTTCAAGATATTTGCACCTTCAAGGAACCACAACATTAAGTGTTATAAGTGCAATAATGTTGGGCATATAGCCAAGTGGTGTAGAGAAAAACTTCCAGAGACAAGCAGGAACAAGAATATTCAGAGGAATCAGAAGGATCAATTGAGGAAGAAGGTGGACAAAGGTAAAGATCAGTGTATGTTGGGAGTAGAGATACTCCCACCCCAAAATTAACCACCTCAAGAGAGGAGGTGGGGGAGGGGCTAAGCTAAGAGTCTCATTCTTAGCCCCAAGCCCCAAAGGTGGCCCTTTGCCATTGATGTCAAAGGGGGAGAGATTTGAGTTAGGGGAGAGCATTCAATCGGGGAAGTAGTTTCTAAGGGGAGTAGAACTGAAAAGGTAAAGGAAATGGTAAAAGGAAAATGGGTTGCCATCAATGACAAAGGGGGAGATTGTTGGAAATATGAGCAAGTTTTGTTGTCATTGATGTCAAGAGGATGATGACCAAGTTTTATTGTCATCCATGTATTCATGTCGAGAGGTTGATGTCCGAGTTTCGTTGTCATTAATGTCTTCCAGTGGTTTTTCCAAAAAGGCAAAGAAGCAGGTTTAAATGGAAAAATAATATTATAATATTTAATATTATAATATTTTAGGATACAGGTTGGTTTTAAGAAAAATGAGGGTCAAGGAGTTATCACTTTTTAATCTTCCTAAAAACCCATGTGGCAGATTTTGAGGACTAAGGTTTAAATTATTTAAATTTAAATATTTTAACCATAAGGTTAAAATTTAAATTTAAATAATAAAGGCACCAAAATTTAAAATATAAAATTCAAAATTATTTTGAATTCCTAAATCCGTCGACATAGTGAAGCACATTGCAAATAATATAAAAGGGGTAAATTTTTGATGAAATAAATTATCCATGCGATTAATGCCCAAGTGACCTAAGTAATTTGAGCGTCGAGGAAGAAGTAATATTTGCATGTGTTAAAAATATGATTGGGTAGATAGAAGGGACAAGTTGAAGTGGAGCGCAAAAATAATCTCGAAGCACCTGGTAGCGTAGGTGGCAGCCAAGGGCTGCGTTAAGGCATTCGTGGAACGCGAGATCGCGGGTTCGATCCACGCGGTCACCTTTTGCTGAAGGAGAGTGTTTCATTTTTGCGTTGAGGGAAAAGAGACAAGGTTTATAATGAACGAGGTGCACTTTTGATTTCTGTGAGGGCACATAGCCCAAGCGGTGGATGTGCTAGGTGCTAAGGCGCTTGGAGAGGCAAGGTGGGGTGTTCGAATCTCGCCGAATGCAATTTTGTTGAGGTGGCATTAAAACAAGGTATGCACTTTATGGTTTAATTTTTAAAGGTTTTAAATGTGCGAAAATTGCATTGCGTGAAGTTTTAAAGGAGGTTTGAAAGTTTGTTAAGAGGGAGATATAAGTTTTATAAAATTAAAATATTATATTTTGATTTTGATGGTTAGAATTTAGTAGGAGTGATAAGGTATTCAAAGGACATTATATTTTATTTTGAAATAAAGTTTTATTGTGTTAATTATTTGAGAGGAGTAATAAGGTGCATGAAGGAAATCAATTGTGGAAGTGAGTTATTTAATATTTGCTAATCATTTTTGAAGTGTGGAGATTATAAGGTGTAATTGAGATTTAATGTTTTGTATGGTGAAATATTTTGAGGGAAATATTTGAATGAAAATTTTGAGAAGGTTTTTGCTATCTAACCTTTGAGATTGGCAAAGAGGTTGATTGTGATTGAGATAGGTTTTGAGGTCAAATCTCCATCAAACAAAAGGTATGGGCATATCTTCCTTGTGAGTGAAATATTGTTGGGTTGAATGTTGTGAAATGCAAAGTTGGAGTGAAAAGGTTTGTTTGATAAGCATTGTTGAGTGAGTTTTCATGTGCATGATTGGTGGATGTTTGTGAGTACATTTGAGTGTGAAGTTGAGAACTATCTTGAACTAGGGTTTGTGAAAGATCATGAGTATCATTGTTATGTGAGATTGTTTGATAAGCATTATTGGAAATATTTGAGTAAACTTTCATGTGCATGATTAGGGTTTGTAAAAGATCATGAGTATCATTGTTATGTGAATTTGGAATCATCTTGAGTCAAGGTTGAGTTCCATAGTGAGAGTTGTTGGAAGCATTGTGAAACACTTGGTTAGGGTTTGTAAGCAAGTTGTGTTTCATTGAGTGAATGGTTGAGTGAAATTGGATGAGCATTATTGATTGAAAGTATTGGAGTGATAGTTCAAGTTCTATGAAACAAATTGTTCTCTATTCTAAATTGATTTGAAAAAGAGTTTGAAAGTGATAGAGTGATTTGTGAGTGTGAAACATATTGAGTCTCTAACCATTCTCTATATGTTTCTATGGTTAAACAAGATTCTGAGTGAAACTTGTTTGAGTGATTGAAGAAGTTTTCTAAAAGAGATTGAGTTGAGTTTTGTATGCAAGTTTTGAAATTTATTTGAATAAGCTTTTGTGAAAGCTAGTGGACATATTTGAGTAAGTCCTAGAGGGGACTTAAGGACAAAGTTGAGTAAGCTTTTGTGAAATCGCTTACAATGATTAGACTTGAAGCTTTAGAATAGTTAAGAGAACTTTTGAGAGATTTGAGGTAAGTCTTAGGTGATAGACTTTGAGAGATTGAGCAAGTTCTTGAGAGGACTTGTGGATAGATTTGAGATAAGTCTTTGAGAAGACTTGAGAGCAGAATTGATTGATTGATTTGTTCAAGCTTTGAGTTAAGGTTTGGGGAGATCTAGCAGAGTTGATTTGTGATTAGATCAAGCTTTGTGTTAAGGCTTGAGGATAGATATTAAGCATATTTGTGCTAGATCGAAGGACTATGTTTAGTGCATATTTGAGATAGATATTGAGCAGATTTGTGCTAGACCGAAGGACTATGTTTAGTGTAGATTTGAGATAGAGATTGAGCAAAGCTAAGAGCAATCTTTGGAGGTGATAGAGTAGAGGATAGTAGTCTCCAGTGGATAGAGATCCATTAGCCAGGGTAGTGAGGACAGAGGTTTTCAAGTGAGGCATAGGTCTTCTATGGAGAGAGATCCACAAGCCAGTGTAGTGGAGGCAGTAGTCTTCTAGAGGATCACCAACCAGAGCAAGGAGAAGGAGTTCTCCTATGGATAGAGATCCACGAACCAGCTAAGGGGATTGATGTCTCCTATGGATAGGTATCCATAAACTTGATTAGGGATTGGTGTCTCCTTTGGATAGAGGTCCATAAACATTGTAATAGGGAAGGATTCCCAAGATATTTGTTGAGAAAATTTTAGTGAAATATTTTCTCCGTGGAGTAGCCCACATTGGGTGAACCACGTTAAATTGGTGTCTCTATTGTGTGTGGTGATTTGTGCATTGCTTTGATTACTATTGTTGATATTGCCATTGATATATTGGATAATATTGTTTGAGAAAAGAAAAGTAAAAAGTGGTCTTATACTGTTCACCCCCCCTCTCAGTATAAGCTTGTGTTCTTCAACTTATTTGACCTCATTTTTAACATTTGAGACTTTCCATGATAAGCACCATATTTATGAACATTTTGCAATAGAGGCAATAATATGGCTCCAAAATTGGGCATGAATTTTAGATTTATTTATAATAATTCTATTAGTCCTTTCAAACCATAAATTCCAAGAAATAATGGTAGGGCCAATACTCCATAAAATACATAATGGTTTAGCTTTGAAATAATGAATCCAAAATTTCATCAACTCTTACAATGTTGATGGAGCCATCCAATTTGTTTTTATATTTTTAAAAAATAATCCCAAATAAGGTGAGAAAAGAGACAATTAATAATTAAATGGTCTAATGTTTATAATTCCTTCTCATACAAGGCACATCTAAAGACCCATGATATCATCTTATTAGTAAAATCTCTTGTAAGAATCTTGCTTTGAACTACTAACCAAAGGAATTTGGAGGCCTTAAGGAGATCCTCAACTTACCTAACATTCTTCTAAGGAAAATATTTGGAAGTAGGAAATTTTAATTGCTCTAAATCCTCATATCCAACTTGACTAAGTATCCACCATCTTTTGATAGATTTCAAACCAATTCATCCTTTCATGTAAAAATCAACAAATAAAAATCTTGAAGCTTATTTTGAAGTTTATCTATAATTTGCTTGAATTCCTCCTTTTCAACTAGGTTACTAATAGAAATCCATAATATGGAATTGTTGCACATATTAATATAGTCTTTGGCATTTGGATATTTACAAGCTAGGCATGCCCAATAAAATGTTTGTCATTTTGATTCAAACATAATATGATAAGGCTTAAACCAAGCATCATACCAAAAATTTGTATAATTTCCCTTATTAATTGACCATATAATATATTTCTTAATAAATTGCAAACTATTTAATATGAAGTTCCATTTTTACGATCCTTTGGTTAGGGTTATTGTCCTTAATATTTTCATTGCATCAAGAGAATCTATATATTTTTAAAGTAATATTTTCACCTAATTCTTTTCTTGATCTCTAAATAATCTCCACCCAAGATTTTCCCAAGGCCAAACTCATAAGTATAGAAATATACAAGCTTATTCCTCTTATATATTTTCTTTTCAAACCCTATCCCACTTACAAAGAGGAAAATTCAAATTTTCCTCACATTTTTTCCAAATAAATTCTTTTTAGATTTTATCAAATTTTTATGCTATACCTACTAGAAATATTGAAAGTGACATCATATAAATAGGTAAGGATTTAAATGTAGTATTTATGATATGTAGCTTTCCTATAATGGTTTGCCTTTCCAGCATTACAATCATGCTTTCATTTTATTCAAACAAGATCCTCAAAGCTAATTTTTATTTATTTGATAATGCAAAGGAATACCCAAGAAGGTTGATGGAAATTTTTGAATTTTAAAACCTATAATATCCATAATAATTCATTGTAAATATAGGGCAATGTTAATAACAAAATATTGAATTTTGTAGAATTAATCAACTATCTAGTAGCCTTCTCATAGCATGATAATATTTATTTAAAGTTCATGGTCTCACTGACTGAGGGGTGGTCCAAAAGAAATATATCATCAACAAATTGAAGATGAGATTCAAAGGGTATTTTTTGAAACCTGAATACCTTTGATTTTAACTTCAATTTTTACCTTTGAGATAGCTCTCCCTAAAGCCTCTACAAGAATAATAAATAGATAATAGGATAGTGTTTCATCTTAGTAGAGTCTACAAGATAACTTCAAGTAACCACTAGGAGAACCATTGATCAAAATATAATATTGTGTTGTGTTATAACAATAAATAATCCATTCACACCAATTGTAATAAAACCCAAATCATTTCAAAATGTCATGTAGAAAACTCCATGAAACCCTATCATATGCTTCATTCATATCTAATTTCATAAGCATACATATTTTTCATGGAATAAAGATAATTTATGACCTCATGTTCAATGATTATACAATCAATACTTTTTTTACCATGAACAAAAGCACCTTGTTCTTCTAAAACAACACAATCTAGAATACCTTTCAACCTATTTGCTAAATTATTTAAATGATCTTATAAATCATAATACAAAGGCTTATTGGAAAAAAATATTAAAATGCTTTATATTTTATTTCTTGGGAATCAATGTAACAAAATTGGTATTGATGTTACTTATTATGGTCTTCCTTTTTTGGGCCTTTGTAATGGCAACTAGCACATCACTCTTTAATAAATCCCAAAAACAATTAAGAGAAAAATACAATAAATTCATTATGTCCATGTATCATATTAGGATGGATAGAGAAAACTACTTCATATAGCTCCTTCATAGACATCTTCTTCATCAAGATTTCATTTTATCACTATATAATAATTGATGGGATATTTTACAAAAGCTTATCTTGAACCTCCTTATCTTGCCTAGTATCTGATAAAATATTTTTGAAATAATTAATAACTTCCTTTATATATCTTCTTCTTCCTCAATATTTCTTCCATGTAGAGTTAAAATATTTTTGACGTGATGAAAATAAAAACTTAATTTTGCTTTAACTTGATTTTTTTTTGTATTTCTATCTCCTTGAGCCATTTCTCCCTATATTTTTGAAACCAATATGACTCCTTTTTCAATGCATTATAATATTAAAAAGTAATTTTTTTCTTTCACATAAGTATCCTAATCCATTCCATTATTTTCCTCTCTTGTAAAATATTTATCTTGGATTCAATATCTTTCTTTTATTAAAAAAATATGTAGACATCAAAATCTAGCAACTTTTCCTCCATCCATGTTTTCCCACCATTTTTGAAGAACACAAGTTTATACTGAGAGGGGGATGAACAGTATAAGACTACTTTTTACTTTTCTTTCCCAAAAAATATTATATATATCAATGGAAATATCTACAACAGTAATCAAAGCAATACACAAATCACCACACACAATAGAAACACCAATTTAATGTGGTTCACCCAATATGGGCTACTCCATGGAGAAAATATTTCATTAAAATTTTCTCAACAAATATCTTGGGAATCCTTTCCCTATCACAATGTTTATGGACCTCTGTCCAAAGGAGACATCAATCCCCTAATCAAGTTCATGGATCTCTATCCATAGGAGAACTCTTTCTCCTCTGCATTGGCTGGTGATATTCTAGAAGAACTGTTGCCTCCACTGCACTGGCTTATGTATCTCTATCCACTGAAGACTCCTACCCTCTCTCAAAAGACCTGTCTTCACTACCCTAGCTAATGGAAATCTATCCACTGGAGACTATTGTCCTCTATACTCTATCACCTCTAAATATTGCTCTCAACTCTATCTTAAATCTACACTAAACACGGTCCTTATGTCTAGCACAAATCTACTCAATATTTGTCCTCAAATATACACTAAACATAGTCCTTTTATCGAGCACAAATTTGCTCAATATCTATCCTCAAATCTACACTAAACACAATCCTTCGATCTAGCACAAATTTGCTCAATCTCTATTCTCAAATATGTACTAAATACAATATTTTTGTCTAGCATAAATCTACTCAATCTCTATCATAAAATCTACACTAAACATAGTCCTTTAGTCTAGCACAAATTTGCTTAATATCTATCCTCAAATCTATCCTCAAGCCTTAACACAAAGCTTGTATCAATCACAAATCAACTCTGATAGATCTTCTCTAAACCTTAACCCAAGGTTTGAACAAATCAATCAATCAACTCTACTCTCAAGTCTTCTCAAACACTTGTCTCAAATCTACCTTGTAAGCTTCCAAAAAATATCACACTAATCTGTCCACAAGTTCTCTCTATAACTTGTCCAATCTTCTCAACAAATCTTCACCAAGACTTACCTCAAATCTGCTCAACAAGTCCTCACTAGAAATTTTCCAATCTTCTCAACAAGTCTTCACCAAGACTTACCTCAAAATATCAAAACTTACTCAACCTTATTTCTCCTTTCAATACAATTTTATTAACTTTGTTTTCAAAAAAAATATCTAACTCCTTTGGCACACCTTATTACTCCTCTCAATAATATCAAAGCACTCAAAAATCAAACCCTAAAATAAAATAATGCATATCCTTTTATATCCCTCACAAAAACCTTATAATATGCAATTTCCACTTTAAATAACCTTTAAAAAATAATTTTCACAATTTTTAGAATTTTGACAATTTTTGGAACCAAGCAATGTAGCGCATACCTTAAAGTCCACCAAAAAAGGCCTTGATGAGTTTTTAACGTGCAACTCCTTCCTATCGAGTGCCTTTGCAAAGCGTGCACCCACCACATGGGCTACGTGCCTCCATACAAACGGAAAAGCTAGAACCTTCCCTTTGTCTTTTGCCTCTCGTGCAACTTCCAACAAAAGTCCTTCCTTGCTCACCAAAACATAAACCACATGATTTGATCCCTCAACCTCACACTTGCCAATGTCTTAGTGTTGCCCTTAGCTGCCAGTCATGCTACACAATGCCTTGGAACATATAGTTAAATCCCCTCTAATTTGTCCTCTCTTTTGCCTCATAAAACCTTTGAAAACACACGATCGTCTACCTTGCAATGCACATGAATTTCACATATAACACTTGGATTATGGATAATTTATGCCATGGTGTTTTGCCCTCCTTTATATGCCTAATATCATATATTCAATGACATTGACGATTTTTATTAATTCAAATATTTTTGAAGTAATTTAAACTTTATAACCCTATCCTTTAGGGTTAGTTAAATTAATATATAAATTAATTTATAATTAACTTAATAACTCTAAGAGTTAATTAAATTAATTTATAATGAAACTATTATAATTAATTTAAATCCTTGGGTCTTGTCCTTTTAATATTATAATTAAATATTATAATATTATTTTGGTTAGGCCTTCCTTTTGCTCTTTAAACCTCATTTGACCACTTGGGAGCAATCTTCTTTTGCACTTGATTACGAAACCTGACACTGATACTGCTCACTGAAATTAACGCTTACTGGTGTTGACTTCTTGACATCAATGACAACAAAATATACTCATATTTCCAATAATTTCCACCACCAAAACATAGTCATTTGCCTTCCATCCTATCTTTCCTACCATTTTCACCTATTATTTATATATTTAAATAATAATATTTTAATATTATATTTGATATATATTTAATAAATATATATTTATATAAATAAATAAATCCCAACCATCATATTTCATTTAATCTCATATATCCATCCACCTTAATCCATGCCACACCCTAAACTTAATATCCACCCTTGGATGTGCTTTAATCTTAGCCACACAATTAGTGTTGTTGAAACCCTAGCATACCCTAGGTTGGACTATAAGTAGGAGCCATTTCGATGGGTTAACCCCTAAGTCCCTAGATTTTTTGATTTCCCTGAGTTCCTGATTCCAAGCCCCAAGATTTTGTTAGCCCTGATTCCCTAAGTGCCTTAAGTCTTTAACCAAGTATTTTATGCCCTAACCCCATCCATTTTCCACATTATGTACCCTCTCACTCACCATCACTATCACTGCATTACTCATTCTTGCTTGATCTACTTCTATACAATCTTCCCTCATCTTTAGGGTACCACCAAGCACCTTCTGTTAGTCGTAGGTACCCACGGGTGCCTCCCTACAAACCCTACGTTCCTATGAATGCCTCCCTTCTAGCTATAGGTGCCCATGGGTGCCTCCATTCTAGCCACAAGTTCCCATGGGTAACTTCTATAGTTACCAGGTGCCCACAGGTTCCTTACGTAAGCCTCCCTGAAAGCCTCCTATCTTCATGCAACTCCAAAGCACACTTTCACCACTAATCTACAACAAATTGAGTCACACAAGGATGATCAACATGTAAGGTAAATCATACACTTTTGTTATTATTTGATGTCTTTAGAGTTGTATACATTTTTAGTTAATAATATCTAGGGTTTTTATTAATATCTAAGGATCTCATGCAATGGAGCCCTCACTGTTACTACTAAATCCTTGTTATTATTGTTATGTGTGCAGGTCTGAAGATCTATTAGTGTTGAGCAACTGTTTAAGCTGGAGTGGTCTGGCATTAGATATCACAAAGCCCACTCAACATTGTTGGGATCAAGAACATGCTTGAAGACATCATAGCTTTGCTATTAGGGTTTTGAAGAACCCTGACCCTTATAAAATTGTATCAAAAGGGTCACGTAATATCTTTATTGTAACAATGGAGTTTCTAAGCTCCCATATTAATATAATATTGATTCATTGTTGTGCAATTTTGATTTTTGTGTGTCCATTATTTAAGCATTGTTGTAGTGTTGTATTTTTGCATTCACAAATGGTAATCACAGTGGGACCCCCTAAGGGTTTCTATTTATGATTTATCTTACTAATTTACTTGTTTTATGTTATCTTGCAGGTTTTTTAGAAGCACGAATTTCATAAATTTTGTTGGATCTAGGGTTTTTGAAAGTTTACAAAAGTCATAGAAAGAGCACAAAACACATGGTGGTGCTTGAAGGTCATCCAAAAGTGTCCAGAAGAATTCAGAGGCATCCAGGGGCACCTAAAAGCATTCAGGAGGAACCTAAGTGCATTTTACGATGATTTGAAGTAAAAACATAGGCTATTTGTAAGTCTGCTATCTCAAATCTCAGTCTGTATTTTACATCCTTTGGGTTTTCAATTGTATTTTTTAGATTTTAAACAATAAAATGAACTATTATTAAGAAATCTGGAAATGAACTCATGTTAGTTTGCATTTTTAGATCTACATTCATTCACATATTTGGATTAGGATTTTTATTTTCTTAAAACAAACTAATGCATTTTGTTTGCATTTGAACTAAAAATTTGCATAACTTAGTGTTGCATATTAGGGTTAGGAACATTTTCTTTCATTTATCTAAGTTAGAACAACATCTGATTGCCAAAAATATCCATGTCATTGGGTGATTCAAGTTAGATGGGTAGACCGAACCCTTCGGTTGCTATTTAGACAGGGGGTCTTAAGTGGTGTACTTCACACCCTTTGGAGAACTTGGCATTATTTTATTGGATTCTGATTTAGATTTATGAAATTAATTGTTTTTAACATTTTTTGTACACAATAGAAAACATAAAATTTAAAAATAATTCACACACATCACAATTAATTCAAAATAGTAGTGGTGGGATTTCATCACCAACCATTGCTTGAGATTTGGTGATGGTGGCATTCATCTCCATCCACCAATATCTACCCTTAGCCACCATAGGATACCCCCAAGAAAAAATTTTGGATTTCATCACCAACAAGAATCTCGTTGCCCTATCTTCACCATAGTTTTTCACCTTTGTTTCATTAAGAAATATTAGAAAATAAAAATACACAAAACTGACATATAAAATGAATTCATATTAAAAGGAGATAATTAATGAATGAGGTAAGCCACATTGGTTGAGACTTAGCATTTATTTCCTTAAAGCATTCCATATTTTTTGTTATATTTGGTATTTAAATTTGTATCTTGATTTATTTTTCTTATGGTATTAACTAGAAATCAAAAGAAAGCAATAATTCAGGAACCATAACCTTTATCCATCAACATCATTTCATAATTCCCCATAATTTTATCAATAATCTCAAAATCATCATATTCAATATCATTCACAAAGCCATCACCTAGTCACTCCACAATATTTATTCACACCGCCCCAAACCCATAAAATAATTCAGTGTTTTCATGTTCCTAAGGAAGACCTGTTGGTCAAAATAACCACATCCAAGGAAATAATGAGTAGTCTTCTCAATATTTCACTAAGTGTAGAGAACAATCGTGATAGCATGACATTTTGAAGGTCAAGGGCAGAGACAAGGCGAAAAGTCACAATAACACGATATTTGAAATTAAAGGTAGAGATCAGAGCCAAAAGTCACGAGAGCGCAATATTTGAAAGATAAAGGTAAGATAAAGGAGAATTGTTGTGATAGCATGATATTTTGAATCCAAGGAGCTAAATGAAGACCAAAATTTATGATAGCACAACATTTTAAAGGCTAAGGTGGAGATAAGAGCCAAAATTCATGATAACATGACATTTTGAAGATAAATGTAAGCTAAGGGAGAATTATTGTGACAACACAACATTTTAAAGCCAAGGAGTCAAATCAAGATCATAAGTCATGATAGCATGACATTTTGAAGACCGATATGAAAATAAAATCTAAAAATCATGATAGCATGACACTCTCAAGATAGTTGGACCACGATGTCTTTAAGGAGATTAAGGAAGATTGCCATAATAAGAATATCTCGACCACTTCTAGTTGAAGTCTCCATGCTCTCTTAACCACTTATTTAACAAAATGAGCCTACGAGCATAATGTTGTAACAATTTTCAATTTTTTGTTATATAAAACTCATATATAGAATGAGCGATCTAAAAAAATGGTCAGCTCTTAGGTATTTACAAGGCTATGTATACAAACTTTTGAAAGCTAATAAAAGATCTCTCATTTTGGTTTCTAGCTCATTGGTGTTCTTAATCAAGTATGTATGGACTGTTAATTGCTACATAAGGTTAGGTTGAATGTAACTTGCTTTAATTCTTATTCTAAATTTCTGCAACTAATTTTTGCTAGCTTTAAAATTAACTTTACTGATAAGCTTGCATATTAAATAGATTTACACCAAAAACTTAGTTTCTCTGTTTTGCTAGTTTTGATAAATGCTTCTCTACAAAAGGTTGTTTAAATAGTTTTGCTGTTATCTAATATGTACCACTTAAATATTCTAGCCATAGCTATATTTCCCTCTCTTTATATATTTTCCTCTCCCTTTTCCTAAAAGAAGCAAGGAACCAACCTCCTCTGGAGTTTGAACTGGGTAAACTTTGTTTTAGCCCAATATTTCAATATTGACAAAGTCTTGGGCACAAACGTAACCAAAGGCATATTTTGCTCCAATAGTTTTTGGCACTCCTGGTGGGACCCAAATACCATGCAGTATACAAATCAAAGCTTCAGTGAATAGCTTTGCTTTTTTGATTCTTTATATATCACTTGGCAAATCTACCCTAGAAAGGAACCCTATAAAAGCCTTTATCCATTTTTTTGTTATGTACCATATTTTATGATAATCAAATCTAAAACAAGAAATTCAGAAGATCCCATAGAGTTATTCAAACTACACCTTGGTAGCCTCCAAGCTAATCCTATTTTAGTTACCAGATTTACTTCTACATATACCCATAATATAGGATACACAAATCTTCCCCATGCCACCTTCCCTAGTACTGTTGCTAGTAGAACTTTAACTCAAGCTACCCATATAATATCAATGGTCATAAATTAGCCGATTATACCTTACCTCGTATGGAACCACATAGGCCCCTTGAATCTGGTAGCTCAGCATCCAATTCCTGCAGTGGCCTTGAAAGCACTACCCCAATATGATGGCACTAGAAAGATATCTTACGAACACTATCAAGACATAGCCGCACTAGCACCGATAAATAACATCAATGAAGAAGATATTATGATAATATTTTTTTTATTTCCTTGAAAGAAAAAATGCTCTATTGGTACAGAGCTCTTAAAAATTAAACTATATCTACTTGGGCCCAGCTTGCTAGTAAACTAGTGGAATAATTCAACAAGCATGCAAACCCTTTCTCTCTACTGAATTAATTTACTATTATCCAAAAATACCCTCAAGAGGATATCATAGATTTAAACATCATATTCAGTCGTAATTGGTAGAGAGCACTTGACGGGTTGTGGCCAATGCATGAGTAGTTAATGTATTATTATATAAGATCTTTCAAATTAGATATAAGTATGGCCACTAGGTAGTATCACATGTTTACCTTGAGATTTATTAGGAAGCTCAAAAATTAGAGAGAGATTTGATTGCTATTGAGAGGTTCCTAAAAAAATTAATAATACCCATTTTCCCAGAGCTACATCAAGCATCAAGTACTACTTTTCCAACTCCTTCTTGAGCTTCTAGTGCTAGTCTTTCCAAATGGACTGGAAAACCTAGCATCCTAGAAATACAAGCATCCCCTACATCTCTAATGTTTCATGTTATTCTTGCACTCCCTATGGCAATAGTCCCATCAACTCTAGATCCTCAATTGGCAGTTCTATGAGATCTGCAAGCATATTTTAAAACTCTAACAAATAAATTTATGTCAATGGAAAGAAGAGAAGCGAAAAGAAATTTTTAGCCAAGGAGGTTCCCACAAGTGATAAAGTATCAAGCCTCCATGATCAATAGGAGTTATGATATGATAAATCTAACATGGTTTATGCCAATTAAGATAGTGAACCTAGCAACATTTTGACAGAGTCAAATTTT
This sequence comes from Wollemia nobilis, assembly GCA_028583015.1. Classification (NCBI taxonomy): domain Eukaryota; kingdom Viridiplantae; phylum Streptophyta; class Pinopsida; order Araucariales; family Araucariaceae; genus Wollemia; species Wollemia nobilis. The sequence continues at coordinate 2,002,982 of JAQPPZ010017039.1, forward strand.
TTGTGTTCCACATGTAACGATCTTTATGACGAAACTTCTTGCATAATTCATCAACACCATGTCCAAAGGGTAACTATTGAAAAGGCTGAGAAAACCCTCAAAGGCCAAGTGAACATGATCAAGTAAGAGAATCAAAACTTCATGATACCTTTTGTTGAATAAGTGGTTGTTAAAACTAGGTTGGGGAAGATACCCTTACAGGTTGATCCCCAAGAGCTTAACCCTCTAAAGGTGCCTTCCCCTATGAAGGATCCTGTTGAAAATAAAAACTTCCTATGAAAAGCCTACCCAAAATTCAGGTCCTAAGGGAGCAGAGACTCGTAAAGAAATGCCTCGACAGAAGGAAGCAAAAACACAAGAGCAAGCTAGAGATAAATTGAGATACCTCTCACTAACTAAGTGTCAAATAATTGATGCTACTTAGGGGTATAGAAATAAGTATGACATGACGATGAAAGAAAAGAGTGTCAAAACCCTCCCTTTCAACATAGTTAAGAAAATGAAGAAAACTCCCTCCAAAGTGACTATGTATGAAGCTTTACAATTCCTAGGGCATATTGAATTACTGTAGGAATCATTGATAGCTATAAAAAATAAAAATAAGAACCCATTTCAATTGGATTCTGCAAAAGCTAGCCTGACAACCACCTCGAGAAAAAATAGACCTCCTCCCTTTTATCTATCTCTTCATATGGAAGAGTGGGTAGTTCACAAATGTATGATAGATTCTGGAGTTGCAACCACTGTAATACCTAAGGTAGTGTGCAAAATTATGGGGATGGAGTACACGAGCAGTTTGGGTTTCTTACAGTTAGACGAAACCCTTGTAAAAATGGTGGAAAAAATTAAATATATCCTAATAGTCCTTCATAAACTACCTCAGATCACGGTCATACAAGAGGTAGTAGTGGATTTGGAGCCTTATTTTGGTATGTGTCTCTCCAGGGAATTATTTGCCAAAATAGGAGGATATCTATCACTAGATTTTTCACACCTTGAAATTCCATTCAAAGGAAAAAGGGTGAAAATATTCAATGAGAAACCTTCAAATTTCCACATCAAAAAACTTGAGGAAGAAAGTAAAAATGCCACTACTGTAAATATGATGACAGAAGAACTGAAAGACTTGAATTTGATGGAAGAAGCTCTAAATGGGATATAGGAGGAAGACTAGTTCTATCTCCAAGATTTCAATGCCATGATCGAAACTGACATGGGGAGTTACACAATTTTAAAACCTGATAAAGGTAAGCCCGTTTCTCCATCTCTGGTTAACCAACCTATCGATTAGCTGTGGAATATTTTCTTTGATGGTGTCAGACGTAAAAATCTAGTTGGAGCAAACATTTTTCTAATCTCTCCAACAAGCGAAGAGAAATTTTTCTCTTATAGGTTGACCTAGAGTTGCACCAAAAACATAGCTAAATGTGAAGCACTCTACTTAGGCCTTAAGAAAACTAAAAATATGGGTATCAAGAAGCTATAGATCTTCAAGGACTCTGAGTTGATAGTGAATCAAGTCACCGAAAGGTGTGTAAGCAAATAACATTACCTTAAGGCCTACATGAATAAGATCTGGGATTTGTTGGAATATTTTGAATCTTTAAATATAAATGTAATCCCAAGAGAGAAAAAAACTCGCACAGATCTGTTGGATTTGGTACGGGTAAATTTTTGTCTTATCAACAACATCATTCAAAAGTTAAAAACATTTAGGCTAATTTACATATCTCCATACCAAATAGAGATACCTTCTAGAAGGTTTTTAAAAATGACAAAATATAGTAGAATTCCTCATCCATGAGATGAACTACTCTAGAAACAAGATATTCAAAGATGAAGAATATACATACATGATCCAGTTAAATAAAAATCACATCCTAAAAGGGTTGGTCACCCTTGAAAGCTTATTTGATAACAATGATAGGTCAACTAGTCATAAAATGAAAGTTGATAAGTGTAGATACAGAGAATCTCAAATGGGACCTAATAAATCCATCAAAGTGGGAGTGAACACTATGGAAGAGAAACTAAACCAAATCAGGGTATTGTGCAAGGAATACCCAAACATCATAGCCTAGACTTACAGTGATCTTAAGGTCTACTCCAAAGAAATAATCCAACATAAAATCAAACTTGAAGAAGTTGCAAAGCTATTTTGACAGAATCAACGAGTGATGAATCCTAATATTGAATCTTTGATGAAGCAAGAACTGCTAAAATTTATTGAAGCTAAAATTATTTACCTGATTAAGAAATCAACTTTGGTAGCTAACCTAGTCTTGGTTAGAAAAAATAATGGATATATCCATCTATGCATCAACTTTCACAACTTTAATAAATATTCATGGAGATACCATTACCATCTCCCACAGATCAACCAGATCCTACACATAGTAGTAGGAGCAGAAAGGTTCTCTCCTAGATGGCTTCTCTAGGTACAATCAAGTGTGGGTTAAATACGAAGATCAATTCAAGACTACATTCACAACCAAGTGGGGAAAATTTACCTACCATATTTGGGCAAGTTCTTGGTGAGCTTGCTAGAGCATATTTGGGCAAGTTCTTGGTGAGATTGCTAGCATAGATTTGACAAGTTCTATGTGAGCTTGTTAAGAAGGTTCTATGTGAGCCTATTGAGTAGGTTCTTAGTGAGCCTATTGACAGATATTTGGAGGTGATAGAGTATAGAGGACAAAGTCTCAGTGGATAGAGATCTAGCAGCCAACACAGTTGAAGATAGATCTGAGTGAGGAGTCTTCAAGTGGAGAGAGGTCCACCAATTAGTGCAGCAGAGATACAATCTTCTAGAAGATCACATAGCCATAGAAAAAGGTAAAAGAGTTCTCCTGTGGAAGATATCCATGAACTTAAGATTAGGGGATCAACATCTCCTTTGGACAAATATCCATAAATATTGTAATTGGGAGTGATTCCCAAAGATATTGATTGAGAAATTTTTAGTAAAATATTTTCTCCGTGGAGTAGCCCACATTGGGTGAACCACATAAATTGTGGTGTCTCTATTGTGTATGGTATTTTGTGCATTGCTTTGATTATTGCTATTGATACTGCTATCTATACACAACATAATATTGAATTGGAAGAAAATGTAAAAAGTGGTCTTATATTGTTCACCCCCCCACTCAGTATAATCTTGTGTTCTTCAGTTCACACAAAACTTGTCCAATCTCATAGAAGCATAAAGAGAATTGTTAGAGACTCAATATGTTCTATACTCAATGCTCAATCACTTTCTCAACTCAATCTCATAGAAGCATAAAGAGAATTGTTAGAGACTCAATATGTTCTATACTCAAAACTCAATCTCAACTCAAATCAATCTCATAGAAGCATAAAGAGAATTGTTAGAGACTCAATATGTTCTATTCTCAAAACTCAATCTCAACTCAAATCAGAATATAGAATAGTTTGTTTCATGGAACTTGAACAACCACTTCACACAATCACTTGACTAGGCTCAATCAACTCTACTCAACCAATCACTTCAAGGAACAACCCTTTCTCACAAACCCTAGTCCAAGCATGTATCATCCAACTCAAAATGTTTCCAACAATGCCCAACACAAATCTCACATAACAATGATACTCATGTTCTTTTCTAACTCAAGTTCAAGTTCTTTGCATAACCAATTGGCTTCAACAACAATGCTAATAAAACATTCTTCATCTAACAATGATACTCATGTTTTTCTCAAACCCTAACTCAGGTTTTTCATACAACCAATGGTTTCAACAACAATGCTTATAAAACAAGGTTTTAATCACAACTCTCAAATCAGAAAACCTTGAAGCATTAAACCAACCACTTTCGAAAAGGAAACCCTAATCAATTCCTTTTCACTCCAAACTTAATTTTCAATCAAGCCAATCACCTAACTCAACAAAGAAGAATTTTTCCCATACCTTTTCTTGAAGAGTAGTTGTCTTTGCAAATCTGCCACACTCACAATTACTTCTTTGACAAACTCAATAAGGGTTAGAGGATATTTATTTTCTCAATAAATCACAACACAAAAATAATATCAACCAAAATACACCTTATCACTCCATCTATAAAACAATGCTCAATATCTTTCAAAAATAATCTCCTTGGCAAATATCTCTTTCACAATAAAATCAACTCTATTAAAGTCTTACTTCTCAAATATCCAAAATTTATTATTTAAGACTTTAATTAAAATAAACCCTAAACTCCTTATGCCTCCTAACTTTATTTCCAATCAATAATTCTCAGCTAGCAATTTTCCAAATAATAAAAACCTTTTAACTCCCACTTTGCTAAAAGTAATTAATCATCAACATAGGCAATATTATTCAAATGCTCAACAAAAATATTACCTCTACCTTGGAGGGGATTCAAACCCCTAACTCTGCCCATGACCTGCACCTTAGTCATGGCTCTATTGCCACGTGAGCTAAGTGCTCGCTTGGAGCATTGAGAGCACCACGTGCTCTAAGTTCCTTATGCTGCCGACGAAAACAAAAATGTGCGCAGCGCTTTGGTGTTCCCAACACCAACCGAATTGCGTCTTGCCAGGATTCGAACGCAGCTCAACGTTGCCACAAAAACTTAACCAATGTCTCCTTGCCACTACGCCATGCTTCCCAGCTGGCTTGAGGATTTCAATGTACTTTCCTTTATTTTGATCGTCGTCCTTCAAATATGTTCGTTGTTTCTCATGAGCTCAACCACCAATTCGTATGCCTTTTCTTATTTCGAGCAAGGATAAATTAATCAATGTCTTTTAGGTATTATATATAGTGCCCTTTGTCTTCCATGCAATCACGTCGGTGCATCGATTTAATTCGACGTCGGCTTGGTTGATTAGGTTATAAGGTATTTAAATTTAATTAAAATTAAATTTAAATATTATAAATTAAATCAAACCAACCTTAGGCTTTAACTTAATTAAACCTTGGAGCCTTGTCTTATTGCACAACCTTGTAACGAATATTTATTTATAAAATTTAAATTCCTTGTGAATTTAAATAATTTATAAAATAAATATTGGACCTCCTTTTTAACCTTTGCAATAACCCTTCTTGGGTTTTTATGAACCAATCACTTAACTTGTGCTCCCAATAATATTAAAATATTATGGAGCCTTTTTACCTTTAACTTTTGCACTATTGAAGCTTTTTCCTGGATGATAGTGACAACCTTTGACGACTTTATTTCTTGTTGAATTCCTTGATATGAGTGATAACTCTATCAGGTGACATCAATGACAACTTTGACTTAGAGGACTCAAAATGTCCAACAATCTCCCCCTTTGTCATTGATGGCAACCCAAATCCTTTTTTACTAAAAACTTGACCTTTCTATAATTCTGCTCCCCTGGGACATTGCTCCCCCTGGCTCAATGCTTTCTCAAATATCAAATCTCTCCCAAATACACAAATCTCTCCCCCTTTGACATCAATGGCAAAGGGTCACCTTTGGGGCTCGGGGCTAAGAATGAGCCTCTTAGCTTAGCCCCTCCCCCACCTCCACATGAGGTGGTTAATTCTAGGGTGGGAGTATTTCTACTCCCCGAAAGCACTATTCTTTACCTTTATCTTTTTCTCTTCTTTTCTAAGTTTTTTGAATCCTCTTTCCCAAGTCATCATCCATGTTCCTGTCATCACTTTTGTTCCTATTCTTGTTCTCATCCATTTCTCCTACTTTTTTTCCTGTTTCTATTCATATTTCTATTTTTGTTCATGTTCCTATTCCTGTTCATGCCTATTTCTGGAATATTTTCTCTACACCATCTTGTTGTGTGACCATCATTATTGCACTTATAACACTTAATGTTATTATTCCTTGGAGGTGCAACTGTCTTAGGATTTCTCCTAGTGAAGCCATATCCTCTTCTGTCATGAATCTTGCAATTCATTGCCTTGTGACCAAACTCATTACATGAGTAGCAATACCCTTGGAAAAGTTGTCCTTTTCCATATTCCTGTCTTTCATGTGTCCTGCACTGTGAAGCCATGTGCCCAAACCTCGTGACATGAAAAACATCTTCCATTGAAGCTTCCTTGTCTTGACCTCATTGGTCTCCTATTCTGATTGTTGTTCCATCTGTATCTTCTCTGTGCATTGTTCCTATATTTGTTGAACTCTTTGTTGTCCAACTCATCCTCTGATGTCTCACTCCCACTTACACTATCTTCTTCTGATGTATCTTCTTCTAAAGTTTCTTCTTCTTCAAGACTTGAAGTAGACTCTTCTTCCCTTTTCTTTTGAACCTGTTTAGAACCAAGACCTGTCTTGTTTGTTGCTCTTCTTTGTATCTTGACTATTTTATCCACACTCTTTGCACTATTTACATACTTGTATAGCTTATTCTTGGAATCCTCTAAATATTCCTTTAGTAGGGCCACTTCTTGTGTTAACTTCTCACATTCCAAGATCTTTGCTTCTAACTTATCTTTGAACTTGCTTGCCTTAGCCTTTGACTTTTCTAAATCCTCTATGAGCAATAATATTTCTTCATCACATTCTTGAAACTGACTTTCAAGCTTAGAGTGTTGCTTTCTTACCTTCTTTACTATGTCAAGGGCATAGATAAGTTCTCCCTTGAGATCATAACCATTCTCTTCTGAATAATCCTCTATTTTTTTACCTTTATCCATATCATTTCTTTCTTTTGGCTTGTCTTCTATAGGATCACTCACTTCTTCTTCTAATGCCATTAGAAGATTTTCATCTGGTCTTTCAAGTGCATCTTCAAAATCATCATCACTAAAACTATAACCATCCCTTGTACAATCATCTTCAAGATGTCCAAATTTACCACATCTAAAACACTTGAGAATAACTGGAGTCCTTTTCTTAACTGGATCTTTCTCTTCAACCATAAATAGGACTTCATCTCTATCATTGTCTGAAAAACTAGCATCACTATCATTTGAGTACTTACTTGCATTATCCGCATAGTAGCTTCTCTTTTGCCTTTGGAAGAACTTCTTTCCTTGTCTGCTTTGTCCATCCTTGCTTTTCTTTTGGTGCTTGTATCTTTCTGATTCCCTGTACCTGTGGTCCTATTTTTCTTCATCATTGTTGCTCTTTGGCTCTTTGCACTCTGTTGCATAATGTCCATACTTTCCACAATTAAAACACTTAACAGATCTTAGATCTATGGGTCTTCTGGAACCTTTATCTCTTCTGCCATAATTTGCTTCTTCATCACTAGATGACTCACTGCTTGATTCTATCTTCTTACCCTTTTTATTTTTGTCCACTTTGAATGCAGCTTCTTTCGGAGGAATAGGATCTTTTGTTCTTATCTCAAAAGTAGTAAGCATGCCAAGCAAAGAATTCCTTGTCAGAGAATCACTATCAATTGATGTTTCTATAGCAGAAACCTTTTCACTGTACCTTTTTGGAAGAGTTCTCAAGATCTTATCACAAGCATCAGATTCATCAACCTTCATTCCAAGACCTTTCATCTCATGTATAAGTTCATCAACCTTGTTGAGATAGTCATGAATGTTTTCATCATCCCGCATTCTTAGGTTCTCAAATTCTCCTTTGAGATTTTTGATCTTAGCTTTCCTAACACTTTTATCTCCTTCATATATGGTATGCAATAGTTCCCACATATCTTTTGTCATTGTACACTCCATAACCTTCATAGATTCTGATCTACGCAACCCTTTTATAATTGCATTCATAGCTCTTGAATTTGCATGCATTAGAAGCTTACCTTCCTTATCTGTAGGAGGATTGGCTGTTGAATCATATCCAAGTTCCACTGCATCCCAAACTTCATTTCCAAGTGCCATCAGGTGAAATCTCATCAACACACACCAATACAAGAAGTCACTTCCATCAAATACTGGTACTACATTATTGATGGACCCATCCCTTTGATCCTTTTGATCCATTGTGTTCTTAGACCGCTTTTCCTTCAAGCTGTCAAACTCTTCTGAAGGAACCCACTCTGATACCAATTGAAGAACACAAGCTTATACTGAGAGGAGGGGGTGAACAATATAAGACCACTTTTTACTTTTCTTTTCAAATCAATATTATGTAGTGTATAGATAGTAGTATCAATAGCAGTAATCAAAGCAATGCACAAAACACCATACACAATAGAGACACAGATTTAACGTGGTTCACCCAATGTGGGCTACCTCCACAGAGAAAATATTTCTTCTAAATATTTCTCAAATAATATTTTGGGAATCCTTCCCAATTACAATGTTTATGGACCTCTATCCAAAGGAGATGTTGATCCCCTAAATCTGGTTTGTGGATCTCTATCCACAGGAGAACTCCTTCTCCTCTGCTTTGGTTGGTGATCCTCTAGAAGACACTGCCTCCACTGCACTAATTGTGGATCTCTCTCCACTTGAAGACTCTTGTCCTCACTCAGAAGACCTATCCTCAATGTCCTGGCTGATGGATCTCTATCCACTGGAGACTCTGTCCTCTCTACTCTATCACCTCCAAAGCTCTGCTCAATAGGTTCACTCAGAACCTTCTCAAATATGCTCAATAGGTCCACTCAGAACCTGCTCAAATATGCTCAATAGGTCCACTCAGAACCTGCTCAAATATGCTCAACAGGTCCACTTAGAACCTACTCAAATATGCTCAATAGGTCCACTCAGAACCTGCTCAAATCTGCTCAACAAGCTCACTCAGAACTTGTCCAAATCTGCTCAACAAGCTCACTCAGAACTTGTCCAAATCTTCTCAACAAGCTCACTCAAAACTTGTCCAAATCTCTCAACAAGCTCACTAACTTTCCAATTAACACCCAAACTTGTCAAATCTCTCAACAAGCTCACTCAAAACTTGTCCAAATTCTCAACAAGCTCACCTAGAACTTTTCCAAATCTCATACATAGTCCTCAATTATTCTCAAAGACTTACCTCAAATTACTTAACAAGTTCACACAAAACTTTCCAATCTCATAGAAGCATAAAGAGAATTGTTAGAGACTCAATATGTTCTATACTCAATGCTCAATCTCAACTCAAATCAATCTCATAGAAGCATAAAGAGAATTGTTAGAGACTCAATATGTTCTATACTCAAAACTCAATCTCAACTCAAATCAATCTCATAGAAGCATAAAGAGAATTGTTAGAGACTCAATATGTTCTATTCTCAAAACTCAATCTCAACTCAAATCAGAATATAGAATAGTTTGTTTCATGGAACTTGAACAACCACTTCACACAATCACTTGACTAGGCTCAATCAACTCTACTCAACCAATCACTTCAAGGAACAACCCTTTCTCACAAACCCTAGTCCAAGCATGTATCATCCAACTCAAAATATTTCCAACAATGCCCAACACAAATCTCACATAACAATGATACTCATGTTCTTTTCTAACTCAAGTTCAAGTTCTTTGCATAACCAATTGGCTTCAACAACAATGCTAATAAAACATTCTTCATCTAACAATGATACTCATGTTTTTCTCAAACCCTAACTCAGGTTTTTCATACAACCAATGGTTTCAACAACAATGCTTATAAAACAAGGTTTTAATCACAACTCTCAAATAAGAAAACCTTGAAGCATTAAACCAACCACTTTCGAAAAGGAAACCCTAATCAATTCCTTTTCACTCCAAACTTAATTTTCAATCAAGCCAATCACCTAACTCAACAAAGAAGAATTTTACCCATACCTTTTCTTGAAGAGTAGTTGTCTTTGCAAATCTGCCACACTCACAATTACTTCTTTGACAAACTCAATAAGGGTTAGAGGATATTTATTTTCTCAATAAATCACAACACAAAATAATATCAACCAAAATACACCTTATCACTCCATCTATAAATTAATACTCAATATCTTTCCAAAAATAATCTCCTTGGCAAATATCTCTTTCACAATAATATCAACTCTATTAAAGTCTTACTTCTCAAATATCCAAAATTTATTATTTAAGACTTTAATTAAAATAAACCCTAAACTCCTTATGCCTCCTAACTTTATTTCCAATCAATAATTCTCAGCTAGCAATTTTCCAAATAATAAAAACCTTTTAACTCCCACTTTGCTAAAAGTAATTAATCATCAACATAGGCAATATTATTCAAATGCTCAACAAAAATATTACCTCTACCTTGGAGGGGATTCGAACCCCTAACTCTGCCCATGACCTGCGCCTTAGTCATGGCTCTATTGCCATGCGAGCTAAGCGCTCGCTTGGAGCATTGAGAGCACCACGTGCTCTAAGTTCCTTATGCTGTCGGTGAAAACAAAAACGTGCGCAGCGCTTTGGTGTTCCCAACACCAACCAAATTGCGTCTTGCCAGGATTCGAACGCAGCTCAACGTTGCCACAAAAACTTAACCAATGTCTCCTTGCCACTACGCCATGCTTCCCAACTGGCTTGAGGATTTCAATGCGCTTTCCTTTATTTTGATCATCGTCCTTCAAATATGTTCGTTGTTTCTCATGAGCTCAACCACCAATTCGTATGCCTTTTCTTATTTTGAGCAAGGATAAATTAATCAATGTCTTTTAGGCATTATATATAGTGCCCTTTGTCTTCCATGCAATCACGTCGGTGCATCGATTTAATTCGACGTCGGCTTGGTTGATTAGGTTATAAGGTATTTAAATTTAATTAAAATTAAATTTAAATATTATAAATTAAATCAAACCAACCTTAGGCTTTAACTTAATTAAACCTTGGAGCCTTGTCTTATTGCACAACCTTGTAACGAATATTTATTTATAAAATTTAAATTCCTTGTGAATTTAAATAATTTATAAAATAAATATTGGACCTCCTTTTTAACCTTTGCAATAACCCTTCTTGGGTTTTTATGAACCAATCACTTAACCTGTGCTCCCAATAATATTAAAATATTATGGAGCCTTTTTGCCTTTAACTTTTGCACTGTTGAAGCTTTTTCCTGGATGATAGTGACAACCTTTGATGACTTTATTTCTTGTTGAATTCCTTGATATGAGTGATAACTCTATCAGGTGACATCAATGACAACTTTGACTTAGAGGACTCAAAATGTCCAACATTTTCCTCTCATTCCCTTTCATTTTTCCATATTCTTCTCTCTCCCTTTATATTTCGTCCTCTCTACAATCTCTTCCTTTCTTCATTATCATTTTCTCTTCTTGCTCCAAATTTTTTCATGTCATATCTTCTCTTTTCTCCTTTCCACTTTTCCTTAAGGTTTGCAACACGTAATTTTGATCTCCTTTTGGCTTTGCGTATATGCAGCTCATAATTTTGATTGGTGTTATTAATCAATGATAGAAAATAGTTGTACCTATCATTTTCATTTTTGTGTCTCACATTTTGTTTGTTCTATCTCTATCCTTTATATTTTTTTTATTCATGCATCATATCATTTTATCCATTGCCTTTTGCATCCATTATGTCTCTTTCATCTATTTTTCACAAACCCTCATTGTTCCAATTGTCTTCATACCTTAGGTTGCTTGGAAATAGAGGTTGTTTCAACTATTCAACCAAACCTGGTGTTCCACTCAACTTCTATCAAATATCATCATTTTCAAAGGAGATTTCAACCTCCCCTAACTAACTAGAGTTCTCTCTTGGACCATGCACATCTCATACATATTAATCAAATTTTGAGTCTAGGGAATATGGCACCAAGTGTAGTCTTGCCATAAAGTGAATGATTTACCTTGCTCATCCTATCATGTACATAATTCAAAATTAAAGATCCAAACTACATATTTCAAAAAAAAGAAAAAAAGGACACAAAATATCTACAAAATTGTTTCTCATGTATTTTATATGCCTCCACCAGGGCTATAGATGTTTGGTTGGTAGTTGATGCGTAGTCGTTATACCATCATTAATTCTCAATGAATTTGTCAATCTAGGGCTGTGTACAAGGCTATCTGCGAAAGAAGAGGAAAAACAACTATAACTTAGGTCAATCTAGAGCAACAGGTCTTATTGGTGAAATCGATTGTGTGGGGGGTTTTTAGGACATTCCTATTTCTAAATTGCATGAATTAAACCTTAATATAATTGCAAAAATAGAAACTAATCATTAACTACAGAAATGAAATCCTGATTTACAATTGCAGAATGAGACCTAATTATGTTGTAGAAATAACAGTTGCAGAATTGAAATTATGATCCTAATTGTAGAAAGGAAATATATTTACTTTTGTAGCAATGGAAATCTAATTATAGCATGGAAAATAAAACCCTATCAAGACTCTGTAATAGAAGTTTGTCAATCTTCTGTGCAGGGGTTGACAATAAAACACAAAATGCAGGAAATTACAAAAAACAACAAATTCTAAAAATAACAGTCTGAAATAAAATGGAAGCTTTGTTGAAAGTAAATATTACAGCTAAAACATTAAGCACAAGATTAATCTAAGCATAAATAAACTAAGACTGCAGATATTGTCAATTTTTTACAAGCAATTGAAATAATAAGTTCTACAACTCATTCTGCTGCAACAAAATCAGAATAAAAACCTGCTTGTTAGTCCTCCTCCTAGGTCTAGAAGTGGCCAGACTCCTTGTCCAGAAGAAGGTATGAGTCTCTCTCTCTCTAGATCTTAATCACACTCATTTACAAGCAATATGAAATAGAACTAGTGCACTTTATTGATTAAAGAACATGATTACAATAATTCTACTGAAAACCTGTTACAAGACTGTAACAGTCAAATTCTACTTATTTTCTCTACTTTTTGCTTTCTCCTAGCTTCCTTACTCTTTTCTCACTACTTACTAGGCTCAACCTGAATGGGAGCAATATTTATAGATGTCCTATGATCTAATTACAAACTATGGATATCTCAAAAGATCTAATCCTACTATGCTGCAACAAATTTTGGGTTTATTCTTTGATCTTTCCATTAATGATGGCTTTGGTCGAAAATGACGACAAAGACAGATGGAAGATCTTTTCCTTTACCTTTTCTAACCTTTATTTCCCTTTTTCCAGCTTCATAAATTAGTCAAAAAGCACATTCTGTTTTCATTCCAGAGATAAGTGGCTTCATTTCGAAGACAATGCAATTCTCATTCTGAAGATCGCTCATTTTGAATATACTGCAATTCTCATTTTGAAGATACTGCAATTATCATTCCGAAGATCCACTCTTTCCAAAGATAATGCATTCTTCATTCTGAAGATCTTCTCATTTCGAAGACGTTGTGTTCTCTCATTCCGAAGATATCTGTTCATTCCGAAGATACTTCAAAATGAACAAATGTGTGCTTTTCCAGTGATTTCTTCTACATATCTCAGGTGGGTTATCTCCTAAGATCAAATTCCAATGGTCTTCATCTCTTTCCACATGTGAATTCCATGCCTTGCTATTTATGGATAGCTGGCTGGAATTTACATGGGAAAGACCAGTTTTTGCTGCACATCAATAGTTTGCTTGCACTGTTGCGGATTTAGGTGAAATAAATGCTTGAGACAAATCAAAACATGATTAGTGAAATGCTGCTATTATTCTAAGCATATCCCATTTTAGCAAGTCATAGCAAAAAGAACACAAAACTATGCAAAAAGCTATAAAAATTAGTATATAATATTCCAAATACATTGATCATGCAAAATGGTTAATATACAACATATTGAATCAACTTAACTAACATATCAAATAAAACATAAGAGTTTATAGGCAATTTTAGTGTTCAAAATATGTTATGATTGAGGCATTTCCAGGCCTCATAATTTTCCCCCCAACTTATATTAATGCATGCCCTCATGCATTCTATTGGGCTATGGAATCACATATGTCCATGTTTAGATTCCATGACCTATAGAATAATTTTTTGCCTATATAATACCCCCTATTTTCCTGAATGTTTCTAAGCCAGTCTTCAAACTGTTCATCAGGTTGGGCATCTTCCTCAAAGTAGAATGGAACTGGAGTAATGATGGTTGGAGGCCTAAACCTAAGACCTATCTAGTTATGTTGCATGATTTCAATCAATTGGATTACACCTTATGCTCTTCTTCTGGACCATTCTAATTTGATGGGGGAGATGGGTTCTCTTTTCTGCAAAGACATGGAAAGTTCAACCCATCTGTTTCTGCACACTGACAATGTTGGGAAAAAATTATGATCACAGAAATTGTTGAATCTAGCCACACAGTCCCTTAAGTTGTTCAAGTACATCCTCTTTACATCATCCATGTTCATCATTGAGAAGTGCTATCTGGTGATAACTGGGTGGTTTGGCTGGATTGCTCTGACTAACAACTCAACCCTTGTTTCAATCTCTTTATTCTGCTTTTTCTCTTGATCTTAGTAAATTTGATTCTGCAAAGTAGACATAAATGCTCTTAGCTAAACATCTCCAATGTAAATTTGAGGATGAAACTATACTTCCTTTGGAATGAAGAAGCTATGCAAAAATAGTTCACATAAGAGATTTTTCTGTTCTATGGGGCTGTCAAAATATGCCTCCAAGAAATCTGTAGTTGTGTCCAATTTATATGGAAGGTTTGAACTAATCCTCATGACCTACCATCTGACATATTTCTCCTTCAAAATAAGGTTGTAAAAGCTGGTTGGTCGTCTAAATTGAACTAAAAATTTAGCAATTGGCATAAGTCAGACACCTTTTCTTTTAATGCTTGGTTTTCTATTTCTTTTGCCTCTAGCTATTTCCTTTCCAATTTGAATTTCTCAGTATTAGTGGCAAGATGCTCATATCTAATCATCCAATTGGATATGTTTGCATTATATTGCTCTAGAGACACAGTATTAGGTGGTCTGACTACAGGGGGGATCCTAGGCAGCATATCTACCTGAAATCCTTTTTTTGCCACTTCTACTGGTTGATTATCTACTAATAATTCTACTTGTACTCCCTTATTTGCTATTTCTATTGGGTTGTCATCAGATAGTAATTCTACTTGTACCCCCTTATCTATTGAAAGTATAACAATTTGAAATACAGGGACCTCAATAGGAGTACTTACTTGAACATTTTCTTGCTGCTGGGACTGTTCCTATGTTGGTGGCTCATCTTCAGTATTTTTTGTTATGCTCTTTGCCATTTTTGAAGCATATTCAGAATGAGAAGGCAATGCTTTAGAATGAACACCCATGTCTATCTCAACAGAGTCATCTACCCTTGATAGACCCAGAAGCAATTGAGCCAAATTGTCTTCATCAATGGATACAGTTGGTTGTTTTTTAGACTGTGACAACATTCTTCTTAATGTTGCCACTTCCTGCTATAACTCTACAATTTTTCTTTCTTGTATCTCAATGATGCTTTCTTTCTCCTCAATCCACTTGGTTTGTGTTCTGACAACACTTCTTGCTGCCCTCAACTGCTCTGTGATGTCTTCCACTTTCGTTTTTGCCTCAGAATTTGATGCAAACAGATCAGATGCAGTTGGCTGTTCAACCATCATCTCTTCTTCTGCAACAATTTGCTCTTGTTCAACAGGTTCTATAAAACTGCTTATAATTGTATCCACTATATCTATAGCCTGTTGAACTATAGCCTCCAAATTATCCTACCCAATTTTTGCTTTAGCTATCTATTTAGGGAATTCTAAAAAAAAATTAGAGACTAGTTGTATTTCTGTGACATCTGGGCTACTTTGTCCTTCTTCTTCCTCCATAACATTTTCTGTTGTTTCTTTCAAATGGATTCTGGTGGACCTCCTAGTTCTAGATGCAAAATTCTTCTTTTTGCTCTATTTCTTGGTGTCAGCAGGGGTTGTGGGGACAGTTTCAGATGCCTCTGTTTCCTTTGTTATTTCCTGTTTTGTTAAATCGGTAGTCACTCTAGAAAAAATGAACCTTCTTTTATTTTTCTATTCTGCTGCCAGTTCCAGATCCTTTTTTTTTGTTTCTTGGTTCATTAAGTTGAGGGTTTAGGAGCAAGGTTTTCTGTTGCTACTTCTGGGTGTGGTTCTGTAATAGCTTCTATGTCAATTTTTGTTTTATCTTCTGCAACAGCTTTTACAGTAGCTATTTCTCCTTCTGTAGTAATGTCAGCATCTAGTTCTTCTTCTTCCTCATCTTCATCCCAAAAAATGACATCATTTAGGGTAGAGTAAAACCTATCAAAACTCCTAGGGTTTCCTCTAAAATGGTTTTGGCAAACTAGTTTGATGAGGCCATGATGGCGAAGGCTTCCTTTACCATCCTGATATCTCTTTGCCATGTTTTTTAATTCTTGATACAGATACAAGGGAATATTTACCCTAGCTTTTGGTTGTTGCTCACCATGTCTAAGATGGTTCAAAATTCGTAGATGATGCCCTGACAACAACACATACTGCCCTTCATAGGTTAGGAATTTAATTACCCAGGTGGCTACTTCATCCCAGGATTCCTGCAAGCTGGTCCTTTTTAACCCTTTGCATGTGTTGTTATGGGTTAAATACTCTGGCTTTCTATCATTTTCTTCTACAAATTGATTAACTACATTTGCCAATGTATTCTTGCCAGATCTAGAATTTGAAATCCCTTCTAATGGCAGCTTAGTAATTTGACTTAAAATTTTAGGAGTTACCTCCATAGTCATGTCGTTAACATGTGCTCGGTTGTTTCTGAATGTATAGGCGAACATGCCATCCAAATATTTAGAGGACCCATTAAACTTATCCAAAAATGGCATAAGCCCTCCATCTTCAAAAAATTGTAGGACTACCAGATTTTATCAGAGGTAGGTGGTATCTGCTGGTTCCATTCTGATCTTTCGCCCCATATTTTCTATTTAAAAACCGTTCACTACTGCTGCTATTCTTTTGCTAGATCTCTGGATTTTTTATGTTGTAAATTTGCAGGATTTAGTTTGAAATCTTTGCTTGCCCTATTTCTCGTCTTCTTCTTTGGAATGAACCATAACCTGAGCACTATACTTCGCAAACACATCTTCAAAAAGAAAGGTGGCATGCATTTCTACTGTTGCACCGAACACCTGTCCATCAATGATTGCATGGATGTCCTTGCCATCAGATCCACCTCATTTGGTTTTAATTTTTCTGTTTAGTCCGCAAATTCTCACATGCAAAATAAACCATATCCTTGCTAACACATGTTCCTTTTTATCGTATGCAGCTAAAAGAATTTGATTTTGTCGTACCTTGTCTTTCTTGGATGCCATGTGGAAATGCTCTTTTCAAAGATTATAATTTAATTGCAAAAAAAAAACTTCATTCTGAAGATTATAATTTCATTCCGAAGACAGGCCTTCATTCCGAAGACAAGTCTTCTTTGCAAATTTAAATCTTCATTCCGAATATTAATCCTCATTTCAAAGATCAATCCTCATTTCGAAGATCATGCTGTATTGCGAAGGTAAATCGTCATTTTGAAGACAAATCTTCATTTTGAAGATAGAACTTCATTTCGAAGACAGATCCTCATTTCGAAGATGATGCAACAAGTCATCATTCTGAAAATATGGGGCTAAAGGAAAGAGGATAAAGGTAAAGAATAGTGCTTTTTGGGAGTAGAAATACTCCCACCTCGGAATTAACCACCTCAAAAGGAGGTGGGGAGGGGCTAAGCTAAGAGGCTCATTCTTAGCCCTGAGCCCCAAAGGTGGCCCTTTGCAATTTATGTCAAAGGGGGAGGGATTTGAGTAATGTGGAGAGATTTGGTATTTAAGTAAAATGAGAGAGCATTGAGCCAGGGGGAGCATTGTCCCAAGGGGAGTAGAACAAAATAAAAGTCATGCTTTCGGTAAAAATAAGTGGGGTTGCCATCAATGACAAAGGGAGAGATTGTTGGACATTTTGAGTTCATTTAGTTGTCATTGATGTCAAGGTGAAAAGTTGTCATTGATGCCAAAGTGAACATATGAAGCTATCATTAACACCATGGAGTACATCGTCAGTAACACCAGGAAGCAATGCAAAGAGATGGAGAAAAGTTATCCAAATATGTTTTTATAAAGGTTTTTGTTAAAATAATAATGTCACATTAAAAGGCTTTTTATTAAAACCATAATGATAGTTCTCTAATATTGTGATGGCATATTTGATTTTTGTATTAAAACCAACATGACAAAATTATTTTTCATCAACCCAGTGAAGTGCAAGTGATAAGTTGACTCAAAGAGGGCTTTAATATTTTATTAAAGTCTAAATTTTATAAATTAAATTTATAATATTTAAATTATTTTGAATTTAAATAAATAATAAATTATAATTTATAATAAGCATACGTCATCAAATCGAATCATACACCGACGTTGTATGTAAAGAAAATAAAGGGTATTTATACCCTAAGACAAACCTTAGAAAATGTATCAATCGAATTTGATAAACAACAAAAAATATGAAGCCTCCAAAAATATGAAAGAGAGATATTGTAGAGTAAGGTAGCACATCGTGTTTCATGTTCGAGCAAGCATCAAGTCATAATGTACAACGCTCGTGGTCTAGCTTGGCGCTAGACGTGAGAGGAGGTCAAAGGCTTTGAAGCCTTTGTGGAAGACTTAAGCTACCTTGGTGCTTAAGCTAAGCACGTGGAGTGCTTAGCTCACACGACTAGCTCATCATAGCTAAGGTGACAGCCAAGGAAGAGGGTGCAGGTTCAAAACTCCGAAAATGTGGAAGAGGACTCACAAAAGGTTTTTATAAATTAATTTTAATTTTTGCATATCGCTAAGGTTAGGAGGAATAAGGGAATGTTTGTGGAAATTGATCATTGTGATAAGGTTTTAAAGGTTTTTATGATATTTGATTAATATTTCTAAGGTTAGGGAGTTATAAGGGGATATTGGTTTATTTTTCTAAGTGGTAAAAAGGTGCTTTATTAAGTTAAATATTATTTTACCTTAGGAGATAGAAATTATGTTGGAATATAAATTTTGTGAAATATAAAAATTGAAGAGGAAATTTTTGTGAAGATATTTCTATCAAATATTGCTATTGAGAATGACATATAAGGTGTATTATGAAATTGAGTTATTATTGTATTTTTTGAAGTATAATACTTGTTATCTAACCCTTGGTACTTGGAAAAGAAGAAGATATTCATAAAGGCAATTTTTGAATATCATCCTCCAATCAAGAAAAATGTATGAGCACATTCTTCCATAGTTGAGTTGATTTATTAGTTTTATAAAAATAAGTTTGGAGTGAAAATTACTGGATTAGGGTTTCCTATTACGTGTGTAGAGTGATTACTTCAAGTTTTTCTAGAATAAAGAAGTGTGGTTAAAACCTTGTTTTATAAGCATTGTTGTTGAAGCCATTGATGAGTGAAGAACCTGAACTAGGGTTTGAAAAGAACATGAGTATCATTTTCATGTGAGATTTGTTTTATAAGAATTGTTGTTGAAGCCATTGATTCAGTGAAGAAATTGAACTAGGGTTTGAAAATAACATGAGTTTAATTGTCAAGTGAGAGTTGTTTTATAAGCATTGTTGTTGAAGCCATTGATTGAGTGAAGACCTTGAACTAGAGTTTGAAAATAACATGATTATCATTTTTATGTGATATTGGTTGTTGAGAATTTTTGGAAACATTTTGAGTAAAGTGATCATATACTTGGACTAGGGTTTGTGAGCAAGGATTATCTCATTGAGTGATAGGTTGAGTAGAGTTGGTTGATCCTAGTCAAGTGGATGTGTAAAGTGGTTGTTCAAGTTCCATAAAACAAACTATTCTAAATTTTGAATTGAGTTGAGAAAGTGATTGAGCATTGAGTTGAAGCATATTGAGTCTCTAAAAATTCTTCATATGTTTCTAAGAAATTGATTGAAAGTATTTGAGTAGATTTGAAGTAAGTCTTTGAGAAGACTTGTGGACGGTTTTGGGTAAGCTTTTGTGTAAGCTTATAATACAGATTGGATAAGTTCTGAGTCAACTTGTTGAGAAAATTGGACAAGATTTATGTGGACTTGTTAAGAAGATTGGACAAGTTCTAAGTGAACTTGTTGAGCATTTTAGACAAGTTCTGTGTGGACTTGTTGAGAAGATTGAAAAAGTTCTGAGTGGACTTGTTGAGCAGATTGGACAACTTCTATGTGGAATTATTGATTAGATTGGACACGTTCTAAGTGGACTTGTTGAGAATATTTGAGCAAGTTCTGTGTGGACTTTTTGAGCATATTTGAGCAAGTTCTGTGTGGACTTGTTGAGTAGATTTGAGCAATTTCTGTGTGGACTTGTTGAGTATATTTGAACAATTTCTGAGTGGACTTATTTAGCATATTTGAGCAAGTTCTGTGTGGACTTGTTGAGCATATTTGAGAAAGTTTTATGTGGACTTGTTGAGCATTTTTGAGCAAGTTCTGAGTGGAGTTCTTGAGAATATTTTTGGTGTATATTTGAGGACAGATTTATACTAGACCAAAGATATAGATTGAGTATATTTGTGCTAGAATGAAGGACTATGTTTAGTGTAAATTTGAGATAGAGCTTTAGAGGTGACATATTAGAGAGAACAAAAGTCTCCAGTAGATAGATATCCATCAACCATGGTAGTGAGGATAGGTCTTCTAAGTGGGGACAAGAGTCTTCAGTAGAGAGATATCCACAGCTAGTGTAGTGGAGACAGTTGTCTTCAAGAATATTACTAGCCAAAGCAAAGGAGAAGGAGTTCTCCTATGTATAGATATCCATGAACTTGATTTAGGGTATTGGTGTCTCCTTTGGATAGAGGTCCATAAACATTGTAATAGGGAAATGATTCCCAAGAGATTGATTGAGAAAATTTTAGTGAAATATTTTCTTCGTGGAATAGCCCACATTGGGTGAACCACATAAATTATGGTGTATCTATTTGTGTATGGTGATTTATTCATTGCTTTTATTATTTCTATTGATATTGCTATCGTTACATTACATAATATTGATTGGGAAATAAAAAGTAAAAAGTGGTCTTATAATGTTCATGGGTATAAGCTTGTGTTCTTCAATGATCTCATAAATCTATTTAAGGCAATGTCTTAAAGGCATATGTCCCCTCCATACTTGGAGTATCTTGCATCACTCTTTATTTAAGGTAATTTTACATCTACCTCCTCAAAACTATCATTACATTGCACTAAAATCCATGGCCATTCATCATCAAATAACTCATCGATTCATAATCATCTATCACCAATCCAATAGATCGGTGTCACCTATTTTTGCACCACATTGTGTTCACACACAATGTGATACAAAAAGAGTTAAATATAGGCACCTAAAAAGTTTTAATTTTGTGTTTGCCTAAGGTTAAATTTAATAAATTTCTAAAAAATATAAAATATTCTCAAACTTTCCCAATCCCACTTTATAACCTTACAAAAATTAAATTATCCCTTCCTAGCCCCTTTCCCCCACTAATCATTCTCCCATACTAAGCCCTTAGTTACCATATGACTACCCCATCCCCCCTAGCCTATGTGCACAATTCCTTATCCTATGTAAAAATCTCCTTAATCTACCTCTTTAACCATAACTTAGGTCCACATCATCATAGCCTAGTCTACCCCCTACCTTACACATCCCCATGCACCCTTACATTTCCCATACATCTTAATACCACTTGGGAAGGATGAGGATCCTCACAACCTAAGTGCATTTATGAAGCATGGTGTGCACATGCCACTTGAGTGGGGTGAGGAATCTAACCACCCAAGTTAATTAATAAGGTATGGTACACATTTAATTTGACCATCCTAAGTGGAAAATCCTATATTTTCCACATCCTCTCACCCATGCCACATGATTTCCATGTCACCTCCAAGTCACCCTCCCTCTCTCCCTTGCAAAAAACCTATAAATACCCCCTCTTCTTCTTCATTTGCAATAAGAATTGAAATCATAAGCCAAAAATCTACCAAAAATTTCTAATGAACCCCTTTGTGTGTGCTCATCTCTCTTTTGTAATCATCTCCCTCTTGTATGCAAATCAACCATGGAGATCAATGTATGCTTTACTATGTATGCAAATGGTTTTTGAAATTTCTTGTTGTTAGAATATAATAACTATACCAAACTATCACCGGAGGTCACTCACATCCTATCAGAGGTCCAAAAAAAGTTTTATCTAGATTTGAGCAACAAAGGTCTTATTTGTTAGCCCCCTTACGACTTTCAATCATGGTCATCAGCCCCTTGATGGTCATACTCTGAACTTCAACCAGATGTAGCAATTAGTAATAGAAAAAAAATAAGGTAAGCAAGGTATGTTTTCTTGGTTATTTATAATACTTTAATGTTATGCTCTAGCTTTAATAAAGTTTTGTAGTATTTTATTGCTTTGTATCTTTTGTTAATCTGGGCCTAACCAAGGTAGGTCCATTTGATGTTGTTAACTCCTTGTGTTTAGTTGTGTGTTGGTACCATGGAGGTGCATGCAACCTAGGGTGGACAAGCAATCTAAGCTCCAGAACCCACCCATCTTTAGAGGTGGTATAAAATACCATTTGAGTACCATTTTGTTATCTCTTGTAAAAGGGGCATTCTCCATATTGGAAACCCCATTGTAATCCCAAGAGGGAACTTGTAAATGACTATTTGTAATATATTTCCTAATCAATAAAAATGGTGCATCTTCTATCCCACATAAATATATATGTATTGTTATACACATCATATTGATCCCTCTTGTTATATTCATAGGTCTTGCGAAGAATTAGACCATAATAATCCATTTGAGTCACATTGCAAGTGAATCGATCCATGAAATGTAGGCCAAATATAAAGGACACCATGTAATTCTATGTGATATAGGAGGTGGAATTATTATTGATGAGTGTCGTTGTTCATTCATCATTTAATCATTATATGTGTCAGTCCAGGGCGGTGTCCAAAGGCTGTATACGATAGAAGGTGTTACAGCTGCAGGTTCAATTCATTCAAGAACAGGGTTTTTATTGGTGGAATAGTTAGTGTTTTTGGGGGTTTTGTGTGTTTTCTAACTCCTAGTACTGAAAATCCAATTGCAGAAGATAAAAACTAAACTAAAACTATAGTAAATGGAAATTGCAGAATTTGAAAGAGCAGGAAATGAAATGTTGCTGCAGAATTGACAGAAAGCAAATTATAGAAAACCACACATAGTTGCTGAAGGATAAACCAACTACAATTTCTCTGAGCATGTTATAAATCTATAAAATCAAATTAACACCTATTTGCAAACTGGAAATGTCATAAATCTAGAAATTGCAGTAAATTACAGAAAACTGGAAATTGCTGCAAATCTTGGCAAATGTCAGAAAACCTGAAGTTGCTGCAAAGCTGAAACAGAAATACTAAAATTGCATGGAAATATGAGAAATAATGTCAAATGCTGAAATCTGAATTTAAAGCTGCTAAAGAAATGAAAAGACTGACAGAATTCTGCTAATCTGCTGCAGCAGAAAATCAGCAGGATATTCTATCAAAAGTTGCCTTCTTCTGGTCCTGCAAGTGGCCCTTGCTTCCAGAACCAGATGAAGGTGTAGAATTTATGCTAAGGAAACTTAAATGTCAACCATAAACTCAATCATGCTAATTGATAACTGGAAAAATTGCACTTGTTATTAAATCTGGAAATGCATTACAGTAATGCAGGGAAAACCTGCAGATTACTGTTCTGCTACAGAAATGATTGCACTCTATTGCCTATTCCTCTCCTATATGCCTAAATGCCTATATCACTATATGCTCAACCGTGCTGGGAGCTTTATTATTTATAATGCAGTGCTGATATGCTTGGTTGCTGATTTGCAGGGATTTACAACTGTTGCACAACTGCTTCCTGAAATGCATGAGCTTGCTTTGTCAAAACTTGATCCATTCAACCCTATTAAACTGCATTCGTTGAGGAAATCAGTTAACATGAGCTGGGACAACTTTCTGGTCAATTGCCATTAATTTCTTTTATCGATTTGTCACTTTTTGACTGTCTTTTGTTGTTCCTGCGCTATTCCTTATTCCTGCGCTATTATTTCTGCACTGCTCCAAAATATCAGGGAGGCAAGTTTTAGTTGCTTTTCCATGCTTCAAACGCATAAGGAGGAAGTTTTAGACCACCTGGATGGTCTTCCCTTATCCTATTGCATAGGTGACATGTGCGGGAGTGACTGTTTCCAAGTCCTACTGTAAATGTACAGCTGGCTGGAACTGTCATAGTCTTACCCTATTTTCCTGCACAGTCAGCTACAGGGGACAAATTCCTTGGCACCTTTTGCATTTGAATTAGTTCAAAATAGAGGAACATTATTACTAAGCACCAAACATTCAATAATGATTATTGATTCTGACTTCCTATTAATAAATTAGCTGAAAACTGTAGAAATAAACAGTAAAAATAGAATATATGCACTTAACATTTCAGAATATGCAAATATCATTACATAATGCATTTTACCCAAAATTAGCATAAAAACATAATAAAAAGGGTGATTCAAATTAGTAGAATGTATCAAAAAGTGTTTATGGATGAGGCAATTCCTAGCCTCATCATTTTCCCCCCAACTGATGGTAATGCATGTCCTCATGCATTTTGTGCAGCTACTGAAGCACACAGGTCCAGATCCAGACATCTTTCTCGAAATTTTAACAATGCACCACCAATCTTGTAGAACCCACTGACTGCTTTCACAGACTGAAACCATTGTTGGAAGTCCTCATCAGGCTGTGGATCACTGTCAAAGAAATAGGGGACAGGAGTGATAACCAAAGGCATTCTGTATCTTAGCCCTATCCATTGTTCTTTTATTTTTGAAATAATATATATAATACCTTCAGCCCTTCTCCTTGACCAAAACAGGTTAGTGGGAGAAATTGGCTCCCATTTCTGTAGGGAAATAGATAATTCACCCCACCTGTTCTTGCATGCTGCCACAGCATCATCAAAGAAATATGCACAAAATTTTTGAAATTGAGTTATACCTTTTTGCAGATTTCCTAGATAAAGGTGTCTCATCCTGGGATCCCTCATAAAGGAGTAGTGAGTACTGGTGCAATCCCTGTGATTGAGAGGAGCAGGCCTGACAAGTAAAACTGCCTATGATTCTAAGTCCTTGGCTATCTTCTTCTCTGAGTCCCAATAAATATTATTTTGCAAGGTGGACATAAAGGCCCTCAGTTGCAAATCTCCTGTATACAGGTGAGGCAGAAACATGCTCTCTGTTGGCAAAAAGAAGTTATGTAAGAATAACTCACACATTAAGTTTCTGCTGCTCTACTGGACTCTGCACAAAGGCTTCCACAAATTCTGTAGGAGTGTTCAACTGGTGAGGGAGCTCAGAAACCAGTCTCATAATCTGCCAACGTAGGTACTTCTCCTTGAGTAGGAGGCTGTAGAACCTAGGTGGTCTTCTGCATTGTATTGCATACTCTGCAATTTGACATACATCTTTTATCTATTTTTTCAACCTGTTGATTTCTGTTTCTTTCTCTGCTAGTTTGGCTGTGGCAGAGTTCAAAGTTGCAATTTTCCCTTCTAGCTGATGGCACTGAGTCATCCAATAGGCTAGGTCCTCATTATACTTAGTTAAAGGCACTGTGTTTGGGGGCCTCAGAATAGGTTGCATCTGGGCCACTATATTCACCTGTACACCAACTTCTACAGTTGATGTTGCAGCTGGCAAATCTGTCTATATCCCCTATTCTGCTGTAACTACTGTAACTATTGGATCATCAGGTGGAAGTATTTGTGCCAGAGGAGAGAGTGTAGACACTTGTTCCTGAGCTGCAACTGTGTGGTCCTGTTCAGAAGATGTTTGAATGTCCTGCTGCAAAGGACTGTCATTCTGCATCAAAATGTCAGATGGATCTCCTTGTAGAGGCATACCATCAGCTGCTTCTACTCCTACTTCATCTGCAATAGGTGATCTCTGCACTTGTGCTATGTCATCCTCTGAGGAAGCCAAATCTAGGAGAATCTGAGCCCACTCAATAGGTGTTGTCTCTGTTACTCCTGTAGACTGATTTTCCTACTGTAGTAATTTGTCTTGCAAATCCTGAATCTATTCTTGCAGCAAAAAAATTTGCTGATATTTTTCTTTCATGGCTTCTTCAGCTTGGTCAATCCATTTTGTCTGAGTTTTAATCACACTCCTTGCAGCATGCAACTGAGTGTGGATGTCAACTTCTTCTTCAGATGCAGAGTGTGCTTCAGACTCAGAATGTGTTTCAAACTCAGAATATTTTTCAAACTTAGAATCCATGGGAGTCTGCTCCTCAATCCTAGCTAGTTCAGTATCGGAGTTCAGATGTCCTTCAGACTCAGAGTCTGTATAATCAACCAATGGATAGACAAGGCTTATTTCAGTTGTTTCCATGGTTAGGTCTAGTTCCATTGGCTGTAATTCTCTATCTGTACTTTCTATTTCTTGTGCATCTTCCTATGAACTATCTGTCCCAATTTCTTCTTCTTCTGACACACTAATTGGGTCTGCAATATGTACTGGTGTTTTTGACAAAATTTTTGCTTTTTGAAGTCGTGCAGACCTTCTCAACCCTGTTGGTTTTGGGTGTTCCTGAGCAGATGCAGCTTCTGCTTGTTCTGGAGCAGCTGCAGATTGTTCTGTTAGGTCAGGGATAGACATGGGTTCGACTGTACATTCTGGAGCAGATGCCTGCCCACTGGAACCCCTAGTTTTTCTACTGGGTTGTACATTGTCGGCAAATGTTACTTTTCTTCTTTTTAACTGGGATTCAGATGTTGATGCATGTTGACTCCTAGTTCTGGAAGATGGGGGACTGTCAGGTACATGGGGACTGCTATGTTCAGAGGGCTCTGGTTGAGGATTTTCTTTTGATTCTCCCTCTGTTTCCTCTTCCTCTGGTGCAGGGTTTGAATCATCAATTTCTGCCCATGGAGAGAAGAATCGGTCAAAGTTCCTAGGGTTTCCCCTGAAATGGTATTTGTAGATTAATTTGATTAGCCCATGATGTTTAGGGCTTCCCTTCCCTGCTTGATACTTTAGGGCCATGGCTTTCAGTTCTTGGTACAGATATAAGGGAATGTTTACCCTAAGTTCAGGTTTGGCTGCTCCATGGCGTAGGTGGTTGAGGATTCGGAGGTGTGGGCCAGAGACAACAAGAAACTAGCCGTCACAGGTAAGATACCTCATAACCCACATTGCTACATCATCCCAAGGAGCTGGCAAGCTAGACCTCTTGACCCCTTTACACACATTTTTATTCATTAAAAATTCTATTTGCCTGTCCCCTTCTTCCCTAAATTGATTCACTAGGTCTGTTAAAATATTTCTGTCGGTTTTAATAATTTGCACACCTTGAAGGGGAAATTCAGTAACCAGACTGAGTATTTCGGGGGTTACCTGGATAGACATCCCGCCAATGTGCACTCTGTTGTTTCGAAATGTGCGTGCAAATTCTGCTGCCAGGCCCTCAGAATAACCGTCGAATTTTTGCAGAAACGGCAGAAACCCTGCATCGGTAAAAATTTGCAGTGATGCAGCATCGGTTTGCAGGTAACTCATGTTTTCTGGTTTGGCTCTCACCTTCTTTCCACCCATGGTATCGTCTGCTGCTTCCTGTATGTCGGTGACTGTAAATTTTTACAACTTGCGGCTGTATTTTCTATTTTTAGGGCTTTTTAATCCTTTTACCAGCGTCGAAACTGCTTCGGAACATGCAGAATACCGTGGCAGCTTTTACGACATCGTCAACCCTTAATTGTCACTTAATTTCGTTATGATTGCCACCTTTCACATGCTGCACAGAATCCGAGACTCATAATTCCTTTTTCAAACCAAATAAATCACTGCTGGCCACGTGTCATCAAATTTTACCCAAAATTTTATTCTTGCCTTTAATGAATTATTCCTGCGCTTAGTGATTGATTCCTGTGCTTTGGAATAAAAATAGTTTATTCCTGCGCTCTGGAATAAAAACAGTTTATTCCTGCGCTCTCTTTTTACTAGTTCCGGCGCAGTTTTCTCTTTTTCATTCTAGAGCAGGATTAGGCAGAGGCATTTGTAAAACACTTTCTACTTTTGATTCCCCTTTTTACATGCTTTATACTAATCGAGGATATAGACACTATATACTAATAATTTACACAATTCAGAAAATGAAAAGGCACATACCTGTTAAAACCATTTTCTCTACATTTCAGGGTGCTCCTACTGAAATTTCCAGCTAACCAGTCTTTGAACTAGGGCAGGTGCAATCTGAAAAATAGGTAAAACAATGGTCATGGAACAATGAAGGTGAAACCAATTAGGTAAACATGTCGAAACCCCGGTTTTCATGTAAACCCAACTCAGGAGCGCCTCAAAGAGGTTTTCACTTTCTGAGTTTTTATTTTTTTTTTTTTTTTTTTTAACTTGTATCATTCTGCTGAATTCGAGATGGAAGAAGAGCTTTCTTCCCAAATGTGTACATCCAAACTTCCCAATTGCTTGAGAAATTCCTCCTTGTTTTGTGGTTTATGGTACATACGAAGACGATGTCCATTTACCACCAATTTGCGTTGTGAGTCATCGATAGGTGTAAGGCGAACAGCTCCATTGTCAAACACTTCCTCAATTTGGTATGGCCCAAGCCATCTGGTCTGCAACTTTCCAGGAAAGTCCTTGTATTGTGAATCAAACAACAAGGCCCAGTCACCTTGCTGAAATCTCTGCTGCTGAATGTGACTATCATGCCACATTTTCCTTTGTGCTTGGATCACCTTTTTCTGATGTAGGGCATCCATGTGTAGTTCATATAATGCATCAAGTTGCGAGAATGCGATCTTCTTGTGCTCGTGATGAGATCAATACCTACTTCCAAAGCAGTTCGAAGAGTTAGTAATTCAAATTCAATAGGCAAAAGAGGTTGTTTTCCATAAACTAATTCATATGGGGTAAATCCAGTGGTGGATTTCCACGTGGTATTATAAGCCCAAATAGCTTCTGGTAACTTGTCTAACCAATTCTTTCTATGGACTGCTATGGTTTTGGTCAGAATTCGTTCTAATTCTCTATTGGTCACTTCAACTTGGCCATTGGCTTGTGGATGATAAGGTGAGGATTTTCTGTGTTTGACTTGATAGAGTTGAGTGAAGGCTTCAACAATTTTTGAAGTAAATTGGGGTCCTTGATCAGTTGTGATGGATTGTGGGGCTCCAAAACGCAAAAAAATCTGTGAATATAGAAAATCAGCAACTTTCTCTTCACGAGCATGCTTAAAGGCACGAGCTTCTACCCATTTGGTAACATAATCAGTACATACCAAGATATGTACTTTGCCTTTGGAAGGAGGATTAATGGGTCCTACAAAATCTAAACCCCATCTTTCAAATGGTTATGTTCCTATTTGAGGTTGTAATGGCATTTCACTAGTAAAAGTAGGTTTTCCCATTCGTTGGCAAGCATCACAATGTCTTACGTACCTCTTTACATCTTTGTGCAAAGATGGCCAATAATATCCGGTACCCAAGATTTTGTGAATAGTGCTTTTGATTGAATAATGTCCTCCTGATGGTTCATCATGGCATGCTCGTAGGATGTCATATGTTTCATCTTGGCGGATACACCTACGTAAAACATGATCAGGACTGCATTTAAACAGTAATCCTTTTATCCATTTAAAAGAAGAGCTTTGCTTGATTAACTGTTTCCTTTGTTTAGGGGTAAAGTGAAGAGGAATCTTCCCTGTAACTAAGTAATTAGCTATGTCTGCAAACCATGGAGATTGTACAGAGACAGCAAACAACTTTTCATCTGGGAAGGTATCTTCCACAACTTCCTCTGTATCTGCATTTGGTATTCTTGACAAGAAATCTGCAACTACATTAGACTTCCCGGGCTTGTTTACTATGGTAACATCAAATTCCTGCAATAGAATTAACCAACGAATAATTCTTGCACTAACCAATGGTTTATTCATCAAGTATTTAATTGCAGTATGATCTGTATGGATGAATACTTGATACCCTGTGATGTAGTGTCGAAATTTGTTAATAGCATAGACTACAGCCAAGAATTCTTTTTCAGTGGTAGTGTAGTTTTTCTCAGCTCCTGTCAAGTTTTTACTGATATAATATATTGCATAATGTTCCCCATTTTCAATCTGTCCTAACACAGCTCCAATAGCATTATTGGAAGCATCGGTTTGAATATGAAAGGGTAACTCCCAATTAGGACCTCTTAAAACAGGTGGAGTGGTTAACTTCTCCTTTAACTTTTCAAAGGAATTTTGACATTCAGAAGACCAAACAAATTCAGAATCTTTCATGAGCAAAGCAAACATGGGATTTGCTATGGTACTGAAATTAGCAATGAATCTGCGATAAAAACCAATGTGTCCTAAGAAACTGCGTACATCAGTCTGAGTTTGTGGAGGAGGGAGGTTTTTGATGACTTCAACCTTCTTAGGATCAACCTTGATTCCATAAGAAGAGATATGATGTCCTAAAACAATTCCTTCCTCCATCATTAAAAAGCATTTCTCAGGATTAAGAGAGAGATGGTATGTTTCACAGCGGATCAACACTTTTTCAAGCTGTTCTAATGCATATTCAAAATTATCCCCAAATACTGTGAAATCATCCATATAAATTTCAACACTTTCATTGGTTAAATCAGAAAAAATTGCTAAAACAACTCTCTGAAATGTTGCTGGAGCATTACATAACCCAAAGGGTAAAACTCTGTAAGCAAAGGTTCCCCAAGGACATGTAAAGGTAGTCTTTTCCTGATCTTCTGGGGCAACTTGAATTTGGTTATACCCACTGAAACCATCAAGGAAACAGAAAAATTTCTTTCCAGCAAGGGTATCCAATACTTGGTCTATGAATGGTAATGGAAAATGATCCTTATGTGTGGCCTTATTCAACTCCCTATAATCCACACATACTCTCATTTTACCATTTTTCTTTGGAACAATGACCAGTGGTGAAACCCATTTACTGTCGGAAATTGGATAAATGAATCCAACATCTAAGAGTTTTTCAATTTCCTCTTTCACAATTTCTTTTAGAGCAGGATTCAAACGTCTCTGAGGTTGCCTTACTGGTTTTACATTTTCTGTGTATATCCTATGTGTACATACCTCAGGATGAATGCCTGTCATGTCTTTATAATTCCATGCAAAAGCTTGAACATGCTTTTGTAAGACTGCAAACAACTTGGCTTCCTGGTCCTCAGTTAGCCAGCTATTAATGTTCAAAAATTTACCTGGCTGGATTTCAATTTGTTTGATCCCTGGATAGATAGAACTAACTGCTTCATAGCTACTAATCAATGCATTTAATGGACAATGATGTGGCTACAGAGTATGAAATGTTCTAGAATCTGACTCAGAGGTGATACCTGATGGAATCAGAGGACATTTGAATGTGTTAAGGAGATGATGATGCCATCCATGTGGTAGTGTGAATGATCTCGTTTGACTGGGCACGGATGACAGAAGTTTGGAATTTTGTTCCTCCTCTTGCCACAACAACCGATGAACAAGAGTTTGATCATCAGTTAGTCCTTCTGATTGTAATGTTTCAATTAGGATTGTTTCACTCTCAAATATTTCTCTCCTAGGTGTTGTGATTTCCTCAATATGTTCTTTCACTATGATTGTAGCCAAAGTAGCAATGGTTTCTTGTTCAGATTCTTCATCAGATTCAGGATACCAAATTTGTCCAAAAAATTTAGTTGAAGGTTGAGCTGGTGGATACAAAGAAATTTTCTGCAGGTCAATACCATTGGAAATGGTCATTTCCCCTGACCTGTAGTCTATAAATGTAGCTGCAGTAGCCAGCCAAGGTCGTCCTAGAATGATAGGGTATCCATTGACTGAAGTCCTAGGCTGCAACACCAAGAAGTCTACAGGATATTCCCATGAAGAGACTTTAACGGCCACATCTTCTAAGATACCTTCTGGTTTAGCTACTGATCTATCTGCCATTTCCAAGACTGTGGTAGTAGGACTGAGATTATGGAGCTGTAGTTTTTGCATTGTGTCTTTAGTCATTACATTAATTGCAGCACCAAGGTCAATTAATACATTAGGAATTTGCATCACTCCAATAGTAACTATTACTACTGGACTGCCTGGGTCACTATACTTAGGAGGAACTAGTTTCCCAGCCAATAGATCGGCTAATTTCCCTTCTACCTGAACAGTTTTAGGAAAGGCTTTCTTTTTTCTACCAGGTTTCTTGATACATAACTCCTGAATAGTCTTTTTGATTAAAGGTATATCCCTTATTGCTTGCAACAAAGGAAGAGAAATTGACACCTTTTTGAGTTATGTTACTAATTCTGATTCAGGGGTAGTATCAACATGTTCAAACCTTTCAGGGTATGGCAAAGCTACTGGAGAAGATTCCTGCATTTTTGCTATTTTTTCTTCTTTTTGTTGTTGTTGCAATGCCTCTTGATTTGGAGGTTCTTGTTTCTCCTTTATTTCTTCAATGGTGGGTGGAATAGGTTCAGGTAAAGTCTTTCCTGAACGCAGCTGGATGT
Organism: Wollemia nobilis; assembly: GCA_028583015.1. Taxonomy (NCBI): domain Eukaryota; kingdom Viridiplantae; phylum Streptophyta; class Pinopsida; order Araucariales; family Araucariaceae; genus Wollemia; species Wollemia nobilis. Next base: position 2,035,329 of record JAQPPZ010017039.1, read on the forward strand.
TACTACAGTCAAGTACATGAACTGCAGCAGTGTCTTCAGACTCAGCCTCATAAACAGGGGCTGTTTGTCTGGCATTATTGGGGTTAGTCACAGGCTGAGCTGGGAGTGGAGGTTGTTTTACTGGTTGCATTTGTTGTTGTTGTGTTCTTCCCTAAAAATTTGGATTAGGAGCTGGCAGCAAGTTTTGAGTTTGCCCTTGATACCTTTGTTGTCCTTGATGGGGTTGATATTGTTGTGGTGGATATGGTTGTCCCTGATATTGTTGTCCCCATATTTGTCCTTGTTGTGTCCATTGTGGAGGCATGGTATGCCAAGGTGGGTTCATCCATCCAAATTGTGACCAATCTGGAGGAGCTGTCCAAGGTTGGTTCCAAGGTTGTGCAGAAGCTTCTGCTTGTCCCCATGGCATATTCATATTCCAAGGAGATTGTGCCCAGTTTGGAAATCTAGGAGCAGTGGGATATTGTGCATAACCACCACCAGATCTCTGCCCAATAGCATTGAGTTCTTCTGTTTGGGTGCCCAAAATAGATTTTAGATGAGGCAACAAAGGGCATTTATCTGTTGAATGTTCCTTGGAACAAATTCCACAAATAGAAGTCTTGTTTAAGGGGCAGTCCTACAAGGCATGCTTACTCCTACACCTTGGGCAATAAATTGCTAAAGGTGGTGTAGAATTAGATCTTGTGTTTTTCTCACCTAATGCAGTATTAAGTTGAACAAGGATATCAATTTTTAAATTGGCCATTTCCTCCATCAACTCTTTTATGCCATTATTGCCAGAATTCTTTTTCTTTCTCCGATGGTGAGTGCGGGAATAGTTTTTACATAACTCCACAATATCTTCAAGGTCAAGTTGATCTATGTCTCCTTTTCCCATTAAATCTAACACTTCCCTAGATTCATCCTGCAATCCTCTTAAGAAGATAGGCTTTAAGAAATCAGGTTCTACAACACCACACCTCTTTTGGACAAAGGCAAAGCGATCAAGATAATCTTCTAGACTCTCATCTTCTTCTTGCTTGATCCTAAACAACTCATCTTTCCTGTTTCTTACTCTACAATAATCTTGATATTTATTTAAGAATGCAATCTCCATCTCATCCCAAGTACTGATTGAGTTAGGTTCAAGATTGCTCATGAACCATCGGAGAGCAGCGTCCTTAAGTGTGGAAGGAAACAATTTCAATTTTTGATTATCATTTATGTAGTCATAAGTTTGACATAACACCTTGAATTCAAACAGAAATTGATCAGGATCTTCTAAAACAGTTCCCCTAAAAATTGGCAATATGGATGGGGAGATTGTTTTCATGGGGGCATCTAGAAGTGGATCCAATCTTATGGGATACTCAAAAGTCTTGGGAGGATCATCAGGATTATCATATCCACCTGCTGCTGCTGCTGTAGCCATAGTTGTTTTCTTTCTAAAGGATGATGGGAATAGTCTAGTTAGAGGGGAGTGTTTAGCAGCTAGTGCTTCAAAAAGCTCTTTTTCTAATTTTTCCAAAAATGCTTCTGATGAAGAAGGTATCTCTGGCTTTTCCTCAGTGATTTCAAATGAAGGCAAATCTTCATCAGACCGAGTAGGTCTCTTTGGTGGCTCGGAGCCACTTCGGATAAACCTCCCTCTTTCGTCCCTTGGCCTATGCATTCATGCCTATTCACAAAATAAACTGAAATGCAGTATTTCAAGAATTGTAACACAATTCTTGACTTGTTTCACTTTTTCTAACAACACCTATTGTTCCCCGACAACGGCGCCAAAAATGATGAGTGTCATTGTTCATTCATCATTTAATCATTATATGTGTCAGTCCAGGGCGGTGTCCAAAGGCTGTATGCGATAGAAGGTGTCACAACTGCAGGTTCAATTCATTCAAGAACAAGGTTTTTATTGGTGGAATAGTTAGTGTTTTTGGGGGTTTTGTGTGTTTTCTAACTCCTAGTACTGAAAATCCAATTGCAGAAGATAAAAACTAAACTAAAACTACAGTAAATGGAAATTGCAAAATTTGAAAGAGCAGAAAATGAAATGTTGCTGCAGAATTGACAGAAAGCAAATTACAGAAAACCACACACAGTTGCTGAAGGATAAACCAACTACAATTTCTCTGAGCATGTTATAAATCCATAAAATCAAATTAACACCTATTTGCAAACTGGAAATGTCATAAATCTGGAAATTGCAGTAAATTACAAAAAACTGGAAATTGCTGCAAATCTTGGCAAATGTCAAAAAACCTGAAGTTGCTGCAAAGCTGAAACAGAAATACTAAAATTGCATGGAAATATGAGAAATAATGTCAAATGCTGAAATCTGAATTTAAAGCTGCTAAAGAAATGAAAAGAATGACAAAATTCTGCTAATCTGCTGCAGTAGAAAATCAGCAGGATATTCTGTCAAAAGTTGCCTTCTTCTGGTCCTGCAAGTGGCCCTTGCTTCCAGAACCAGATGAAGGTGTAGAATTTATGCTAAGGAAACTTAAATGCCAACCATAAACTCAATCATGCTAATTGATAATTGGAAAAATTGCACTTGTTATTAAATCTGGAAATGCATTACGATAGTAATGCAGGGAAAACCTGCAGATTACTATTCTGCTATAGAAATGATTGCACTTTATTGCCTATTCCTCTCCTATATGCCTAAATGCCTATATCACTATATGCTCAACCATGCTGGGAGCTTTATTATTTATAATGCAGTCTTGATATGCTTGGTTGCTGATTTGTAGGGATTTACAACTGTTGCACAACTGCTTCCTGAAATGCATGAGCTTGCTTTGTCAAAACTTGATCCATTCAACCCTATTAAACTGCATTCATTGAGGAAATCAGTTAACATGAGCTGGGACAACTTTTTGGTCAATTGCCATTAATTTCTTTTACCGATTTGTCACTTTTTGACTATCTTTTGTTGTTCCTGCGCTATTCCTTATTCCTGCGCTATTATTTTTGCACTGCTTCGAAATATCAGGGAGGCAAGTTTTAGTTGCTTTTTCATGCTTCAAACGCATAAGGAGGAAGTTTTAGACCACCTGGATGGTCTTCCCTTATCCTATTGCATAGGTGACATGTGCGGGAGTGACTGTTTCCAAGCCCTGTTGTAAATGTACAGCTGGCTGGAACTATCACAGTCTTACCTTGTTTTCCTGCACAGTCAACTACAGGTGACAAATTCCTTGGTGCCTTTTGCATTTGAATTAGTTCAAAATAGAGGAACATTATTACTAAGCACCAAACATTCAATAATGATTATTGATTCTGACTTCCTATTAATAAATTAGCTAAAAATTGCAGAAATAAATAGTAAAAATAGAATATATGCACTTAACATTTCAGAATATGCAAATATCATTACATAATGCATTTTACCCAAAATTAGCATAAAAACATAATAAAAAGGGTGATTCAAATCAGTAGAATGTATCAAAAAGTGTTTATGGATGAGGCAATTCCTGGCCTCATCAATTATCCTTCCATACAAGTGAGTATAGACAAGTTTATGGTTCTATAGGTAGTTGCAACCTATCAATTATGGATTTTGCAATCAAATTCTTTTGTGAGTCATTTTCAATAATACAATCCACAAAATAATTATGATCTAGGTGGGCTTGCCTAACAAATAAATTGTCATGACCACCTTCATATAAATTTTGATTCATGAGGATAGCATTGTTTATTTTACCCTTCAACTTATCATACTCTTTATATTCTTCTATGATCTCAATGGGACTAGCTTGTAATTCCTCCTTTTGAGATTTTACAATCAGGTTCTTCCTCTTTGTAACACAATTAGCTTCCACATGTATAAAATTTATTGTTATTAAAAAATAAGGAGAAGGGGAAGAAGAATAAGAATAAGTATAAGAATACATATTTGCCTTGGTTGTTGTTGATTCTAAGGTCTAGAACCTCCCTTTGACTGAGCAAAATGCTTCTCTTCTTCCAACTATGCTTGATTGAATATTGCATCCAAAGTGGTTATGGGGGGTATATTTCACCTTCTTAAATATTGATTCCTTAAAACCACTTTTAAACTTTACAATAAGTCCATTAGATGAATCTTCCACACGAATTAATATTCTTGACTTATTAAACTAAAAAATATAGTCTTGGACACTCATGTTGTATCCTTTCTTCAAATGAAGCCATTTTTTCAATGATTTTACATAGGTTTTTATGAGGGGTCCCAGTACCCTCATGCTAATTTGGGTTTGAACCTTACACCTCTCAAATATATATCAATGCCCTTACCATTGTAGTAAGCTTACAACTATAAAATAAAGCAATTTGTAGATGAGGTCTTTGCTATAATTTGAAAGATATAATGTATCCTTCAAATCTTTGACAAGTTCATCCTAATTTTTTATGGGATTTTTATTACATTGGCAATCAATTATAAAAACCTTGGCCACACCTAAAAGCTTCATTTTGATAAATACTTTGTCATCTTCAATGATTTTGTTGTAAAAAAACCAAGCATCTAAGTTTAGGATCCAACTATTTAAGACTTTGAGATCATGTGAACCATCATAAATATTGACTTTGCATTTTATATTTAGGCAAATTTCATTGATTTTGACTTCACTAGAACCACTTGGAATTGCTATATCATTCAGTTTGTTTGCTAACATATTGACTAAAACAACTAAAGTTATTGCTTGCTTCATTAAATTAGAGGTCAATTGTGACCAATTATAAGCCAGTTGTGCCTACCAGGCTATTACAAAGAGTTACAAAAGTTTATCCTTTTCTAGGCAATAACAATAGTTGATTTTTGAAAAATAGTGCTAATTACAAATACTTGCAAAAAACTTTTTTATATAAGCTTTTACATCAACAACAAAAGAAACCTTATTTTCTAAAGAATATTTCAAAAACGAATTGTCTCCTTAATCAATTAGTTACAAAATAAAAGTAATTTTGTATTTTAATTGAAATTTTATTAAGTATTAAATAATAAATTCTAATTTAATACTTAATTGTGGAAAATGTTATAGTCCACCACTAAATCCTCCTGAGAAAAAACATAATATTTTCATCTTGGGTAAGTTCTAGTGATCAAATCCATAGTCAACTAATCAGCAAGAATAAACTTTTGTCATGCCCCTAAGTCCATAGCTAGGAATGAGTTTCGTGCACAACAATTTGGATGATTATCAACAAGCTTTATTAGCTATTTCACTAAGCCTCACAAATCCCTTTAAAATGCATAAAATGTCCTCTACCCCACACATGTGGAATACATGTAATTATGACCAAAGAAAAATATAGAATGTCACAACACTCATCATCAACATAGAACAACCATCATAACCAAAAAATTAGGTTATCCATAGTTTAAGTCCAAATACTAAAAATGTTGTAGTTTCATTAATATAACATGAACAAATTACCATGTCCTCGGTAAAAATAGGTCATGAGCACAAAATATCAACATATAAAGGTTAAAAAACTACCAATCAACTTGGTTGGATATTTTAGATAGCCTGATCAACTAGTTCATTTTCTCCACTAGTGTTTATTCTTGACAAAAAATCAACAATTACATTTGCTCTACTAGGTCTATCTATGATAATCATATGAAATTCCTAAATTAGCAACAACCATTAGACCACCCATCCATTCACCATTGGTTTATTCATTATCAAGTGATTGGTATGCACATATATAGGATAACCTACGATATAATGACAAAATTTGTTGATGGCATAAACTACGTACAAAAAATTTCTTTTAGTCGTGATGTAGATCTTTTCAACACCCATTAAATTATTACTGATGTAGTAAATGGTAGAATTTTCCTTGATTTCTTCTTGTTGTTGACTAAGGACTAGACCTGTTGCGGTATTAGAGGTTTTAGTGTGAATATGAAATGGAATATTCCAATTAGGTCCCTCAATACTAGTGCAGAGGTCAAATTTTTCTTAATGAACTTAAATGCCTTTTAACATTCTTTTATCCTTTTAAAATGAATGTTCTTATTAAGGACGGTGAATAATGGTGCAAAAATTTTACTAAATTTTTTAATGAGTCATCCATAATAAGCCTTATGTCCTAAGAAACTTATAACATTTATCTAAGTATCGAGTAGAAGCAACTAATTTATAACTTCTATTTTCTTTGGATCCACTTTTATGCTTGCGACTAAGATATGGTATCCTAACATGATTCCTTCATTCATCATCACTAAACACTTTTTGTTTCTCAAGGATAAATTATGGGATTCACATTCAATTCAGATTATGGAAAGCCTCATCAAAGGTGTCTCCATATACTATGAAATCATCCATATATATCTTGACACATAGTTTGACAAGACTTGTGGTCTGGTAGTTGTTGGAATGACTACTTTGTCGAATATCATGTATACTTCATCTCAATTAAAAGCATATTCTCTAAAGATATACAACTTAACTTAAGGAGGAATGGAGTAAGGTTAGGTTGGTTTATCACTTGTGCTTCAATCCTTGTATGAGATGTAGATTCTTAAACATGCATCATTTCACTTGGAATTGATGTGGATAGCTAGAAGAACTCTCTGGGGATATTTGGGAAGGGTAGGCATTTAGATCTAGGAATTATCAAGTAGTACATTCCTCCACATGATTATTTTGTATGGTAGATATATGCTTGGCAAGGTTAGGAGTTATTTCTTATATTGGGGTTAGCATTGGCACCATCTGTTGATTATGGCTCTATGCTTGGTCTATATCCCTATTGGCCTATAATTGGGACCTCAAATATCCATTAAAGGGAGGAATGTTTCCTTTGATTATTCTAATAGAAATGAGGCCTAAAATTATTTGAATATTGGAACCTCTGGGTATTGTTTTGCCTCCTCAAATACAAAAGTACATTAGAGACTATTTTTTGCAAATTCTTTGTTGCCTCAAATTCTATATTATCTATGATATGGGAGATTGGAGTAGGAAGGACAACAAGGACTACATGTATAACTATATTTTGATAGAAATTTATTGATTGAATGACTTGAGGTGGTTGACATGGTGATCAAAGATTTAGAAATAGAGGGGATAAATAGCATAAGGGATTTTATGCCATGCTTTGTGAAATAATACATTGAAATTGTTAATGGATTCCATTGGTGATCTCTTTATAGTTGATAATTACTTTAAGAGAGACACTCCATCTTTCTTCTCTCTAAATCATTCAAAAAACAAGGTAGAAAGTTGATCCCAATCAACAATCAAATGTAGTTAAAGTGATACATACCATTTATGTGCTTTACCACTAAGTGATGACACCATAAATATTAGATCCATATTCTACTCTATAATATTATGAAGTGCACACAGGTTGACCATGTGCCACAAGTTCTCAATCAGTGATGATATATCTTCCCTAGTGATGTATGGGATAAATTTCAATGTAAATGTTGGGATATAATTCCATATTGTAGGTGTAACCAAGGGCCAAAATAGACCTTTATAATTCCATATAGTTGAGTAGCCATATTTTGGTCTCAATATCTTCTTCTTCTTGGAATTGTATAGACACCCAATTTTGACACACCAAGAAAAATTTTCCAAAAATAGTCGTGAACACCACAAAAATTCCCAAAACTAGTCATATATACTATAAAATCTCAATAGAATAATTTCCTAATATTTTGGGCATCATTTTTCACCTTTACCAAAATCATCACTCTAACCAAATTTTCCAATGGTAAATTTGGCAAGATGAGTGATGAATTTGGAATAAAATTTAGAAATCAACTTTCATCATTCAAAATTATCTTTGACTGAATATGCCACTCCTACCAAATTCACCAATGGAAAATTTGGCTAGTTGCAAATTCAAAAAAAATAAAAATTTCAAATTTTAAAAAGTCAATTTGGCTCCCTGATCAAATTCACCATGTCGCCAAATTTACTAGTGGTGAATTTGGACAAACAACTCAAAATAGTTTGGTATGAACTATAAGGATGTGGATTGAAGTCCTATTTCCTCTACCATTAATCCCACATGCCCTAGAAATGCTCTAGATTTACTAATTTCAATTTAACCTTATCAAAATTTTCCCTCAATTCACCTCCTAAATCCTATTTAAGGATCACTTTGGGTAGGCATTTGCAATGGTTTTCACTGTAGATATATTCTGCTAAGATTTCTAGCATCCTCTTTCTAAGCTTAGATTTCATAGCATTCTCCATTAGCAAGCATTTCAAGTATTCTCCATTTATTTTGCAATCATTTGTGAAGGAGAATAAAGCAAGGTAAGAGGGATAGGTGGCAAGGATATCTTATTGGTGCAAGGGAGAGGCTATTGCTAGGTTATATCATCCTTATAATATTTCTCTCCTATTTACTTTCTGCTCTTTCATTTTAGCTCTCTAACATAGCTTTGCTAGATTGCTAACTTCATTTACTTGCATGCTTTTTCTTGCATTGTCTACTTTCATCTTGTTTGAAACTTACCATTGTGCTATAGGCTTTAAAAATATTATTTGTAGGTCTGATTTCAAGCATTTGAATACCTCTCTTCATGCATCTAACACCTCTCTTGTAGGCTTACACCCATATGCTTCCCATATTTTAGCACTAATCCTCTATTTTGTGGGGTTTATTGTTCTTTTGTTTCACAAATTTCATCACATTACTTGTTACCCTTTCATTCACAGTCATCTTAATAATATTTGTATCATACTAACTCTTTATTTCCTTGCATTTTTAGTTAATTTTCATGCTTATTTCATTTTAAATCATATATTTAGCATATATTTCATTTTAGCAATCCTTATTTCATGCATTGTGTGTAGTTTTATATTGCACACATTAATCATTTGTTTTCTTTCCTTCCTCAAGGCAAGGTGTGAAATATACAAGGTTGTTATTGCCTTGTATCTCACACATTTTGCTCAGCTTCAAGCACCCTCCATTACAAGTTCTCTACCCTTCTTATTTACTGCTGTAATTTTTACAAGTTTTGGGGTATTCTCACATATCTTAGCACCTTCATTAAATTTCCATCCTTAAATGCTAATTTGTTATTTATAGAGGTTGAACTACATATTTCCTACCATTCCTAACATCATTGCATGCATTTTAACTCTCTCCACTTCCATTTCAATTTCAAATTCAATCACTTTGCTTATTCATTCATTGTTGTAGTTTTTACATATTATTGGGCAGCACTTATAATTTTCATCAATTTTGTTAATATTTCCTTGTTTTAATGCCAATTTGACTTTATTGGAGGTTTTATCAGTCATCCTACATCATTCCTAACAAAATTATATACATTTCTCACTTTTTTGCACTCTCATTTAATTGAAATTACAATCATATTTGGCATTTCACTCCCTTTCACATACATTAAATTTAAATCATAAAATTGCTTAAATAATTAGCTTAGATATCAAATTTTCTTAGTTACAGACCTAGAAAACATCGTTAGAATAATTTTTCTACAATATCAGCTCAAACCATGTCGAAATATATCCAAAAAAACGCTTGAAATCTTCAAAATCTCATTTTCTAACCAAATTCACCACTTTCATAGTCTTACTGATGAATTTGGAAGCCATAAATACTCAGAACCAAATTTACCACTAAAAAAATTTACTAGTGGTAAATTTTGCCAAAAGGCCAAAAATTCACTCCAAGAGGCAAGCATACTCAAATTTTTCTTAAACAGGATGTTTGATTAGTTGATAAGATAGAAATTTATCTATCCCAACACTCAAATAGGCCTCCCAAAGTAGAAAACCCTATTTTTTTTTAATTTTTAGTGTAGATACAAAAATCACCAACCCTTGGTGGCAAATTTGGCAACAATGGCAAATTTGGTATTTTCAGTGGTAAATTTGGCAATAGTGACAAATTTAGCATTTTCAGTGGTAAATTTGGCAACAGGCTCCCAAAAGAGGTGATTCTACCACTTGGCACTTCCCTAGCCCTAAATTTATCATTTCTCTATGTTTTCCTTCTATTTTATATTTTTTGTGTCTTAAAATTACATTTCATTTGGAAAATTAAGGAATCTTAACTAGGAATTCAAAATCACTTACAAAATGATTTAATTGATTTACAAAATGCTTTAATTATTTCCAAAACATTTATAAACCTATCAATCAAGGAATCCTAAGCTTAGTATTAACTTACTAATCATTTTCAAGTACATAGACAAAGAACAAAAAATCATTTAGTTGTATTTAGGCTAGCTTGTCTTATTACATATTCTCTTATTTTATTTTGAAATATCAAAATATCCTTAGTTAGCTCACACAAACTTAAATGGCATATATGATAGCTCTTGTATTCTTCTTACTATTTTATTTAGATGATCATTGATAATTTAGGTATAAATAACTGTTAAGGCTCAAAAAATAGTCAAGATAAATAATGATCCAAAATCTTAGGTGTTTTCTTTGAATAAACCCATAAAACACCGATCAAACAAGCATAACATCAACTTTCACAAAACCTAAGAAAAAACATTGAGTAGGAGTCTAGTTGTGTTGAGAATATTTGTATTCTCGGGGTCTCCTTTGGAAAGATACCCTCAAGTCAAGAAGTAGAGGTTCTAACTAATCTCCCCTATGCACACTTGACATTAAATTATACTTAAGAGGAAAAGACGTGTTTTTCCCTGCGTCTACATATTTGGTGAACTTAACCATTAGCATAAAAGGTATTCATAAGATTTGGCATACTTAAAACATGTTTTGAAAGTGAAAATATTGATTTTTGCCTAATCTTCAGAACAAGAATGCCAAAAACAGTGTCTGTTGTATTATCTTCGAATTAAAAATGTCTTCGGAATGACAGCAAAATGAATGTTGTACTTTGTCTTCAGAAAGAAAAATTGTGTTCGGAATGACAAATTTTTTTCAGAATGAAACTTGGTCTTCAGAATGACAACTTGCTGCATCATCTTCGAAATGAGGATCTGTCTTTGGAATGAAGAAGGATCTGTCTTCGAAATGAAATTCTATCTTCAGAATGACGATTTACCTTCGCAATACAACCTGATCTTCGGAATGAGGATTGATCTTCAGAATGAGGATTAATCTTCGGAATGAAGATTTAAATTTGCAAAGTAGGATTTGTCCTCGGAATGAAGACCTGTATTCAAAATGAAGTTATAATATTTAGAATGAGGATTTGTCTTCGAAATGAAGACTCGTCTTTGAAATGAAGTCATAATATTTGGAATGAAGTTTTTTTTTTTTTTGCAATTAAATTATAATCTTCGAAAAGAGCATTTCCACGTGGCATCCAAGAAGACAAGGTATGACAAAATCAAACTATTTTAGTTGCATACGATAAAGGAACATGTGTCAGTCAGCACATGGTTTGTTTTCGCACCCATTGGAAAATACCAAAATTATGAAGGACATGACCAACCATATGCCACCAATTTTTTATGCCAATAAACATGCACGTAAGAATCTACAGGAAAAACAAAAAATTAAAACAAAATGAGGTGGATATAATGGCAAGGACGTCCATGCAATCATTAACAGATAGGTGTTCAGTGCAATAGTAGAAATGTGTGCCACATTTCTTTCCAAAGACGTGTTTACAAAGTACAGTGCTCAGGTTACGGGTCATTCCGAAGAAGAAGACGAGAAACAGGGCAAACAAAGATTTTGAACTAAAACCCTAAAAATTTGCAACATAAAAAAACCAAAGATCCAGCAGAGGAATAGCAGTAGTAGTGAATGATTTTTAAACAGAAAATATGGGGCAAAAGATCAGAACAGAACCTGTAGATACCACCTACCTCCAAGAAAATTTGGCAGTCATGCAGATTTTTGAAGATGGAGGGTTTATGCCATTTTTGGATAAGTTTAATGGCTCTTATGAAGATTTGTCTGGCATGTTCGCCCATACATTCAAAAACAATCGAGCACATGTTAACAGCATGACTATTGAAGTAACCCCTAAAATTTTAAGTCAGATTACTGAGCTGCCATTAGAAGGGATTTCAATTTCTAGATCTGGCAAGAATACATCTGCAAATGTAGTTAATCAGTTTGTAGAATAAAATGATAGAGAACTAGAGTATTTAACCCATAACAACACATGCAAAGGGTTAAAAAGGGCTAGCCTGCAGGAACCTTGGGATGAAGTAGCCACCTAGGTAATTAAACCTGTGAAGGGCAGTATGTGCTATTGTCAGGACATCATCTACGAATTTTGAACCATCTCAGACATGGTGAGCAACAACCAGAAGTTAGGGTAAATCTTCCCCTATATCTATATCAAGAATTAAAAAACATGGCAAAGAGATATCAGGAGGATAAAAGAAGCCTTCGCCATCATGGCCTCATCAAACTAGTTTGCCAACACCATTTTAGAGGAAACCCTAGGAGTTTTGATAGGTTTTACTCTACCCTAAATGATGACATTTTTGGGGATGAAGATGAGGAAGAAGAAGAACCAGATACTGCTGATGTTGCTACATAAGAAGAAACAACTGCTGCAGAGAATGTTGTAGAAGATGCTATAGAGGAAACTGTAGAAGGTGCCCTAGAAGCTGTTATAGAACCACACCCAAAAGCAACAACAGAAAACCTTACTCCTGAACCCTCAACTTCACAAACCAAGAAACAAAGAAAAAGAGGATCTAGAACTGGCAACAGAGCAGAAAAACAAAAGAAGGTTCATTTTTTTGAGGTGACTACTGATTTGACAGAATAGGAAATAATAAGGGAAACAGAGGCATTTGAAACTGTCCCCACAACCCCTGCTGACACCAGGAAGCAGAGCAAAAAGAAGAATTTTGCATCTGGAACTAGGAGGTCCACAAAAATTCATTTGAAAGAAATAGCAGAATAGGTTATGGAGGAAGAAGATAGACAAAATAGCCCAAATGTCACATAAATACAACCAGCCCTTGAAAACTTTCTAGAATTCCCTAAATAGATAGTTAAGGCAAAAAATGGGCAGGATGGTTTGGAGGACGCTACAGTTCAACAGACTATAGATATGATAGATGCCCTTATAGAAAGTTTTATAGAGCCTCTTAAACAAGAACAAATTGTTGCAGAAGAAGAGATATTGGTTGAGCAGCCAACTGCAGTTGATTTGTCTGCATTAGCTTTTGAAGAAGAAACAGAAGTGGAAGACATCACAGAGCAGCTGCAAGTAGCAAGAAGTGTTGGTAGAACAAAAACCAAGTGGATTTAGGAGAAATAAAGCATCATTGAGATACAGGAAAGAAAAATTACAGAGCTTCAGTAGGAAGTGGCAGAATTGAGAAAAATGTTGTCATAATATGAAAAACAGCCAGCTATATCCATTGATGAAAACAATTTGGCTCAATTGCTTCTGGGTCTATCAAGGGTAGATGAATCTGTTGAAACAAACATGGGTGTTCATTTTGAAGTAACACCCCTTCATTCTGAAGAAGTTCCTGTTCATTCTGAAGCAGCACCATCTCATTCTGAAGCATTGCCTTCTTGTTCTAAAGATGCTTCAAAATGGTAAAGAGCATAGCAGACGATGGTGAAGATGAGTCACCAACATAGGAACAGTCCCAATGGCAATAAAATGTTCAAGTAAGTACTCCTATTGAGGTCCCTACATTTCAAACTGTTACACTTTTAGTAGAAATAGCAGATAAGGGGGTACAAGTAGAATTACTATCTGATGATAACCCCATAGAAATAGCAAATGAGGGGGTATAGGTAGAATTATTAATAGATGATCAACCAGTAGAAGTGGCAGAAAAAGGAGTTCAATGATCTGCTGCCTAGGATCCCCCTTATAGTCAGACCACCTAATACTGTGTCTCTAGAACAATACAATGCAGACATAGCTAGCTGGATGATTAGATATGAGCAGCTTGCCACTAAAACTAAAAAGTTCAAATTGGAAGCAAAACAACTAGAAGCCAAGGAAACAAAAATTTAGGCATTGAAAGAAAATGTGTCTGACTTATGCCAAATTGCTAAATTTTTAGTCCAATTTAAACGACCAGCCAGATTTTACAGCCTTATTTTGAAGGAAAAATACCTCAGATGGCAAGTCATGAGGATTAGTTCAAACCTCCCATATAAATTGGACACAACTACAGATTTCTTGGAGACATATTTTGATAGCCCCATAGAATAGAAAAATCTCCTATGTGAACTATTTTTACACAGTTTCTTCATTCCAGAAGAAGTAGAATTTCATCCACAGATCTACATTGGAGATGTTCAGTTGAGAGCATTTATGTCTACTTTGCATAATCAGCTTTACTGGGATAAAGAGAAAAAGCAAAATAAAGATATTGAAACAAGGGCTAAGTTGTTAGTCAGAGCAATCTAGCCAAACCACCTAGTTATCACCAGAAAACACTTCTCAATGATGAAAAGGGATGATATAAAGAGGATGTACTTGAACAACTTAAGGGACTGTGTGGCCAGATTCAACAATTTCTATGATCACAATTTTTTCCCATCATTGTCAGTATGCAGAGATAGATGGGCTGAACTTTCCATGTCTTTAAGAAAAAGAGAACCCATCTCCCCCATAAACTTAGAATGATCCAAAAGAAGAGCAAAAGGTGTAATCCAACTGATTCAAATCATTCAACATAACTGGATAGGTCTTAGGTTTAGGCCTCCAACCATCATTCTCCAGTTCCATTCTACTTTGAGGAAGATGCCCAATCTGATGAACAATTTGAAGACTAGCTTAGAAAAATTCAGAAAACTAAGGGGTATTATATAGGCAAGAAATTATTCTACAGGTCATGGAATCTAATCATGGACATATGTGATTCCATAGCCCAACAGAATGCATGAGGGCATGCATTAATATAAGTTGGGGGGAAAATGATGAGGCCTAGAAATGCCTCAATCATAACCTATTTTGAACACTAAAATTGCCTATAAACTCTTATGTTTTATCTAATATGTTAGTTAAGTTGATTCAATATGCTGTATATTAACCATTTTGCATGATCAATGTATTTGGAATATTATATGTTGATTTTTACAGCTTTTTACATAGTTTTGTGTTCTTTTTTCTATGACTTGCTAAAATGGGATATGCTTAGAATAATAGCAGCATTTCACTAATCATGTTTTGATTTGTCTCAAGCATTTATTTCACCTAAATATGGCAACAGTGCAAGCAAACTGTTGTTGTGCAGCAAAAACTGGTCTTTCCCATGTAAATTCCAACCAACTGTCCATAAATAGCAATGCATGGAATTCACATGTGGAAAGAGATGAAGACCATTGGAATTTGATCTTAGGAGATAACCCACATGAGAGATGCAGAAGAAATCACTAGAAAAGCACACATTTGTTCATTCTGAAGTATCTTCGAAATGAACAAATATCTTCAGAATGAGAGAACATAGCATCTTCGAAATGAGTGGATCTTCAGAATGAAGAATGCAGTATCTTTGGAATGAGTGGATCTTCGAAATGATAATTGTAGTATCTTCAAAATGAGAACTATAGTATCTTCAAAATGAGCGATCTTCGAAATGAGAATTGCATTGTCTTCGAAATGAAGCCACTTATCTTCGAAATGAAAACAGAGTGTGCTTTTTGACTTGTAGACCGATTTTTGAAGCCGAAAAAAGGGAAATAAAGGTTGGAAAAGGTAAAGAAAAATATCTTCCATCTGTCTTTTTTGTCATTGCCGACCAAAGCCATCATTAAGGGAAAGATCAAGTTTTAATCTTATTCTAGGATAAAACCAGAATTTGTTGCAGCATTGTAGGATTAGATCTTTTGAGATATTATTTATTTGTAATCAGACCTTAGGACATCTATAAATATTGCTCCCATTCAGGTTGAGCCTAGTAGTTAGTAGTAGGAAGTAAGTAATATATGTAGAGAAAGTAAAGAAGCAAAAATAGGTAGAATTTGACTGTTATAGTCCTGTAACAGGTTTTCAACAGAATTATTGTAATCATGTTCTTTAATCAATAAAGTGCACCAGTTCTATTTCATATTTCTTATAAATGAGTGTGATTAAGATCTAGAGAGAGAGAGAGACTCATACCTTCTTCTAGACAAGGAGGCTGGCCACTTCCAGACCTAGGAGGACTAATAGTAGGTTTTATTTTGATTTTGCTACAACAGAATGAGTTGTAGAACTTGTTATTTCAATTGTTTCTAAACAACTGACAATATCTGTAGTCTTAGTTTATTTATACTTAGATTAATCTTGTGCTTAATTTTTTAGCTATAATATTTACTTTCAGCAAAGCTTCCATTTTATTTCAGACTGTTATTTCCAAAATTTGTTGTTTTCTATAATTTCCTGTATTTTATGTTTTGCTGTCAACTCCTGCACACAAGATTGAAAACCTTCTGTTATAGAGCCTTGAAAATTTTCATTTCTATGTTAGAATTAGACTTTCATTACTGCAAAAGTAATTATATTTTCCTTCTGCAATTAGGATCAGACTTTCAATTCTGCAACTGTTATTTTTGCAATATAATTAGGTCTCATTTTGCAATTGTAATTAGGACTTCATTTCTACAGTTAATAATTAGTTTTCAATTTTGCAACTTATATTAAGGTTTAATTCATGCAATTTAGATATAGGAATGTCCTAAAACCCCCCACATAACCAGTTTCACCAATAAAACTTGTTGCTCTAGATTGACCTAAGTTATAGTTGTTTTGCCTCTTCTTCCGCAGATAGCCTTGTACACTGCCCTAGATTGACAAATACATTGAGAATTAATGATGGTATAATGACTACGCATCAACAGCCATATTAGTCTTACTAACTTGAGTGCAGTGTGGAGCATGACATAGGAGAGAGCATATTTTAATCTTTGGCAATCTTACCTCTTATTTAACAGTATGTTGTGAACCGCTAATTTATCTCTATTTTTTTGTACAGAACAATTTAGAAAAGAAAACAAAAGTATAGTACAAATATATACATATGTTGCATGAAATGGAATCTTACTCAAAGTTGAGTTTTAGATGAAATCCATTAACCAGAATTAGTTGAATGTTTTCCTCTAGATCTTGGAGTTGAAAAGAATTGCTTTCTTTAACCTTAGCTAATTTGAAAGGACCATCCCAAAAGGAATCAAATTTTTGGTGGTGACCTATTTTAGTTATTTCTACATTCCACCTTAGAACAGAGTCACCTACTTTGAAATTTTTAAATTTAGCCTTTTTGTCGAACCAACCTTTAGTGTTAACTGAGTGCTTTTGGAAATCTTCATATGCTTGAGTCCTTTTCTCTTCCAATTGAAGTAGATGAGTCAATATGATTTCAGTTGGATTTTAGTTAGACTCTTCCTCTAATTTTACAAACTTGAGAGTTGGTATCTCCAAGTGAATATGTAGGACTGCTTCTTTACCATACACCAACGCATAATGAGTAGTCTTAATAGATTTCTTGATGGTAATATTGTCTGCCCATAGAGCTGTTTCTAAAAGAAAATGCCAACTCTTTTTGTTTTCTTCCAGTGACCTCTTCAAAATCTTGAGTAGATTTTTATTAGTTGACTCAGCTAATCCATTCCTCTGAGGGTAGTATTTAGAGGATTTTTTTAAAGTTATACCATATTTTCTAGTAAATCCAATATATTTAGCTCTTATAAAATATGGACCATTGTCACTTACTACTTCCTGATTTGATTTCTTTGTGGGAACGGCTTCAACCCATCTAGTAAGATAATTTGTGGTAGTTAGGATATACTTGTGTCCTACTGAGGAATTAGGACTTATCACTCCAATGAAGTTTAGTCCTCACTATTGAAAATGCTCTTCAACTTGGATGGGTTTGAGGGGGAATGATGCATTTCTATTCCTTCCCACATACATTTGGCATTCATCACATGATTTTGTTATCTTGAAAGTGTTAAAAAAAATATCCTACTCTAATTATTTTCATAGTTGTGATCCTTCCTAAAAAATGTCCTCTAGATAATTCTTTGTGGAACTCTATAATGACCTTTTGCTTCTAATTGTATTTCAAGCATCTTAGGAAGACTCTATCAATATTTCTTCTATATAATTCCTCTAGCAGTAAGAAATACTTCAAGGATTGAAGCCTATATCCCCTCCTTTGTGATGGGTTAAGAACTTGAGGGAAAATTCCTATTTGAAAACATATGGTCATCTGATCAACCCAGTAGGAACCTTATATTGGTGAATTTTTAGTCTGATCTGCTATCGGTGGTTGACAAGATGACATTTTGTTCTACAACTACCTTTTTTATCAATCCCTAGCACAGTGCTCTACCTATGACCATCTTGGTATGATGTTTTTCACATCATACTCCTAGATTTTAGTAATCTAGCCAGCTCTTTTGTCTCCCAGTTCACTTTGTAAAATAAAACTTCTTACATCTGGGTGAACCACATACACAAGGATTTTACTTTGAGCCAAGTATTACCTAAACTTATTCAATGACTTCATCACTGCAAACACTTATCTCTAAATAAATTTGTATTTAATTTAGTACTCATGGAGATTTTGACTCTAAAAAAATATGGGGTGTTCTTCTCCATCATCATTCCTCTGAGTAAACATTAATGCATAGCTCTCTTTAGCTCCATAATCATACAAAATAAAATTCTTACTAAAATTAGGATTCACTAGGAATGGGGTAGTGGCAATAACTTGTTTGATGTTTTCAAAAGCCTATTTCATCATTTTTCTTATTTTTCCACTTGAAATCTACATTTTTCTTTAGCAACTCTAAGATAGGCTTTACCTTTTAAGCAAATTCTGATATGAAATTCCTAACAAAGTTGATTTACGCAAAGAAATATTGCAAATATTTCTTGTTCATAGGTAAGGGGAGAGCAAGAATTGACTTCACCCTATCTCGGTCTATAAACATTCCTTCCTTAAAGATCACATGCCCTAATAACTTTCCTTCATGAACTACAAAATATGACTTCTTTAGGTTAAGAGAGATGTCAAATTCTATACATTCATAAAATACTTGCTACAATTGTTCCAGACGGTTTTGTTGCTCATGAGCAAACATAGTTATATCATCTAAGTATATGAGAATGACCTTTTTGATTAGCTCTCCAAATACATAATTCATATCTCTCTAGAAAGTGACCCCTACATTGGATAGACCGAAGGGCATTATTTGGTAATAAAAAGTTCCCCATTTGGTGGTAAACACTATCTTGAATTGATCTTCATATTTTACCCAAATTGATTACATCCAAAGAAATCATTGAATAATGAGAACCTTTCTACTTGTAATAATCTATAGAATTTTATCAATCTGAGGGAGAGGGTAGTGGTCCTTTAATGATGCTTGGTTGAGATTTCTAAAATCTACACAAATACGAATGTCTCGATTCTTCTTTCCCATAGGAACCATATTAGCCACCCATGTGGAGTGCTTTATTGGGCATATAATCTTAGCCTTCAACAATTTGAAAAACTCTTCTCTCATTATGGATTCAATGTTGGGATTCACAGGTCTCTACTTCTATCTAAAAGGCTTTGCATCAGGCTCTAGCTCAATAGTATGTTGGATCACCTTTTTATCATATACCTTTAGATCTTCATATGACCAGGCCACAATGTCTTGGTATTTAAAGCATAGGGATTTGATCTCCTCTACCTCTTTTGGAGAACAACGAATACCAAATTTGAGCTTCTTTTCATTCTCAATCTCAATTTATTTATATATTTTTTCATTGATATCCATAGCTTTAGCTTTCCTCCTATCTTCATTATCAAAGAGGATTTCTAGTGTGACCAAACCCCTAGGGATATGATTATTTTTAAATTGAATGACATATTGTTGATAAATCTCATTAGGAATTTCTTCTTGGATAGTGGATAAGCAAGCTTCTTTGACCAAAAAATCAATGATCTGATCATCACTTTCAAAAAACTAACAAAAAATCTATCTATCTAGTACAACAAGTCTAAAAACCAATTTGATCTTTCTATATTTAGAAGCTCCTATATATGAATAAGAACTAAAATTAGAACCCTTAACCACAAAGGAGTCATCTAGTATGTTCTATTTTCTAGGGATAAAATGAATTTTAAGGGAATTAAAGGATTCCATCAAATATCATACCCTATTTCTGTATACTCTTAGGTAATGGTGCTTACTATTGTATCTCTCTTACCTAATTGACTATCAATTTAGAGTCACCATATATGTAAAATATTTTTCATTAAACATAAGCATAAAGATTCATATTCTGAAGCATTGTTTTTTTTGGTAGATAATATACTATAGCATTAATACCGAGTTTTACAGGTTGACCCAAAACCTTTTACAAAAATCAGCCCAGAGCTATTGATGAACATATCCTTACTAAGGATCCCATATATGTAAAATCTACATGCCGCCAAATCCATTACATCCGATAAGGCACATAGCCTATTATGAAAAAGAAACTTCCCATACAACATTTTGGGTATACCCCGAGAAAACACACATGCATCATAATTACAAAAAATAAATAGACACGGATCCCTTCCTTGAGACAATGGAGAAACAAAAAGTTGCAGACACACATAGCAGAGTACTGAAAAAAACTCCCACAAGATCTGTATTGATAGTTACTCTTAATAATTCTTTGGTAATTGATTTATTTCGTATATGACATGCTTTGGTACCACATATTATCTTGGCCAATCAACCTTGGAGAAGTGAACCTGCTAGCTAGATTTATGGCGGTGGCTATCTGGTGGTCCATGTGGCTTTGGTTCGAAGTTTTATATTGTCGTTTCTTTCCTTCCATGTGATTATCAACCAACCTCAAATTACTAAGATGATTAGGAGCCATGTTATCTGACATGTGACTATCCCCATTAGTATTTTTGGTATTTCCAAGTAGCATCTATGAATACTGACAGCTCAGATAATTTTTATTGTGAGTCCAATTCAAAAAAGAGATAGGAATACTCCTAGCCCTCGAACTTACAGTGACTTCCCTATTGGTAAATTTAACTATCATTCTTGGAACTCTTGTTGAATAAGCTCCTCTACTTCACTCGGGACACCGTGTTCCCATTTGAAAAGTTTGTCACCATCAACACCCAAATTTGCTAGCTTATCAATAATTTTGTTAGCTTCTCGAAATACATGTTGGGATTTTCTGTCCTGTCTTCCCTAGAAAATGATCCTAGCCTCTTCAACAATTGTTTTAATCCTCCAAGGAGGTGTTTTCCAATTATTGAGGAGATTTATAACATGCATAGAGTCTCCTTATAAGATCAATTTGCCTTATAAGTCTTGAGTCATTTGAAGACCTCTCCACATAGCTCTAGCTTCAAATTCGTTGTTCATCCTTGTTTCCAAATATTCAAAAAATGCAAGCATAATATTCCCATTATGATCTCGCACAATGCCACTAGTGCCTGCTCTTCCAAGATTTTCCTTAGTCGCTCCATCAAAATTAAGCTTAAACCAACCCATAGGAGGTGGATACCACCTAACATTGGCTCTGGGGTTGACTACCCTAGGCACAGACTCATCTAACATGGTTAACCTTAAATATTGAGCAATCATGGTCTCCTGTAGATGAGTTTTATAGCTATCAAAAGGGATAAGGTTCACATTCTCATTGGCAAAGGATAGGATCCTGGCAATAATAGTTTGATGATCATGGATAGACTCATTAAAGACTATGGTTCCTTTCTAACCACACCTGCCAAAGATAGTGATTGAGACAAATTTTCCACATGTATCTAAGTCTTTGGCTTGAAAATGGGCAAGGCCACTAGATGAACAAATCAAGTATGGTGGCTAGTTTAACCCATGAAATATTAAAGGCCTAAAAAACCCCACTTAGGACAATCAAGGAAAAAGGGCACTCAAGGAAAATGTGATAAATGGTCTCCCAATTAGCCTTGCATAGATAACAATGATTAGTGATACAAATACCTTTACACATCATATTATCAATGGTTAGAATTCTTCCTTGGATAACCATCCATGAAAAGACTACAATTTTTGGAATTAATTTTTTATCCAAACAAAGTCCTTTCGGAGGACAAAATTCTCGTCATCAAGCAGAAGCTTGTAAGTTGATTTAATAGTGAACTACCCATTTTCCGTAGGAGGCTAGGTCACTTGATCTTCCTTGGGTCTCATGGGCATAATTTGTTTCCTAAGAATGTTATAAAGATCATTTGATTATGCTTGAAATCCCTAAATTCTTATTTGTTTCCACTTCATTCTACCTATTGTTGCTGGCCAACAAGGTAAATTTCTTTCCTACTTTTGTCACATGCCCATGCATTTAATTTATCAACCCAAGGAGCTTCGTAAACTTGTGAAGGGTCTGAATAATATTGCTTACAATACCACTTGAGATGAGTCTACTAATTCTACGATTGGGGGTATTTTAAATAGTTTTCAATCATTCATACACTCCTCAATGATTTACGTAAAAATTATTAATTCTACAAAAAAGAAATATCCACACATTCCCAAAAATAAATCTACTGCAAATATTGGAAATAGTAATGCGATAAAAAATCTTATAAAGTAGTAAGCTAATCTAGAAAACACAAAAAAAATAAGGTAAGAAATACTGGCTTGGAGTGGGCCCAGGCTCCAACAGCTTCCTCCCAGTTAAACATGCACTTAGAAATGTTTAGAACTGTATTCCAATTATCAAAGTATTACAATTAAAATATTCTCTCTCCTCTCTCTGTATATCTTATTTCTATCTCTATGTATCTATCTATCTTTAGAGAGGTCTGCGTGTGTTTATATAGCACACCCGCAGAACTACTGTTACAAAGAAGTTATAACAATCGATTCATTCTAGACTAAACTAAGACAGTCTGGTAAGATGTCTGCTAAAACTGGCATTCAGTTCTAATCGTGGCATGTTCACTGATTGGCTTGTGCTTCACTTGGTATTGGTAGGATGTTCTCTTACGTTGGTGCGATCCCAAATTTGGCTCTACATGACGTAGATTTGGAACTGCACCATTCGTTGTTGTCTACGTCGTGCTTGTCTGGTCAACGAGCGAAGAACATGGGTGCCTTCCCTATGAGGAAGGTGCCTAAGTATATCGGGTGCCTTCTTTATGTGAAAGGTGCCTTACTGCCATGGGCACCTTCCTGGAAGAGGAAGGTGCTTATCTTCTATTGGCACCTTCTTGTGAGATGAAGGTGCTTGATGAGCACCAAAAATGCTCATATTTTGTACATATTTCTTTGATCAATATGTGGTTGTATAATAAGGATTGCATACTTTTATGAATTATTATATAGATATTTGATATAATTATGCGTGTTATCTAATTTGTGTGTTTTTAGTATGTTTTGTGGAATTGCAGTTGATTTAGTTAGATTTGGAATGATCGAGGTCCATTTGATGGACCTGGAACTTTATTTCATCGAGGGTTAATGAAGAGAACATAGGCACCTCCCTGTAGTTGGAAGGCACCAACTGAATGAGAGTGCCTCCCTGCAATCGAAAGACACCAACTAAATACGAGCACCTCCCTGCAATCGAAAGGTGCCAATTGAATACGAGCGCCTCCCTGCAGTCGAAAGGCACCAACTAAATACAAGCGCCTCCCTGCAGTCGAAAGGTGCCAACTGAAGACAAGCACCTCCCTACAATCGAAAGGTGCCAACTGAAGATGAGTGCATCCCTACAGTCGAAAGGCACCAACTGAATGCGAGTGCCTCCCTACAACTGGAAGGTGCCAACCAAAGACAAGCACCTCCCCACAGTTGAAAGGCACTAATAGAAGGCAAGCTCCTCCCCACAACTAGAAGGCACCATGATAACAAGGTACCTTCCTCATAAGGAAGGCGCTACTAATTCTTTGCCCATTGACTAGATTTGAATAACGTGGATGGCAGCGACTGGTGCAGTTTTGGATCTATGTCATGAAGAGCTAAATTGGAGATTGCACCAACATATCAAAACTTCTTACTGATGTCAGGCAAAGCACAAACCGAACAATGAACACGTCACCATTAGAACAGAATTCTAGATGTCGATTGTGTTTACCAGACTGTCTCAATTTAGTATGGGATGGATCGACTGTTGTAACCACTTTTGTAACAGAAATTTTGTGGGTGTGTTATATAAACACACGCAGATCGTTCTGAGAAATATATAGAAATAAAATAAAGATCCATTTAGACGTACAGAGATAAATTGTAGTGTGTTGACTAATATATTGAAGTTTTAGAAGTTCTAAGCACGTGTTCAATTGGGAGGAAGATGTTGGAGCCTGGGCCCACTCCAAGCCAGTATTTCTTCCCCATTTCCTTTCTATTTATTTATTTTTATTAGTTTATTGCTTTCATAGGAACGTTTGTTGGTTTATTAGTTCCAGTATTTTTTGTAGATTTATTTTCAGGAATGTGTACATGATTTATTTCTGTATATTTAATTATGTTCTTCTTACGTAATTCATTGAGGAGTGTGAGAATGATTGACAACCATTTCAAGAACACTCCCCAAATGTAGGATTAGCAGATTCACCTCTAGTGGTATTGTAGTAACCTAATTTCGACTCTTCACAAGTTTACAAAGCTCCCTAGGTTGATAATTAAATGCATGGGCATGTGACAAAAATAGGAAACCATTCACCTTGTTTGGCTCGCAATATTTTGGCACCGTTGCTAGGGAAGCATCTTAATTAGATTACTTACAATACCCTAAAACCTTCCATCTGACCTTGTATGAGTTCTTCAAGAAGAAGAGGACCTGACGGTCACTTTATAAGAACTAATCCATCAGGACCTGAGTCAGTCGAGCATTTTGGATTTGAGTTAGACTCGCCCAACCTACCAGCAGTCCATTGGAGTGAGGAACCGCACTTTGTGCAAAGTGTCACCTCATCCCATCAACAAGGGGAAGAACGAATCATCATAAATCCCCTGTTTAATAGGACTCCTCTAGAGGAATCCCTATTGTGGAAGGCTATGGAGGATCAGAAGATCTCGCCAAAAAACCTTAGGGCATTGACTCAAAAAGTTTTAAATGACTGGAAGGCCATAAAAGCTGCATTAGAAACCACATTTCCTAAAAAATTTGTAGATATTGATGAAGTCTCATCTGGCTTTAGTTTCCCAATAGAGGAGGGAGTAGGAGATACCAAAATGAAAAACATATCCCCTGCTCACCTTTCGTCCTTCATAGGACACCCGACTAAGGACCTTAACCTATTTTTATTCAAGTTTGATGTTTTGTGTAGGTCTGTGGATTACAAATCAAACATGCAAAAGTTGAAATTATTTCCTTCTACATTAGATGATGCAACTCTGCGATGGTTCATCGGTCTGGGAGACAAACACATTACCACCTGGGACCAGATGAAGAAACTCTTTCTAGAGCAATATCAAGATTTTGGGAGAGCAAGAGACTCCAGGGAGGAGGTCCTAAGCATGACACAAAAATAAGATGAGTCTCTCAAGGATTATTGGGAGAGATTCAACTTTAATCTTCAACGGTCTCCTCATTTGAAGCTATCTGATAAGTCCCTCAAAAGCATCTTCTTAAGGGGACTTACTAATGATTCATTGGAGGCTCTCAACATGATATTTGGAGGTGATGTCTATCAGCATGCTATGGATGACATCTGACAATTATTCCGAAACTACTCGAGAAGGCGAGGCAAAGTCATCGCCAGGACCATGAAGGCGACTGCTTCAGTCACAAAAATAGAAATAGGCAACATGCTGGAGTATTTGAAGAGCAAAATGCTCCTATCTCTAGCACTATAGATGGATACGCTACTATTAGAAAAAAAGAAACAAGAAAATGATGCAAAATTAGCCTATTTCTACCCAAAATGCAAAGGAAGGCACACAAAGAATGCATGTCCAAAAAACAAGGTCAGAGTATGCATAGTTTGCAGGCTGAATCATAAAACTCGATTGTGCCCACAACTACCCAATAACTAGGAAGCGACTGATAGCATGGAGGCCTACTTCATAGGCAATAGGAAGATTTTGCCACAGCCCCCCGCGAGGAATATACCAACAAGAATGCCATCATATGGGGGAGGGCCATACATGCACCAAGGACCCCCTTAACCACCTAATATGGGGTGGTGGGGGCCATCACCTTAGACGAACGCACCCCCAATAGCATTCCTGAACCAGCAGCCATGGATGCCATATCCATATCCTGGGCAGCAGTGGAGAGGCCACAATGCATGGAATTAGACTCCATAGAATGTAGTGCCTGCTCACACCCAATAGAATTTACCAACATTGCCAGTAGCAAGACCTACGTAGCTACCAGCACAACCGACAGTAAACCCGAACAATAGAGTAAACTAGCCAGCATACAACGTAGAAGGTGAGATGTATCATATGTACAATATTCAGCTTAGATCAGGTAGGCATCTAGGAGTAGAGACACCTCCTCTGGTAGAAGATGAGGAAGAAATAGTAGAGACACCTCCATTGGTAGAAGAGGAGGAAGAAGTAGAGGAGACACCTCTGGTAGAAGAGGGAAAAGCACTTGAGAGAGCAGAGGCTCCATTTCCTAGCTGGCTGTAGGAACAAAGAAAAAAAACATAGCCAAAATTTGACATCTTGTCGAGCTTGAAGAATCTCACGATGACAATCCCATTATTTCAAGCAATACGAGATGTCCCCATTTACACCAAGGCAATTAGAGAAATGTTTCTAAGGATACCGAGATGAAAAGCTACCCAGACTATCAACGTCGTGGGTAAACTGGCAGATCTAATGATGGGTGGAACATGTCATTCGAAGTATGCAGATCCAGGTAGCCCAATGCTGACCGTAAAAATTGGAGGACATTCCCTATCCAACACATTGGTTGACCTCGGGGCAGCCATCAACGTGATGCCTCAAGAGACCATGCAGAGGCTACAGCTCATGAACCTGAAGCCAACCATGACAGTGCTATAGTTATTTGATTGATCAACCGTGTTGCAAGAAGGGATGTTGGAAGATATGATCGTAACAGTCAGTGCATGGGAATATCCAGCTGATTTTTTAGTTTTGCAAACCAATACCAGGTTGGGTAGTTACCCGCTCATTTTGGGGAGGTCATGGCTGGAAATAGCTGATGCTTACATCAGTTGTCGAGATGGGCTAATGACCATATCCAACGGGGAAAATTTCAAAATACTGACCATTTCACCTCCATCTCAGTCTATGGACTCGGCAAAAGAACTCAAGATCATCGAGCATGAAACTACAGAGTTTTCCATAATCCAGTCGGTGATGACCTTGGAGGAGGTGGCAGAAGAGGACGAGGATGGTGCTATCATGGAGTTTCTCCATGGAGAATCATCCACCCCCACACCTGGATTTCCATTGACGGGTGCCCAAGATTAGCACATTCAGTAAATACACGTTGGGCCAGGGAGGATATTAAACGTCAACAGCAGGTTGACGCCCACATAGCTAGAAAAATTGGAAGAGCTTCTGGTAAAACACCAACAAGCATTTGCATGGGACTACGCAGATATGCACGACATCATCTTTGAAATATGCACCCATCGGATTTATTTAGATGACTAGGCAACTCCTAGCCGACAGCCATAGAGAAGGATGAACCTAGCAATGAAAGACATTTTGAGAGAAGAATTGCACAAACTTTTGGCTACCAAATTCATATATCCAATTTTTGATAGTGAATGGGTATCACCATTAGTGGTGGTCCCCAAAAAGAATGGGAAATGGTGGATCTACGTGGACTACCGAGCGTTGAACAAGGTGACTAAAAAAGACCACTTCCTGCTCCCATTCATCGATCAAGTCTTAGACACACTCTCAGGAAGGAAATACTTCTCCTTTATGGATGGTTTTAGTGGTTACAACCAGATCCAGATAGGGGAAGAAGATCAAGATAAAATAGCGTTCACCTGTCCATGGGGAACGTTTACCTATAAGGTATTGCCTTTTGGACTGTGCAATGCACCGACCACATTTCAAATGGTGGTGCTTAGCATATTCTATGATATGATAGGATACGGGGTGGAAGTATACATGGACGACTTCACCGCCTATGGAGAAACCTTCGAGGAGGCAATGACAAATCTGGAAAGAGTGCTCGATAGGAGCAAGGAAAATCATTTGTCCCTAAGTAATGAAAAATGTTTTATGATGATGCAGGAAGGCATCGTGTTGGGACACCACCTCTCTACGGAAGGAATAAAAGTAGACAAGAGGAAGATCAAGGTCATCAAAGACCTACCTAGCCCCAGAATGTAGAAGGAGGTAAGAAGTTTCCTTGGATCAGTCGGGTACTATCGACGATTTATCGTCGAATTTAGTAAGATTGTCAAACCACTGCACACCCTACTTTCTAAGGACATAGAGTTCAATTAGATGGGAGATTGCAAAGAAGTGTTCCAATTGCTGAAATAAAAATTGATATCTACACCAGTCTTGAGAGGACCGAATTGGGCCATACCATTCCATATTTACTGCGATGCCTCTAACGGTGCGATCAGAGAAGTCCTCAAGCAGAAATATGGCAGAGAATTTTATGCCATCTATTATGTCAGTAAAAACTTGGCAGGAGAAGAGCTCAACTATACGGTGACAGAAAAATAACTCCTCATAGTTTTCCATGCAATAAACAAATTTTGCCACTATATAACAGGATACAAGGTCTTCGTCCATACGGACCACGCGGCTATCAGGTATCTGATGAACAAGTCGACCATTGGTGGTAGAATTATCAGATGGTTGTTGCTATTGCAGGAATTCGACATCACTATAGTCAATAAACTGAGCAAGGATAACGTTGTGGTGGATTTTTTGTCCAGATTGATACCAGTAGATCATCAAGCAGTGGAAGATCAGTTTTCGGATGAACATCTATTCACTATTAGTGAACAAACTTCGTGGTATGCAGACATAGCCAATTACTTGGCCACTGGAAGGACCTCACCTGCTCTCTCCTACCGAGAAAAGCAGGAGGTCATAGAGAAGAGCACATCATTCCTTTGGATGGATGGTATCTGATTTAAAATAGGACGGGACCAAATTATAAGAAGATGCATAGCAGAATAGGAGTTTTCAGAAGTGCTCAAGGCATGTCACGATGAGCCATGCGGAGGACACTTTGCAGGGAAATGAACTGCCTACAAAATCCTGTAGGTCGGGTATTTTTGGCCCACTCTGTTCAAAGACGCGGTAGCGTATACCAGCAAGTGTGATGAGTGCTAGAGGATGGGTAGACCAACCCACCGATATGAAATGCCCCTGCAACCCCAGGTACACTTGGAACCTTTCGATAAATGGGGCATGGACTTTGTGGGACCATTTAATCCACCTTCAATGGGAAGGAGGTTTATTCTAGTCTGCATGGATTACGTCACCAAATGGGTGGAAGTGCAGGCATTAAGGGACTCAAAGGAAAGAACGATCATCGATATCTTATTTTCTCATATTTTCATGCGATTTGGGGTTCCTTGAGAGATAACAATAGACCAAGGGTCCTAATTCACCTCTAAAATGATTGAGGAGTTGATGGAGCAGTATAGAGTTTGGCACAATAAAAACATGCCCTACCATCCACAGGAAAACGGGCAAGTAGAAGTGAAAAACAGGGAGATAGAAAACATCCTGACCAAAACCGTGCAGCAGCATAAGAAATATTGGGCCACACAGTTGTCGGAGGCAGTTTGGGCATACAACACCACGTGGAAATCCACCACAGGATACACACCTTTCCAACTGGTCTATGGGAAAAATGCGATGATGCCCATCGAGTTCGAAATCAAGACTCTAAGGACGACTTTAGAATTAAATCTGAGCTTGGACGAAGCTCAAAAACAGAGAATTCACTAGCTATATCAGCTGGATGAAATCTTACTAGATGCTTTGTAGAGGACAGAGATTATATAGAAACAGAGAAAGAAGTGGCATGATAACCACATCAAGCTGAAGAAGTTTCAGATAGGGGAATGGGTACTATTGTATGATTCCTAGTTCCAAGAAAGGAAGGGCAAACTTATGCAGAGGTGGATGGGGTCGTATGAGGTGGCAG
Source organism: Wollemia nobilis (assembly GCA_028583015.1). NCBI lineage: Eukaryota > Viridiplantae > Streptophyta > Pinopsida > Araucariales > Araucariaceae > Wollemia > Wollemia nobilis. The sequence continues at coordinate 2,065,242 of JAQPPZ010017039.1, forward strand.
AGCTCATTAGGGATGGGGCGATGCATGTTAAGACAATTAACGATAGCAACACCATGTTCACAATCAATGGCCACCAACTACACCCCTATAATACGTTCGAAATGTTACAGGTAGAATCCAGAGTAGGCATGGGGGAGACCCCATCTTGCTAGATCTGGACCGAACTCTCATAGGTGAAATGGTGGGCACAAAAGTGCTCACCCAATTTTTTTAGTTAATATAGTTTTTTTTTGTAATGTGTGTTTTTGTAGGGACGACGCCCACATGCAAGCTGTAGGCATCCTAATCCAGGGCCTAATAGGCACGGAACGCGTCTAACTGCCTCTATTTTCCTTTCATTTTTGGTTGTTTTTTGCAGGTGGAGGACTTGAAAACATGAGGAATAGGTATCTAGGAACCTAGGCCTGATTCGGCTCAGCATTCTGACACTGGCTTGTAGGTAGAATCTGGGCAGCATGAAGAAAAAAAAATTGGGAAGGCTTGATCACCCTTTTTCTAGTCAAATTGCCATCCAAAAAGAGGCACCTTACTGCACCCAGAAGGCGCCAAGCCCAAAAAAAGGTGCCTTACTGCACCCAGAAGGCGCCAAGCCCAGAAAAAGGCGCCTTACTACATCCAAAAGGTGCCAAGCCCAAAATAAGGTGCCTTACTGCATCCGAAAGGTGCCCATCTAGAAAGAGGCGCCTTACTGCATCCAGAAGGCACCAAGTCTAGAAGAAGGTGCCTTACTACACCCAAAAGGCACCCATCCAGAAGAAGGCACCTTACTACATTCGAAAGGCACCAAATCGGGAGACAGTGCCTTCCATCCATTCAGAAGTTCTAAAAAAAAATAAAAAAATAATATATATATAGGTGCCTTCCGTGGCAAGAAGGCACCAATCAAAAAAAAAAAAAATCGCCAGACGAATATGCCTTCCAACATCTGGAAGGCGCATTCATCCATCCAAGATGCCTTCCAACATTGGGAATGCACATTCATCTAGCCAAGATGCCTTCCAACATTGGGAAGGCACATTCATGCAGACAAACACCTTCCAACATCAGGAAGGTGCATTCATCCAGACAAACACCTTCCAACATCGAGAAGGCACGAACCAGAAGGAGGCGCCTCCCACATTGGGAAGATGCATGTAGGCAAAAGTGCCTCCCACCAATCAGAGGCACCTCGTGGCATCGGAAGGCGCATTCGTTCAAATAAGAGCACCGAAAACATTGGGAAGGTGATACAAGGGCACCATCCACATGGGAAAGGTACCATAGAATGCCTCCCACGTGCAACATTTACATCTACTAGATGCCTCGAGCAGAACGAAGCATTGCAAGAATGAGCGGCATCAAATGACCATACCCCTCCCTCATGTCACAAATCAGAAAATCAGCGACTACCACGATGATTGGAACGCCGAATCAGGTACGCGCATACTAAATCAAATCGTTTATATAATTATTTATAAATACGTAGTACCGAAAAAGATACCGTCGTCATAGAGATCGTATCCCCCACAGCCGAAATCATGTGCCAATAGGGCATCTTCCATAACTACTAGGGTTAGGCATCTTTTCTATAAGAAGGCACCTTCCTAAAGAAGGAAGGATAGAAAAATACAGCAGTAGAAGGTGCCATGGGAGGAAGGTCCAAGAACCACGTGGTCAAGAAGAATGAACCCAATGACACTTATGGGATAAGAGGGGTAGTCAAGACCCAATTCGAAGCTGAGGGGTGGCTTGAATACTGTACCCTAGTTAGTCAGGGCCAGGACATGGAGGCAGCTAGAGAATTCATCGCCTCTTTGAGGGGCGATGCAGCCCAAGTACGAGGGATGGAAATTCCATTCACCCCTAAGTTCATCTCATAGGCGATTGGATTGCCTCTCATAGGGGAATATGTATACAAAGGCAGAGTGTTAAAATTATACGCCGAAATACTACTCTCGAGAGAAAATGTGTAGATAGACAAAAAAAATAGTCTCCCCATGAATATGCGAAAGATGTTCGAGCATATTGCTTGATTCTTCACATGCATAGGGAAGTATACCCATCTGCACATTAATCATGTGCACTTCCTCAATCACCTAGTGCATGGGAGGAAATTAAACATACCTTTTTACTTGGCAAATGCTCTGAAAGATGAAGTGGCTAAATACCAGAAAGGGGCCCCATTTGCCTTAACCCACCATGGGCTGATATCGGCATTGGTCCACCATGCAAAAGTACAAGGACAGAACTACGATGCAGATGGAGATGGCGGCCAAATAGAGCAAAAAAATGCGGTTGCCAAATTAGGGCAAGACGAAGCATCCCCTATAGAGGAGATAACAAACATCGAGCAATTGGCATTGCCTTATTTCTAAAGAGGAATAGAGCAGTCACCGATGCCTGAAGGCATAGAGGACAGAGGCCATTCCCCAGTGCCCGAGTATGAGGAGGAAATAGCATCACTCGTTGGTGGTGAGGACGAACCAATCCCTAGGAGGAAACGTCTACAGTGACTCCTCTCGATAGACGAAGGGTAGAGTGACCCAAAGATAGACGTTGCTGCCAAAACCCTTCGAGAATTAACAAACCAGAGCCCACATAATGAAGTAAATTTTGGGAGTAACGACCAGATCTATGAGGCCTTCGAGGAGGCACTCGAATGGAAAACCAATTTTTAGATGGCACAACAAATTCTGGAAGATTTCTAGAACCAGCATAAAATGGAATTGGAGGAAAGGGATAAGTGAATCACTCAGCTCGAGCAGCTGGTCTGGTAGTTGCAGGAGGAATATCAAATGCCCTGGGATAGAGGAATAGCAAGATAGGATGCGTCCACTCAGACTGATTGGGTAGAAGAAGTGTCGACGAACTCTCCCACATCCGTTGAACGAGTATTCTCTTCAGGGGAGATTCGATCGAATGCTTGACAGAGCAGCCCGAAGGCAAGGAAGGATTCCTCTATTTTTAGGGGTGAAAAGGAAAGAAGTCCTACCATGCCCCCTGTCATTGTCCTGAGTGACATAGAGCAGGACAAAAGTCTCCAGCAACAGATAGGACCAAAGGATAAAGAGGACCTCCCTAGGCCTAAAGAAGGAGAAGAGCCTGAGGGGTCGACACCAGGTAGACAGGCAAATGAAGGATCACCCCCGGTGATAGCAGCATAGCCGATCCTTCAGAGTAAGGAGAAGTCCCCAAAGGAGAAAGAGGAGGCCCCTGGCCAAGCTGCCACATTTTCTGTAGAGGCCAAGGCAAAGAGACCCAGGATGGCTCGACAAAAGGTGAAAGTGACCTTCGTCGAGTGAGAGGAGGATGAATGGGACATGCAGCCATTTGCCGAAAGGCAAAAATATTTCAAGCAGTGGCGCAATGAAATGAAAGCAGCCAAGGAGGCCAGGAAGGCATCCTCAAGGATAAAAGGAGATTTTGGCATCTGCATCAATCCAATAGAAGATAGCCAGTTTTGGGACATCTTTGGTTCATCCCGAGGGTGGCCTTCCATGATGAGGAGGTACTTGAAATGCTGGGGAGTATATGGCCCACAATTGGAGGCCACTGCAATTGCAAAGGAGAATGCAGGGCTTACCCCTAAAACAACCAGATTATATAAGGCCCAAGTAGTGCCTTCCAGAGGGGATAACTCGGATATCCCTTTGGTAGTGGTCAAACCTCTAGACGTCGACCTCTGGCAAGCTGCCAAAGCTGCATTTCAATCAGCAGGAACAACATGGGCTAGACCACCACCAGTAGTGGCCAAAACAAGAAGAGGACAATTGACAGCCATAGTTTCCCATAGGCAAAGGCAAACCACACCTTCACATGCTAACATGAAAATATAGACTCGGGCCGTAGGGGCAGCCGAATCCTCTAAGAGATGGCGATGATGAAAAGTCAGAGGGCTACCTACAGCTTGGATGCCATGAGGGCATGGCATATGTTAGGTGTGGGGGGATGATGAGCACCAAAAATGCTCATATTTTGTACATATTTCTTTGATCAATATGCGGCTGTATAATAAGGATTGCGTACTTTTATGAATGATTATATAGACATTTGATATAATTATGCTTGTTATCTAATTTGTGTGTTTTTAGTATGTTTTGTGGAATTGCAGTTGATTTAGTTAGATTTGGAACAATCGAGGTCCATTTGATGGACCTGGCACTTTATTTCATTGGGGGTTAATGAAGAGAACATAGGTGCCTCCCTGCAATTGGAAGGCACCAATAGAATGAGAGCGCTTCCCTACAGTCAAAAGGTGCCAACTAAATATGAGCACCTCCTTGCAGTCAAAAAGCACCAACTGAATACGAGTGCCTCCCTGTAGTCAGAAGGCACCAACTGAATACGAGTTCCTCCCTGTAGTTGGAAGGCACCAACCAAAGACGAGCGCCTCCCTATAGTCGAAAGGTGCCAACTGAAGATGAGTGCCTCCCTGCAGTCGGAAGGCACCAACTGAATGCAAGTGCCTCCCTACAACTGGAAGGTGCCAACAAAAGACAAGTGCCTCCCCATAGTTGGAAGGCACTAACAAAATGCAAGTGCCTCCCCACAACCAGAAGGCACCATGATAACAAGGTACCTTCCTCATAAGGAAGGCGCTATTGATTCTTTGCCCGTTGACCAGATTTGAACAACGTGGACGGCAGCGGCTAGTGTAGTTCTGGCTCTGTGTCATGAAGAGCTAAATTGGAGATTGCACCAACGTATCAAAATGTCTTACTAATGCCAGGAAAAGCATGAACCAAACAATGAACACATCACCATTAGAACAAAATGCTAGATGTCGATTGCATTTACCAGACTATCTCAATTTAGTCTGGGATGGATCGACTGTTGTAACCACTTCTGTAATAGAAGTTCTATGGGTGTGTTATATAAACACACGCAAATAGTTATAAGAAATATATAGAAATAAAATAAAGATCCATTTAGACGTACAAAGATAAATTGTAGTGTGTTGACCAATATATTGAAGTTTCAGAAGTTCTAAGTGCGTGTTCGATCGGTAGGAAGCTGTTGGAGCCTGGGCCCACTCCAAGCCAGTATTTCTTCCCCATTTCCTTTTTATTTATTTATTTTTATTAGTTTATTGCTTTCATAGGAACGTTTGTTGGTTTATTAGTTCTAGTATTTTCCATAGATTTATTTTTAGGAATGTGTACATGATTTATTTCTGTAGATTTAATTCTATTCTTCTTACGTAATTCATTGAGGAGTGCAAGAATGATTGAAAACCATTTCAAGAGCACCCTACAAATGTAGGATTAGTAGATTCACCTCCAGTGGTATTGTAGTAACCTAATTCTGACTCTTCGCAAGTTTATGAAGCTCCCTGGGTTGATAATTAAATGCACGGGCATGTGACAAAAATAGGAAACCATTCACCTTGTTTGGCCCGTAACAACGCTTATCTTCTTTTGGCACCTTCCTGTTGATGCCTTCCTTATGAGAGGAATGCGCTGCCTTCTAGTGGCACCTTCCTTATGAGAGGAAGGTGCTGCCTTCTAATGGCACCTTTCTTATGAGAGGAAGACGTTGCCTTCTAGTGGTGCCTTCCTTATGAGAGGAAGGTGCTTGCATTCTGGTGGTGCCTTCTTGTCAGTGCCTTCCTTATGAGAGGAAGGTGCTTATTTTCCTTTGGTGCCTTCTTGGAAGAGGAAGGCGATGGCCTTCTATTGGCACCTTCTTGGGAGAGGAAGGTGCTTGTCTTTCCTTGGCACCTTCCTAGAAGAGGAAGGCGCTTGTCTTTCCTTGGTGCCTTCTTAGAAGAGGAAGGCACATACTTACACTTGGTGCCTTCCTGGAAGAGGAAGGCACGTACTTATGTTTGGTGCCTTCATGGAAGAGGAAGGCACCTATATTTTCTACAATGACCCCAAAAGGAACAAAGTGCCAGGTCCATAAAAAGTCCTTGACTAATCCAAATCTAACTAAATCAACTACAATTCCACAAAAACACACTAAAAATACATAAATTAGATAACACGCATAATTTCATCAAATATTTATATAATCATTCATAAAATTATGCAATCCTTATTATACAACCGCATAATAATCAAGAAAATGTATACAAAATATGAGCATTTCTGATGCTCATCATCCCCCCATGCCTAACATATGCCATGCCCTCATGGCATAAAAACTACAGGTAGCCTTGTTGACCCCTCATCGTTGTCATTTCTTGGAGGATTCAGCTGTACCTATGACCTAAGTCTGCCTCTTCTACATGCTGGCATCTGAAGGTGTGGATCTTCTTTTTCTACGTGAAGATGAGGGTGCAGTTGTTGGTTGTCCTTTCCTCATTCTAGCCGCTATCAATGGTGGTCTAGCTAGCATCATCTCTACTAAATGGAATGCAGCTTTTGTAGCTTGCCAGAGGTCAACGTCCGGAGGTCTGATCACTGCAAGAGGGATATATGAATTATCCCTTCAGGAATGAACTACTTGGGCTTTATACAATCTGGCTATCTTAGGAGTAAGCCCTATGTTCTTCTTTGCAATGGTAGCGGCCTCCAATTTGGGGCCATATACCCTCCATCATTCCAAATACCTCCTCATCATGGAGGGCCATCCTCAGGATGACCCATAAATATCTCAAAACTGGCTACCCTCTGCTAGATTGACACAGATATCATAGTCCCCATGCATCCTTGAGGTTGCCTTCCTAGTCTCCTTGGCTTCCATCATCTCTTTGAGAAGTCGTTCAAATTGTTTTCACCTCTCTACGAATGGCTGCATATCCCACTCATCCTCTTATAACTTGACAAAGGTCACCTTCACCTTCTTTCGAGTTGACCTAGGCCCTTTTCCTCTGGCCTCTACAAAAATTACGATGGCTCGAATAGGGGTTTTCCCTTTCTCCTTGATGGACATCTTCTTGCTCTGAAGGGCCTGTTCTACGGTCCCTAGAATGTTCTCTTCATCTCTGTGCTACCATCCTTGGGGCTACTTATTCATCCCCCTATATTTCCTGTGTTGACCCCTCAGGTTCTCCTCTTCCTTCATCAGGTCCAGGGAGTTCCTCCTTATCCTCTAGGCCTATATGCTACTAGAGGCCCTTGTCCTACTTTGTATCACTCAGGATGATGACATCGGGTATTGTGGGACTTCTTTCCCCTTCACTCCCAAAAATAGAGGAATTCTCCCCTACCTTTGGGCTACTCTATCGGGAGTTCAATCGAATTTCTCCCGAAGAGAATACTCATTTGGCAGATGTGGGAGAATTTTTTTGGGACTTCTTTCGCCTAGTCAGTTTGGGTTGATGCATCCCTTCTTTCTATTCCCTTGTCCTGGAGTAGCTGGATTTCCTCCCGTAACTATTGGACCAGCTACTCGAGCTGGGTGATCTGTCTGTATCATTATTTCAACTCCCCTACATGCTTGTTCTGGTAGTCCTCTAGAATTTTCTAGGCCATCCAGCAATTGGTTTGCAATTCCAGCGCCTCCTCAAGGCCACGTCAACCTGATTGTTGCTCCCAGATGTCCCTGCATCCTGCATCTTATGGGATCTAGTTTGTCAATTCTCAGAGGTTTTGGGCTACAACATCAACTTCTGGGTTGCTCTGTTCTTCTTATACTGAGAGGAGGAGTCACCATAGGAATTTTCTCCTGGGGACTAGTTCTTTCAGCTAGAATTTGGCTTCGTTGCTAATAAGCGGCACTCCTTCCTCCTCACACTCGGGCACTAGGGAATGCCCTCTTTCCTCTATGCTTTTAGGCACTGGTGAATGCCATCTTTCTTCTATGAAATAGGGCAATGCCAATTGCTCAATACTCACCATTTCCTCTACAAGGCTTCCCTCTTCTTGCCTTATTTAAGCAATAGCATCTTGTTGCCTTTCTTGGCTACCATCTCCTTCTGTGTTGGGGTTCTGCCTCTGCTCTTCTACATGGTGGACCAGTGTCGATATCAGCCCATGGTGGGCTAAGGTAGATAGTGCTCCCTTCTGGTAACAAGCCGCTTCATCCTTCAAAGCATTTTCTAGGTATAAGGGCATGCTTAATTTCCTTCCATGCACCAGGTGATTGAGAAACTATACATGGTTAGTGTGCAGATGGGTATATTTCCTGGTGCATGTGAATAATCGAGCAACCTGCTTGAATATATTCTATGGATTTATGGGAAGACTATTTTTGGGTAGCCCCTCCTTGTCTATCTGCACATTTTCCCCTGGTAGCAGGACTTCGACGTATGGCTTCAGCAGTCCGCCTTTGTATATGCATTCCCCTATGAGGGGTAATCCAGTCACCTATGAGATGTATTCAAGGGTGACTAGAATTTCTACCCCTCGCACCTAAGCTATGTCGCCCCTCAAGGAGGCAGTGAACTCCTTGGCTGCCTCCATATCCTTGCCCTAACTAACCAGGGTACAGTATTCGAGCCATCCCTCAGCCTCAAACTGTGTCTTCACCGCCCCTCTGATTCCTTCCATATCACCTGGTTCATTCTTCTTCACTGCATGATTCTTTGACCTTCCTCCCATGGCGCCTTCCCTTACTACTGTTGTTTTTCTATCCTTCCTTCTTCAAGAAGGCACCTTCTTATAGAGAAGGCACCTAACCCTAGTAGTTATGGAAGGCGCCATATCATTAGCACGCGGTTCTGGCTATGGGAGGATATGATATTTATGATGGCATTATTTTTTTTGGTACTGCATATTTTATAAATAATCATATAAAAATTTGAATTAACATGCGCATACCTTATTTGGTATTTTAGGCATCATGAAGGGCGATGATTCGTTGATTTGTGACATAGGGTAGGGGTATGGTCATCTAGTGCTGCTTGTTCATGTGATGATTTTGTTTCAATCGAGGCATCTGAGAGGCATAAGTGTTGGTTGTACATGAAAGGTGCTCTTTGGTACCTTCCCCATGTGGAAGGCGCTAATGTGGCACCTTCCCAATGTGTAAGGTGCTTATATGGTGCCTTACCAATGTTTTCGGTGCTTTATGAATGGATGCACCTTTCGGTGGTGGAAGGCACCTTTTTGATTGGATGCACCTTTCGATGGTGGAAGGTGCCTCTGATTGGATGCGCCTTTCGATGATGGAAGGCACCTTTTTTATGATGGTGCCTTCCTACTACAAAAGGTGCTTCTGAATGGGTGCACCTTCTCGATGTGGAAGGCACCTAGGTCTGCATGCACCTTCTTGATGTGGAAGGTGCCTCCGTATATATGAACCTTCCTGATGTGGAAAGTGCCTCAGTCTGTATGTGCCTTACCGATGTGGAAGGCACCCCAATCTGCATGCACCTTCTCGATGTGGAAGGCACCTCCTTCTATATGTGCATTCCCAATATGGAAGGTGCCTTGGTTTGTATGTGCCTTCCTGATGTGGAAGGTGCCTTTGTCTGCATGTGCCTTCCCGATGGGGAAGACACCTCTAGTTGGATGCGCCTTCCTGATGTGGAAGGTGCCTTGGCTTTTTTTTTTTTTTAGAGTGTGCGCCTTCTTATAAGGAAGGCGCCTTCTTCTGGTAGGGTGCCTTATTTATAAGGAAGGCACCTTCTTTTGGCTAGGTGCCTTCTTTATAAGGAAGGAGCCTTATTCTGGCAGGGAACCTTCTTCTGGCTGGGTGCCTTCTTTATAAGGAAGGAGCCTTATTCTGGCAGGGCACCTTATTTATAAGGAAGGTGCCTTCTTCTGGCTAGGCGCATTATTTATAAGGAAGGTGTCTTATTCTGGTGGGGTGCCTTCTTCATATGGAAGGCACCTTCTTCTGGTTGGGTGTCTTCTTTATAAGGAATGTGTCTCCTTCTGGCTAGGTGTCGTCTTTATAAGGAAGGCGCATTATTCTGGTTGGGCACCTTATTCTGGTGGGGCACCTTCTTCATATGGAAGGAACCTTCTTCTGCGCCTTCTCGATGTGGAAGGCACCTTATTCTTGGCAATCATGTTGCATTTGACTGGGAAAGGGTGATCAAGCCTTCTCTGTCTTGCTTCACGCTACCTCAGCTTCTACCTATGAGTGTCGATGTTAGAATGTTGAGCCGAATCAGGCCTGGTTTCCCAAATACCTATTCCTTGTGCTGTCAAGTCCTCCACCTACAAAAATAAAATGAAAAGAAATAAAAATAAAGGTAGTTAAATGCATTCTATGACTATTAGGCTCTAGGTTAGGATGCCTGCAGCTTGCATGCGGGCGTCATCCCTGCAAAACACACTGTAAGAAAAAAACTAAATTAACTGATTTTGGTGAGCACCTTCATGGCCAATGTTTTGCCTATTGAGAGTTTGGTCTAACAAGATGGGCTCTCCCCCACGTCTATATTGGATTCCACCTGCAAGGTTTCAGATGTGTTATAGGGGCACAGTTGGTGGCCATTGATCGTTAACATGGTGTTGCTATCATCAAATGTTCTAACATGCACTGCCCCATTCCTGATGAGCTCTATAGCCTCATACAATCCCATCCATATTTGCATTAATTTACCTTTTCTTTCCTGGAACCGAGAATCATACAACAACACCCATTATCCTTCTTGGAGCTGCTTCAGTTTAATGTGGCGATCATGCCATCGCTTTCTTTGCTTTTGTATGATTTTTTATCTATAGAGCGTCCATTCAAATTTTGTCCAGTTGATCGAGCTGTTGAATCCTTTCTTCTTGAGTGTCATCCAAGCTCAAGTTCAACTCTGAATTTGTTCTCAATGTCTTGATTTCAAATTCAATGGGCATCATCACCCTCTTCCCATAGACCAGTTGGAAGGGTGTGAAGCCTGTGGTGGATTTCCACATGGTATTATATGCCCAAAATGCCTCTGACAACCATGTAGCCCAATATTTTTTGTGTTACTACACGATCTTCATTTGGATGTTCTCTATTTCCCTATTCATCACTTCCACTTGCCCATTTGCCTTCAGATGGTAGGGTGTAGTTTTATTATGTCGAACTCTATATTGCTCCATCAGATCCTTGATCAATATAGAGGTAAATTGAGGCCCCTGGTCTGTTGTTATCTCTATAGGGACCCCAAATCATGTAAAAATTTGAGAAAATAGGAAATCGATGACCGTTATTTCTTTTGAGTCTCTCAACGCTTGAACTTCAACCCATTTTGTGACATAATCTATATAGACCAAAATAAACCTCCTCCCTATTGAAGGTGGGTTAATTGGTCCCACGAAGTCCATGCCCCACTTATCAAAGGGTTCCAGGTGTACCTGAGGCTAGAGGGGAATTTTGTCTCGATGGGTTAGTCTGCCCATTCTTTGGCATTCATCATACTTTCTAGCGTATGTAGCCGCATCCTTGAATAGAGTGGGCTAGAAGTACCCAACCTATAGGATTTTGTAGGTAGTTCATTTCGTTGCAAAGTGTCCTCCACATGGTTTGTCATGACATGCTTTGAGTACTTCTGAGAACTCCTACTCTGCTATGCATCTTCTTATAATCTGGTCACATCCTTTTTTGAACAAGAGGCCATCAAACCATAGGAATGATATGCTTTTCTCTATGATCGCCTACTTTTTTTGGAAAGAGAGAGTAGATGAGGTTCTTTCGATGGCCAAGTAATTGGCTATATCTACGCGCCACAGGACTTGCTCACTAATCATGAACAAATGCTCATTCAAAAATTGGTCTTCCACTATTGCATGGTCTTCTAGTATCAATTTGGATAGAAAATCTGCTACGACATTGTCCTTGCCTGGTTTATCGACTATTGTAGTAACAAGAGCCACCTGATAATTCTTTCACCAATGGTCAGCTTGTTCATCAAGTATCTGATAATCGCATGGTCCATGTGGAAAATTACCTTATACCCGGTGATATAATGGTAGAATTTGTTTATGGCATGCACAAATACATGGAACTCCTCCATCACCGTGTATTTGAGCTCAGCTCCTACAAAGTTTTTGCTGACATAATAGATGGCATAAAATTCTTCACCATCCTTCTGTCCGAGGACTACTCCAATCACATTGTTGGATGCATCATAGTAGATATGGAATGGTATGGCCCAATTTGGTCCTCTTAGAACTAGTGTGGATATCAGTTTCTCTTTGAGCAACTAAAATGCTTCCTCGTAGTATTTCGTCCAATTGAACTCCACATCCTTAGATAATAGAGTGTGTAGTGGTCTCGCAATTTTTCTAAATTCGATGATAAATCATCGATAGTACCTGGCTGATCCAAGAAAAATCCTCACCTCTCTCTACATTTTGGGGCTGGGCAGGTCTCTGATGACCTCAATTTTTCTTTTATCAACATTTATTCCTTCTGTGGAGAGGTGGTGTCCTAGTATGATGCCTTCTTGCATCATCATAAAGCATTTCTTGTTGCTCAGGGACAAACTATTTTCCTTACTTCTTTTGAGCACTCTTTCCAAGTTCGTCATTGCTTCATCAAAGGTTTCTCCATAGATGATGAAGTCATCCATGTATACTTCGACCGCGTCTCCCATCATGTTTGAAAATATGCTAAGCACCGCCCTTTGAAAGGTGGTAGGTGTGTTGCACAATTTGAAAGGTAATACTTGATAGGCAAACGTTCCCCATGGGCAGGTGAACGTTGTCTTATCTTGATCCTCTTCTCCTATCTGGATCTAGTTGTATCCATTGAATCCATCCAGGAAGGATAAATACTTCTTCCCTGAGAGTGTATCCAAGACTTGATCAATTAACGGTAGCGGGAAGTGGTCCTTCTTGGTAACTTTGTTTAATGCTCTGTAATCCACATAGATTCACCATTTCTTGTTATTTTTAGGGACTACCACTAACAGTGATACCCACTCACTATCAAAAATTAGATATATGAATCCGGTAGTCAAGAGTTTTTGCAGTTCTTCCTTGACAATGTCTTTCATTGTCAGATTTATTCTTCTCTATGGTTGCCTGCTTGGAGTTGCTTGATCATCGAGGTATATTCGATGGGTACAGATTTATGGGCTGATGCCTTGCATATATATGTAATCCCATGCAAATTCCTATTGGTGTCTAACCAAGAGCTCTTCTACTTTTATCAATTGTGTGGGAGTCAACTCACTGCTGGCATTCAACATTTTTCTTGGCCCGATGTGTATCTGTTGAATGTGGTGATCCTGGGCACAAACCAATGGCGATCTAGGTATGGGGATGGAGGACTCCCCATGGAGGAACTCCATAATAGTGCCATCCTCATCTTCTTCTACCAACTCATCCAACATCATCATCGACTGGATCATGGATAGCTCATGATTTTCATGCTCGAACAACATGGGTTCTCCTACTGAGTCAACGGACTATGCTGGGGGTGAAATAGTCAATATTTTAACATTTTTTCCATCGAATATGGTCATCAGCCCATCCTAGAAGTTGATGTAGGCATCAGTTGTTTCCAACCATGGCCTTCCCAAGATGAGCGGGTAACTACCCAGCCTAGTTTTAGATTGCAAGACTAAAAAGTCGGTTGGGTATTCCCATGCATTGACTATTACTATTACATCTTCCAACATTCCTTCCAGTGCCACGGTCGATCGATTGACCAGCTGTAGTACTATCATAGTGGGTTTCAGGTTCATGAGTTGTAGCCTCTACATGGTCTCTTGAGGCATTACGTTGATGGCTGCTCTAAGATCGACCAACGTATTAGACAAGGAATGTCCCTCGATTTTTATAGTTAGCATCGGGCTACCCGGGTCTGCATACTTTGGATGGCACATTTTTCCCATCATAAAATCTACTAGTTTACCCATGACATTGATAGTCTGGGTTGCTCTTCATCCTAGATTCCTTAGACACATCTCTCTTATTACCTTGGTATATATCGAAACATCTTGGATGGCTTGAAATAATATAATTGTCACAGTGAGGTTCTTCAAGCTAGACAAGATATCGAACTTCGGCTACGTTACTTTCCTCTATTCTTGCAGTCGATTGGGAAATGGAGCCTTTGCTCTCTTAGGCGTTTCTTATATCACCTCTTCTATAAGAGGTGTTTCTACCTCTTCCTCCTCTTCTACCAGTGGAGGCATTCCTACTCCTAGCTGTCTACCAGACCTAAGCTGAATATGGTACATCAAATACATCTCACCCTCCATGTTGTATGCTGGTTGATTCAACCTGTTATTTGGATTTGACAATGATTGTGTGGGTAGCTATGTAGGTCTCATTGATGGTAACGCTAGTGGATTCTATTGGGGGTGAGCTGGTGCTACATTCTATGGATCCTGATTCCATGGAGTGTGGCCTCTCCACTAAGACCCAAGATATGGATATGACATCCATGGATGCTGGTTCAGGAATGCTACTGGGGGTGCGTTGGACCAGGGTGAAGGCCCCCACCACCCCATGTTAGGTGGTTAAGACAGACCTTGGTGCATGTATGGTCCTCCCCCATATGATAGCATTTCGGTTGGCATATTCCCCGTAGGGTGTTGTGGCCAAATATTTTGATTGCCTATGAAATAGGCATCCACGCTTTCAGCATCTTCCTGATTACTGGGTAGTTGTGGGAACAACTGAGTTTTATGGTTTAGCCTGCACACTGTGCATATTCTAACTTTGTTCTTCGGGCATGCATTCTTTGCATGCTTCCCTCTACATTTTGGATAGAAATAAGCCAATGCTACTTCATTTTCTTGCTTATTTTTCTCTAACATTAGCGTATCCATCTGCAATGCTAGAGACGAGAGCATTTCACTCTTTAAATCTTCCAGCATGTTACCTATTTTTGTCTTCGTAACTGAAGTAGTCGCTTTCATGGTTCTAGAAGTGGTCTTGCCTCACCTCCTTGAGTAGTTTCGATATAGTTGTCAGATGTCTTCCATAGCGTGCTGGTAGACATCACCTCCAGAAATCATGTTAAGAGCCTCTAGTGATTCATTGGTAAGTCCTCTCAAAAATATGCTTTTGAGAGACTTATCAGATAGTCTCATGTGAGGAGATCATTGAAGATTGAAGTTGAATCTCTCCCAATATACCTCAAGAGACTCATCTTATTTCTACTTCATGCTCAGGACCTCTTCTCTGGCATCTCTTGCTCTCCCAAAATCTTGGTATTGCTCTAAAAAGAACCTCTTCATTTGATCCCATGTGGCAATGTGTTTGTATCCCAGACCAATGAACCACCATAGAGCTACATCATCTAACATGGAAGAAAAGAGTTTCATCTTCTACGTATCAGATTTGTAGTCCACAGACCTACATAAGACATCAAACTTAAATAAAAATAGGTCAGGCTCCTCAGTTGGGTATCCTCTGAAGGTCGAAAGGTGAGTAGGGGATATATTTTTTATTTTAGTATCTCCTAATCCTTCCTCAATCAGGAAACTAAAGCCATATGAGACTTCTTTGTTGTCCGCCATTTTTTTAGAAAATGTGGTCTCTAATGCAGTGTTTATGGCCTTATGGTCGTTTAAAAATTTTTGAGTCAAGGATCTAAGGTTTTCTGGTGTTATCATCTGATCTTCTACAAATTTCCACAACGGGGCTTCCTCTAGGGGTGTCCTATTAAACAGGTAATTTATGATGATTCATTCTTCTCCACGCTGATGATATGAGGAAGCACTTTGCACAAAGTGTGGCTCCTCACTCCAATGGATTACTGGAGGTGGGTTGGGCAAGTCTAATTCAAATACAGAATGCTTGGCTGACTTAGGTTCTGATGGATTAATTTTTATAAACAGAACTTCAGGTCCTCTTCTTCTTGAAGAACTCATACAAGGTCATATGGAAGGTTTCCAGGTATTGTAAATAATCTAGTTGAGACACTTCCCCGGCAATGTCACCAAAATGCTGTGGGCCAACAAGGTTAATTTCTTTCCTACTTTTGTCACATGCCCATGTCTGCTAAAATTGGCATTCAGTTCTAATAGTTGTGTGTTCACTGATTGGCTTGTGCTTCTCCTGGCATTGGTAAGACGTTCTCTTACATTGGTGCGATCCTCAATTTGGCTCTACATGACGTAGAGTTGGAACTGCACCAGTCGTTGTTGTCTACGTCGTGCTTGTCTGGTCAACAGGTAAATAACAGGGGCACCTTCCCTACGAGTAAGGTGCCTAAGTATATCGGGTGCCTTCTCTATGTGAAAGGTGCCTTACTACTATGGGTGCCTTCCTGGAAGAGGAAGGCGCTTATCTTCTATTGGCACCTTCCTATGAGAGGAAGACACTTATCTTTTGTTGGCACCTTCCTGTCGATGCCTTCATTATGAGAGGAAGGCACTGCCTTCTAGTTGTGCCTTCCTTATGAGAGGAAGGTACTGCCTTCTAGTGGCACCTTCCTTATGATAGGAAGGCGCTACCTTCTAGTGGCACCTTCCTTATGAGAGGAAGGTGCTTACCTTCTAGTGGTGCCTTCCCGTCGGTGCCTTCCTTATGAGAGGAAGGTTCTTATTTTCCTTTGATGCCTTCTTGGAAGAGGAAGGCATTGGCCTTCTATTGGTGCCTTCCTGGGAGAGGAAGGTGCTTGTATTTCCTTGGCGCCTTCCTAGAAGAGGAAGGCGCTTGTCTTTCCTTGGCGCCTTCCTGGAAGAGGAAGGCACCTACTTACACTTGGCGCCTTCCTAGAAGAGGAAGGCGCCTACTTATATTTGGCACCTTACTGGAAGAGGAAGGCATCTATATTTTTTGCATTGACCCTAAAAGGAACAAAGTCCCAGGTCCATAAAAAGACCTCGACTGATCCAAATCTAACTAAATCAACTGCAATTCCACAAAAACACATTGAAAACACATAAATTAGACAACATGCATAAATTCATCAAATATTTATATAATCATTCATAAAAGTATGCAATCCTTATTATACAGCCGCATAATGATCAAGAAAATGTATACAAAATATGAGCATTTTTGATGCTCATCACCTCTATCCTCAACCATATAATCGGAGACTTTTTTGCCAATGAGTTCTTTTGTGATATCTCTGATTCGGGCTAAGTTAGGATATTGTGTTAGTGGTTTGTCCTTATCCCACCTGTCATTCTAGAAATTTATCCTCTCACCATTGCCTAAAACCCATATTAAACCTTTTTGATGATTTCCTTACAATTAATAATTGCTTTCCAAAAAGCAGAACCTCTGATTGGAACTAAGTCACTTAGAAATTCCATATTTTGAAGATACTTTTGTTTGATGATAGTTGTCCATTCATTTTCTTCACTAGAAATGAGACACCATGCCTGCTTAGCTAGTAAAGCTAAATTTATATGAGCAATTATCCTCAGACCTAAGCCCCCATTTTCCCTGGTTCTGCACACTTTGGTCCATCCTACAAGGTGTATCCTTGTTTTCTCCTCTGATCTAGTCCATAAAAATTATTTTTGGAGTTTCTCAATTTTTTGGAAAACCTTCATAGGGGCTTTGAAAACGAAGAGGAAATAGACTGGAATTCTCTAAAGAGAGGCCTTAGTGAGGGTCAAATTTCTTGCTTGAGATAGAATATGACCTTTCCATCCAACAATTTTTTTTTGAATTCTTTCAATAACCCTGTTCCACATTGACTCTCTCGGAGAACCAATGAAAATAGGGAGACCAAGATACGAAGTGGGAAGGTTTGCTATATCACACCCTAAAATTTCTACAATTCTTCCTTGCATCTTAATGGGATTTTTCAAAAAATATAACTTGCTTTTACTGAAATTAACTTTCTGACCAGCAGCGTCCTTATAGAGTTGCAGGATGTATTTAATTATTTTAGCCTCAACCACTAATGCCTTAGTCAATATAAGGGTATCATCGATGAATTGTTGGTGAGAAATAGCCCTAGTGAGATATTTTGCCTTGATTCCTTATATTAGCCTTGAACTACAAGAATTTTTATGGTTTTTCCTAAAGCTTCTACCACAATGATGAATAACATGGGACTGATAGGGTCCCCTTGCCGAATTCCTTTGCGACTTTGAAAGTAACCAGCAATTGTTCCATTAACTAGAATTAAGAAATATGCTTTAGAAATACATTCTTTGATAAAATTAATCCATTGGTGGTGAAAACCAAACTTAAGGATGACAAAAATCAGAAAGTCCCAATTTAGCCTATCAAATGCTTTGTTCATATCAAGTTTGAGGGCAAAAATAGACTTGTTAGTCTTATGAGCAGAGTGTAGAGCTTCATGAACTGTGATAACTCCATCCAAGATTTACCTGCCCTAGATAGAGCTTCCCTGGCATGGATCTATGATGTGGGGCATAATATCTCTCATTCTATTTGCAATGGCTTTAGTTAGAATCTTGTAAGAAACATTGCACAGACTAATTGGCTTGAAGTCAGCCATAGATTTAGGGGTTTGCTTCTTAGGAATTAGAGAAATAAAAGTAGAGTTGATACCTTTTGGGATATGATTGCTTTCTTAGAATTAGATAGCAAAAATTACATCCCCACTTATGATGTCCCAAAAAGCTTGATAGAAATGAGGGGGAAAGCCATCGGGTCCCGGGGCTTTGTCTGGCTCCATGCTAAACAAGGCTTCCTTAATTTCCTCATAAAAAAAGGGAGCTAGAAGCTTAAGGTTTATATCCTTATTTATTATCCTTGAAATGGATTGCAAGATAATATCTTTGGCCTCCTCATTGCACTGTGATTCTTGACCAAGGATAGAATTGAAATAAGTTACTGCCTCCTTTCTAATTTCTGTTAAGTCTTGAGTAATAGAACCATCTGTTTTTTTTTTAATTTTATCTTGTTATTGCTTCTATTTCTAAGCGTGGTGACATGAAAAAACTTGGAATTTGAATCTCCATATTTCAACCAAAGAGCCCTTGATTTTTTCCTCCAATATATTTCCTCATAGGCCAAAATGTTATGAAACTCTGCTAGTTTTGTTCGTTCCTCCTGCATAGTAGTTTCATCAACATCACCATGTTCGATCATCTGATAAATTATCTTCAAAATTTCAACAACCTATTTTTTATTTTCAAAGAGGTTCCAAAAGACCTTTTTGTTCCAATTTTGAAGCATTTCCTTAACAAACATTAATTTTCCAACAAGCTTAAAAGCTACACTACCCCTGACAGGTTGCTGCCACCACTGACTTAAGTTATCTCTGAAACTGGAATGTTTGATCCACATAGATTGAAATCTAAAAGGTTTCTTGAAGGATAGAGAGTTAGGGATCTCCAAAAAAATGGGAAAAAAATCAGAGGCAATTTTAGGAAGGGCTTAAAGGGTAGAATCACCGAACAAAGTTGTAGCCTCCTTTGATAGAAAAAACCTATCAAGACTTTCTTAAATGAAATGACACCCTATCCGTCGATTGCTCCAGGTATAATTCGCTCCTCTAAGTTTTACATCCATCAACATGTTGGAGTTCACAAAGTCATTGAACTCATCCATGCTCCTGATAGGTGGTCCATTTCCACCCACTTTTTTTGAAGGGTAAAGAGGAGTGTTAAAATCCCCAGCCAAAATCCAAGGGACATTATGGAAGATTTCACTCAGATTGCCTAAGTACTCCCATAGTAGAGCTCTCCCTTGAATTGAAGTCGAGGCATAAATATTTGAAAGGATCCATGACCTGTTGATGTTTATTTACTTAAATAAAACACTAAGAACCCTATCATATTTTTGAATATACTATCCAGGGATCCCATAAAGTCTTAAGGCCTCCAGATGCTCCTCTGGCTGATTTGCAAACCATATCCCCTTGATTCCATATTGTTTTTGCTATTTTTTGTAGTGGATCTCATCAGTTTTTGTTTCTTACAACATGATAATAGTTGGATTCACTTGATTTCTTATTTCACTGACTTCCCTGTGTTTGGGCAGGCCATTGAGGCCTCTCACGTTCCATGATAGGAACTTCATTTAGATTTTTTGGTATTTCTTCCTCTCCCCCTCACTTGAGGGGGTTTTCCTAATTTGTTGTCTTTAGAACTCGGAATAACCAGTTGAAACAAGGTTCTCTATTTTCCATTGGCAATATCATTATCAGTTTTAATTTTTTTATGCTCAACATTTGATATTCTCCATTTTCTTTTTTCACTTCCAAAATCTATAGGAGACTTCATAGTGCTCCTGGTTTGTTTAGGACTAAACTGAGAGGAGGTAATTTGTTGCAGAACCAAACTGTCATATTCCTCAGTTTAAAGAATTTTACATATCTCCACCCCTACATCCAAATATTCTCCTTTTTTTTTGTATTCCCTTGGTCTATGGGATGACCCCTTAGTAGGATTCACTTGGTTCCCAGTGATGATGTTAGGGATATGAGATTTTTTATTTTTTGATGCCTCAAATTTCTTCCTAAGTTCTTTAGCATTAGGGTTTGGCTTTGGGATGCCCACTGGGCTTGAAGTATTTCCAGCATTGGGGTTTAAGGATCCTGACTTGGATGTGGATTCTAGAGATCATGCATTAGGGTTTGGATTTGTGAATCCCACAGGGCTTACAGTAATTTCAACATTAGAGTTTGAGTATCCTGACTTGGATGGGGATTCGAGAGAGTCAGAAAGGTTAGCCTGAAGGTGATGGGCTTCCATGTCTTCTGATAATCCTCCTACTCCCATATTGGATAGAATTGAAAATTTATTTGAAACTAGAGGATTGGAACTTACTTGAGTATTTTGGTTGCCAACAACCTGTTGTTTTCCTTTGTCTTGTTGGGACCCTGGACCCTCTCTTTTCTTTTTTTGGTAGACATAGTTTGCCTGATTGAAATCACCTCTGCCAGGGAAACTCCTCAAATTTCCTCTATCTAGCATTCCCTCCTTCTGCTTTTCTCTATTCATTACCAGTTTACGACACTGATTGCATATATGTCCTTGATTTTTATATTTTGCATAGAATTTTGGTTTGTTCTCGTATTCTAACAACTATTTTCTATAGTATTCTCCATACTCTAGCTCCACAAACCTTGGTAATTCATTATTCAAATTAGCATTTACGAAGATTCATGCATGAGTCATCCTTGTCATGGCCAAGGTCACATGGTCAATGGAGATCAGGTCCCCTATAGTTTTGGCTATGCCCTACAGCCAATATTCATTGAAGAATGGGTAGGTAGACTTGGGAGACAAACCCAAATAGGGGTAATGTTAATATTTTACTTTTCAGGGTCAAAATCTTCACCCCATCGTCTAAGAAAAAGGCTCATTTTTCCTAGAAACCAAGGACCTCCTATTAAAATGTAGTTAGCATCCTCCATATTGTTAAAACAGATAATGAAGAACCCTTGAGTTAGAGCTACCAACTCCAAGCTGCCTACCAGTCACCATTTACCCATCGCCCAAGCCCTGATAGTCTCCATGTCCGGCCTACCTCCCAAAAACTTGCCTACCAAGGAGAATTCTTCCATTAAAAGAAAAGGGCTCATGGAACTTGTCGAGGCTAAAATTTTATTATTTATTGGAACTAGGGGCAGAAGAGAGAGAACCTCATTTCTTTTTCCTCTAATAGTCTAAGTAAAATACAACCACTTCTTGGGCCCCGCATTGTCCTTCGTATCTTTTTTGTCGGGGTCTTTCTGAGGAGGGTCAGTCCTCCGTGTGATGCCTACCTACAAATCTACTATAGCTTGATCGCCTTCCTCTGGATCCTTTCTTGATCCATTCTTGAGGTTCCCACCCACCCCTTCTATACCTGCTCTACCTTTACTGCCTTGGCTAAGATTCCTACCCAGAAAATTCAAACCCTCACTCCCGCCTTACCCGCTAAACCTCAACTCACTCATTCCTCTTGCTCTTACTTAAATCCTCAACTATCATGTATATAAGGGTACTTGTTACAACTTCAAATTTATTTTTTTATCTTATTATAAACATACCCAAGCCTATCATGAATATAGTTTATAAATGCTTTAATTTTTTTTGTAAACTATTTTTTAATAATAATCAAATATTTTTTTATTTTTTTTTGTTAGTACAAGACCATGTCAGTATATATGCAAATTTTTTTACACCATTTGAGAGAGACTGAAAACTACACTGGCACTAGCTCCATTTCTGCATCTGGCATCATCAAAATTCATAGTCCAATTCTCTGTCTCTCTCAGGGATTGATGGGATATAGTAGGGATATTTTTCTCTACCTTTTAAGATATGTTGTATGTGCCCATTCCTATCCCAAAATAGTTGTGATCTTATCTAAATGGTAATTCATCCTCCACGTCTAACTCTTCAAAACTTTCTACTAGTTCAAACTCATCTAGGGGCATTAGGTTGCACATATCTTCTTCAATCTTCTCAATGTGATAGGACATAGGATTTTTAGGTGTTATCCTTATCCTATTTCCTTTCAAAGGGATTATCATGCCAAAATAATACAAGTACATGTAACCTCCTAACTTTGTAGTAAACTCTTTGGAAAGGCATAGACCAAAATAAGGCTCTAGATCTACCACCATAATTTCTTGCACAATGGTCACTTTCGAGACTATATGTAGTCTCATTAGTACATATTTTACTACCCCAATTTTCTTAAAATGGTATCCCATCCAACTACAAAAATTTGAGACAAAATTTGGTATACTCCATACCAATCTCTTCATAGATTGCTTTGGGCATAACTATGGTAGAGGTCCCTAAATTAATCATACAATTATGAACTATCCATCCCTCCATCCTCAAAGATATGTAAAAGAGAGGGGGTTTGTTCTTTAAAGTAGTGGGAGACATCATTATTGTTTTCATAGTTGTGATCCTTCCTAAAAATATCCTCTAGATAATTCTTTGTGGAACTCTTTAATGACCTTTTGCTTCTGATTGTCTTTCAAGCATCTTAGGAAGACTCCGTTAAGATTTCTTCTATATAATCCCTCTAGCAGTAGGAAATACTTCAAGGATTGAAGCCTATATCTTCTCCTTTGTGATGGGTTAATAACTTGAGGGAAAATTCCTATTTGAAAACATATGGTCATCTGATCGATCCAGTCAAAACCTTCTATTGGCGACTCTTCAGTCTGATCTGCTATTGGTGGTTGACAAGATGAAATTTTGTTCTACAACTACCTTTTTTATCAATCCCTAGCACAATGATCTACCTCTGACCATATTTGTAGGATGTTTTTTCACATCATACTCCTAGATTTTAGTAATCTATCTAGCTCTTTTGTCTCCCAATTCACCTTGTAAAATAAAACTTCTTACATCTGGGTGAACCACATACACAAGGGTTTTACTTTGAGCCAAGTATTACCTAAAATTCTTCAATGACTTCATCACTGCAAAAACTTATCTCTAAATAAATTTGTATTTAATTTAGTAATTGAGAGTTTGAATCAAAAAATATGGGGCATTCTTCTCCATCATCATTCCTCTAAGTAAGCATTAATGTATAGCTCTCTTTAGCTCCATAAGCATACAAAATAAAATTCTTACTAAAATTAGGATTCACTAGGACTAGGGCAGTGGCAATAGCTTGTTTGATGACTTCAAAAGCCTATTTCATCATTTTTCTTATTTTACCACTTGAAATATACATTTTTCTTTAGCAACTCTGAGATAGGCTTTACCTTTTGAGCAAATTCTGATATGAAATTCCTAACAAAGTTGATCTACCCAAAGAAATATTGCAAATATTTCTTGTTAATAGGTAAGGGAAGAGAAAGAATTGACTTCACCCTGTTTGGGTCTATAAACATTCCTTCCTTAAATATCACATGCCCTAATAACTTTCCTTCATGAACTACAAAATATGACTTCTTTAGGTTAAGAGAGATGTAAAATTCTCTACATTCATCAAATACTTGCTACAAGTGTTCTAGATGGTTTTTTTTCTCATGAGAAAACATAGTAATACATCTAAGTAGATGAGAATGACCTTGTTGATTAGCTCTCCAAATACATAATCCATAGCTCTATAGAAAGTGACCCCTACATTGGATAGACTGAAGGGCATTATTTGGTAAGAAAAAGTTCCCATTTGGTGGTAAACACTATCTTGAATTGATATTCATATTTTACCCAAATTGATTACATCCAGAGAAACCATTTAATAATGAGAACCTTTCTAATTGTAATAATCTATAGAATTTTATCAATATGAGGGAGAGGGTATTGGTCCTTTAATGATGCTTGGTTGAGATTTCTAAAATCTACACAAAGATGAATGTCTTGATTATTATTTCCCACATGAACCAAATTAGCCACCCATGTAGCATGATTTATTGGGCATATAATCTTAGCCTTCAAAAACATGAGAAACTCTCTCTCACTATGGATTAAATATTGGGACTCACAGGTCTCTACTTCTATCTAAAATGCTTCGCATCAAGCTCTAGCTCAATAGTATGTTGGATCACCTTTTTATCGTATACCTTTAGTTCTTCATATGACCAGGCCACAATGTCTTGATATTTAAAGCATAAGGATTTGATCTCCTCTACCTCTTTCGAAGAACAACAAATACCAACTTTGAGCTTCTTTTCATTCTCAATCTCAATTTCTTTATATATTTTTTCATTGATCTCCATAGATCTAGTTTTCCTCCTATTTTCATTATCAAAGAGGATTTCTAGAATGACCAAACCCATAGGGATATGATTTTTTTTAAATTGAATGACATATTGTTGATCAATCTCATTAGGAAGTTCTTATTGGATAGTGGATAAGAAATCTTCTTTGACCAAAAAATCAATGATTTGATCATCACCTTCAAAAAATCTATCTATCTCGTAAAACAAGCCTAAAAACCAATTTGATCTTTCTATCTTTAGAAGCTCCTATATCTGAATAAGGACTAAAATTAGAACCCTTAACCACAAAGGATTCATCTAGTACGTTCTATTTTCTAGGGATAAAATAAATGTTAAGGGCATTAAAGGAATCCGTCAAATCTCATACCCTATTTTTGTATGCTCTCAGGTAATGGTGCTTACTATTTTATCTATCTTACCTAATTGACTATCAATTTAGAGTCACCATATATGTCAAGTATTTTACATTAAACCTAATCATAAATATTCATATTCTGAAGCATTGTTAGTAAAAGACCATGTCAGTCTATATGCAAATATGTTTACACCCTTTGAGAGAGACCAAAAACTACACTGGAACTAGCTCTATTTCTGCATCTGGCATCATCAAAATTCATAGTCCAAGTCTTTGTCTCTCTCATGGATTGATGGGATATAGTAGGGATATTTTTATATACATTTGAAAATATGTTGTATGTGCCCATTCCTATCCCAAACTAGCTGTAATCTTATCTAAATGGTAATTCATCCTCCATGTCTAACTCTTCAAAACTTTCTACTAGTTCAAACTCATCTAGGGGCATTAGGTTGCACATATCTTCTTCAATCTTCTCAATGTGATAAGACATAGGCTTTTTAGGTATTATCCTTATCCTCTTTCCTTTTAAATGGATTATCATTCCAGAATAATACAAGTACATGTAACCTCCTAAATTGGTAGTAAATTCTTTGGAAAGGCATAGGCTAAAATAGGCTCTAGATCTACCACCATAATTTATTGCACAATGGTCACTTCCGAGGCTCTATGTAGTCTCATTAGTACATATTTTACTACCACAATTTTCTTAAAATGGTGTCCCACCCAACTACAAAAATTTGAGATAAGATTTGGTATACTCCATACCCATATCTTCACAGATTACTTTCGGCATAACTGTGGTAGAGGCCCCTGAATTAATCATACAATTGTGAACTATCCAACCCTCCATCCTCAAAGATATGTAAAATGGAGGGGTTTTATTCTTTAAAGTAGTGGGAGACATCTTATATTTCCTATAAGGCATTCTAAGGATGGTGGTAGTCCACTTTTCTTTAGAATTTTTACTCAAAGAAGCCTTAAGCAGATCTATTTGACCAGGGATGAAGAGGGTATCACATAGACTAGACTTAGAGGGGATTCTTTTCATTTATTTCACAATGTTGTAATCTGATTTTTTTTTAAAAGTGAAAAACCCCTTGTGGAGCTGCCTTGGTCTGAGAGACCATGAACAGGGGTTCTACACCGTTAAAGTCACCCGGGGGTTGCACTCGACCCTGCCCGCACCAATATTATCAATTGGATTTTATATATCCAATTCAACTTTTTGGTATGGTGGATATTTGAACCTAGGACCTCCCTTGGAGGATTGCCCTCTCCTATCCAACTCACCTACAACACCTGGGTAAAACTAATTTATAGTGGAAAACACCCCTTTCGAGGTGCCACTTTCAACAGGTTGGGCATAGGAGGAATGGAGCCTTGTCGAAATCTACTAACACATAGGATATTCCTAACGATACCATATATCTATAGGATGGAGACAAGGGGAATGGAACTTGGGTCAGCCTTTACCAGCACCCAGGGCATTTACCACTGCACCACAACAAGCATATGTGTTGTAATCTAATTTCTCTACAGGAGGTCTCTCATACTTCTTTTCTGGATCCTCGTACTTCCTCTTGTACTATTGTGTGGCTTCGATCCTTTTTTTTAGCTATGGAAGGAAACCTCAACTTTTCTTGTGCTTCATTTTTTGATCTCATCCTTTATTTGTCATTCTCTTTATCATATCTCTTAGGGAAACTGACCTCTCTCTCTTGGCTCTTAGGAACGGTGTATCTCTTTTTGGCTACTTGGGCAACAGGAAATTGATTACTACATTGTAGGGGGATCTTTGTTCTTTTGAGAAGGAATCTAAAATTGACCCATATTCTATGGATCAACCTACAATGTCTTCTTTCCTGATCTTTTCATGATAGAAATAGGTTCTTCCTCTTCAAGATCTTGCTCAACTATGATTTGATCTAGTTACAAGAGCATGTTAACTCTAGCTTTCTGATTCCTCTCCACATTTTCTATAGCCTATTACACATGACATTGGTACATAACACATGACTCTGAATCATGAGGATTATTTCATACAAGGCACCATAAATTTACAAGACTGTTTTTAGAAGATTATTCTTGATCTTCTTTATTTGCATTAACTTTGATTCTTGCACTATTGTTGGTACCAAAAGTTTGATCTCTATTGACATAGGGGAATATCCTTTGTTGAGACCTCTCTATCTCTCTTTTCTCCATTGAATTCATATTGTTACTGAGTGTTTTCAAAGTACTCTAGATATCAAGCAACACAGTGGATTCTTGAGGTATTTAAGATGGAAGGGGTGGAAAAGGAACTGAAATAGATGGTATTTTAAGGAGTGGAATTGGAACCATCTGAGGAAGCGGGGATGAAAAATGAGTAGGATCCATGTAAGAAAATGTATCTACCTAAATTTGGACATGATGAATCTCATAACAGTAGGGCATCACAATTTTTTGAGGTAACCTTGCTACATTGATGAGGATATTCTTAGTCTATACAACTATATTTTATACTTAAGGGAAGGTGTATATTCTTGATAGTTGAGATTTTAAACCCAATTTTGACCTAAGGGCTCTGATATAGTACATAAAATCAAGGGGGGCTACTAGTATAACTTTAGGTGGAATCCTTTTCTAGGTTCTACTGAATCTTAGATTAAAGTTTGAAACCGACTCTTATTGATGTTTTTACATGGATGTGAACTGGTTTAGGAGAGAAAATGGATCAGTATACTCATTGAATTATTCTACAAAAGGCTCAATCAATTTTTCCCATGAAGTAATTTTGTTGTCTTCTAAGGTCCTAAACCAATGTAGGATTTTCCCTCTAAAAGATAGGGTTAATATTCTGACCATCACATATTTATTTTTGATGTTATAAATTGCTTCTAGATTTAGGATATCTTGGTAATACTCATAAGCATTTTTCCCTGATCCATCATAAGTATGAATAGATTTGGATACAACTTGAGGGATATCATGTATTTGGGCAAGTCTCAAGGGACCAGTTGTATTCCAACTAGGGTATTTTTATAGAGGCTAGTTTGGAACAACATTCGCTTTCCCAACCATATTTCCAGGTACTACTCTTGCTGGAGGTGGTCTTGGAGACATTTTATGGGGTGGTTCTGGTGGAGCCTCATATAATTGAAAATATAAAGATAAACTTCTTATGATATTGGATCCTCTCAAGGGGAGCTCATAAAAGATAAATGAATTTGTATTATTCTTCACATACGATCTAGTAATCATGAAAAATTATGAGCTATTGGAATGACTTTTCTAGTTTCTTCCATTTAGGGAGTCACCAAGGGAATTTTATGTTCACCACTTAATGAGGTTAAGACAATCTACTAAATCTTGATTCCTCCAAGAAAAGGTAAAAATGAAAATTTGGTGGGTTAGCTAATGTTCTTGTAAATAAGTTTCCATCGGGTGTGCCAAAACTATTGGGATCTGAATTGAAATCAAGTAGAGCTTAAAATTATGACTATTATATTTAATATTCTAATTAGGTATGCACCCGCTAATCACAATCCAAACCTCAACATTGAATGTATTAAATATTACTCTAATCCAACCTCCAGAGTAGGCTGGTATACCTTGTCAATTGATAAGATGTTGATTCATTTAAGCTTAGTTAAATGTTTAAGAGATAGGGATAGAAATAAGTTTAGGGTTAGAAAAGTAATAACTAAATAGTGTTTGGATAAAGCTAAAAGCATATGCATATATAGGAAAACCTTTTCCAATCAATTTCTAGTGTCCCACATTTGTGATTAACAACACTCAAAATAAGTAATCTTCATGGATTAAAGAAACAAAGACATACTTCAAGAAATCATTTTAAATATCTAAGATACTAATAATCCAAATAGCAAAATTAGATCAATACCTATACTAATAGAAAATAACTTCTTACGAGTATAGATTCAATAATAAAATATTTCAAAGAGCTCTAAGCTAGTAATCTAATATCAATAGAATACACTAACAATAGAAGTAGTAGCAAAAATGCATTCACAGCTTGAATCTCTCAAAAGATTACAAAAGACACTAGCCTAAGGAAAACATCCAAGTAATGTTCATTCTATTGATTTGCAAAAGAAAATTACAAATTAGGGCAAGCAAACACTCTAGATTTGACCTTGTAAAACAAGGGTTTGACCTTTATTTATGGTTTGACATATTTGAAAAAATAAAATAAATGGAATATTACAAGAAAAATAAAATACCAGACCAGCTAGGTGTTGAGGTGGTAGCCTCTTATTTGTCTTGGATGAAAGAATAAAATGTGTTATCTTACACTTATCTTCAACTCATCCTCTACAACTTGCTAGAATTTCATGGCTTTTGGCTCCAGACTACACAAAACTATCATTCATACCGTCCACTATTCTTATAGATGTTATCGAGCCATAGATCTGAAAATACCTTTATTTATTGATTATTGATCTCTTTGATGCTTCATCCTTTGGTTCGCTTCAATCGACCAATTCATGTTATAGAATTCTTGATTTTATGTGCCTTGGAGAGTGTTAAAACAAATAGATCATTTATCAATTCATGGAAGGATGAGATAAATACTTTAACATTATTGTTAGCTCCATGGTGTAGAACCATGTTTTAGCCTACTTATCAAAAATGTTATTCACACCTTTTGATCACTTTGACCACGGGCTAGAGCATAGGATCCTTCATTGTATAAATATGCTTTGACCCACGCAGGGTAGAGCATTGCACTAAGACACTACCTTTTAGTCTTTAGGTTATATTCCTTTTACTTTGAACCATGATGTATAACAAAGTCCTAACTATGTTGTATCCCACGCCTTGAAATTTGCATGTGCAAGTTTGACTTATGTTGGCTGCAAGGTAGAACCTTGCTCTAGCCCATGTGGGGTAGAACATTATGTTGGATTGTGCGCTATGGAACCTTATGCTAGCTCACACCTTGTAAAACTTCTTTGTGAACTTTGACCTCTTTGATCGCAAGCTAGAGCAATGGGTTGAACCACACAATATGGAACACACTATAACTTGTGCAGGATAGAATGGTGTTGTAATCTACAATTCGAAGAGTGGTGATGTCATATTTGACCAATGTTGACCATGTGTTGGAAAAATATTCTATGTCATACAGGGTAGAACCTATTTCAAACTGTTATACTTTGGCTATGTTGTGGCCCATGATCTTGAAACTTCTAAGTGTGAACTTTGACTACTTTGATCATGGGGTGGAACATCATGCACTATGCCGCTACTGTGGGGTAGAACCAGATCCTTCATGACTTAGAAAATTTTACAAAAAAATTCCAAGGATGTGGCCATTTTGGTCCTACACTTTGGTGAAACAAAATTGAATATGAGCCTTGGAGTTGGAAGCAAAAATTGATGATATAAAAGTGCCAAAACTTGATAAAAGCACCACTAGCACTTTTTTCATTGAATTATTGTGTAAAACTAGAGAGTTGAAACCATTAGCTCCTATAGGTTTTGGTGAATATATTTTACGAAAAAAGATGAATAAATTTTAAGGGAAAATTTTAGGCTATTTAGATCTAATTGACTCAAAATCAAAGAAAGAGGTTAAAAACCCCAATCCCTGAGGCCTACTACCTAGAGATTTATAGAATTTGATCAAATTGATTGTAAATTTTACAAAACATTCAAAGTGAAATAGAAATGATCAAAGGTAATGAGGAATAGAAATTAGATTCTTAGAATGTCTAAAAATAATATGTAGGAATGCCTATATATCTTAAAAATTCCTTGACAATGTTTACAAAAGGTTAGATTACAAAAGGAGATAAAATCTATGCTATGATAAAAGAGATGTTGTGCAATAGATATTAAGTGGAAAGTAATAGGATATGTTGTTAAAACTTAAGAAAGTATATAATAGATAATCAATGGTGTTTTAAACCAAATGAATAAGATCAAACACATAATGTGAGACAAAATGCTATGATAAAATAAATGAAATAGTTCTAGACATACAATGTGAGATTAAAAAATCATGAAAGATATGTAAGTGAAAGATTACAAAAATTATAATGAAATATTATGAAAATGCATGAAAAGTATGAAGCTAAATAACTAGATAAGCAATATAAGCCTAGAAATTATGTGGTTATGAGCATGGAAAAGTAATTAGAATGTGAATAAGCCTACTAATAGAGAAAATTTAGAATATATACCTAGAAATAAGAAATATTAAGACTAAAATGCTTAAATGAAAGAGAAAATGAATATCTAGTGTGCTAAATGGAATGAAATGAACATGTAAAATGAGAAGAAATGCAAAACAAGTTGTAAGTGATTTAATAGAAATATAAAATACTTGTTAGAGGCATGTGAAAATATATATTAGATGCAAAGTAGATGTTAAATGCAAAACAACAAGAATATTAATGGCTAAAATAATAGAAAATCCAAGTTAGCAAGGCTAGATGAAGGAAAAAATGCATAACATAAGAACAAAAAAATGGAAAGAAAGAGAAGATAGGGAGTGTATAGCCTAGTAAGAGCTCCTACTTGCTCCAAGATGGCATCCTTGCCCTATTCCGCTTTGCCTTGCTTGACTTGCCCAAATTATTGATGGAGAATGTGTTGGATTTTAAGCCAAATTATCTTAGGTCCCAATATTTTATATCTTGAGTAGTCTCAAATATAAGAGCAATTAAAATATTATATGGCCAAAATAATTAACAATAATATTCATGAAAAATGACAATAATCATAATATAAATGACCAAAATCATTCATGTAATAACATGAAGAAAACTTATAGTATAATTACTCAAAATATGCATACAAGCTTCAATATTATAAATGCTTTAATATGATCTTCGTAGATCTTCTTCTATACAATACATGGATCTTTATCTACATTATATAACCTTAGAAAGGTGACTCTTCAATACTTGAATCTATCACTCTTGACAAGCCTCACATATCCTTTTAGTTTCTTATCTTACCACTTGTATACATGTCTCTTGACTCTCTATTTACTTTATGACACTTGCATGCTTGTATATGACACTTATGCATATCTTGGACATAGAAACTTGCATAAAAGGGAAAATATAAATCACACTTAAAATGCTATTCTAATATTTATATTGTACCATAGGTACTGTAAAAGTACATTAGCATGTACCAAATAATGTAATATTATCCAACAAAATACTCCAAATGAGAGAGATGAGAGAATGCAAATGAGAGAAACTAGAAATAATTTTGGGAAGAATAATTCTAATACAAATTGTGTTATGAAATGCTCATCCCAAGGGTTGCATTTATATATTTTTTGAGGGCCATTTAGGAGGTAAAATTTGGTCCAATATGCCATTAGGGCACAAGATCAATTTGAATTTTAGAGGCTTGATTTGAAGTTGAAGCATACAAGATCAAAGGAGGTGGTTAGATGAAGGAATCTTCATGCCTCTGGTCCATGCCATAGAGATTCCACTTGTGTTGATAAAAGTGCCACATATGAACTAAATCACCACTAAAAATTTTGAATCTAATTAGCTACCTTGATCAATGGTCATATGGAATGATCAAATGACCCAAAGTGAGTGGCTTACAAAAGTGCCACAGTTGAACAAAAGTGTCATTGGAACTTTTTTTAGCCTATGGTATTTTTATAAATCGCTTAATTTGATGTCTAGGTTTCTTGGGATGAGATGTTTGTGACACTTTGAAATAGTTCGATCAAATTAATAAATAAATTTACAAGCTTAAATAGTTTATAAAATCTAACTGCTAACAAAAAAGGACGAGAGAGAATAAATGGGAGAAGAGGAAAAATTAAAGTTTGACTCCTCTTCATTCTCACCGCTTGCCGACCACACCTAAATTGTAACATTATTAACCTTAAAGTTGAGAGGACTAACAAGATAGTCTCTCAAAATTATATATTGAACTTTAGCCTTGCATTTGGTGAATATGTCTGCCATGTTGTCCAAAGTGCTACAATGTTTAAGCTCAACTACCTGGTTCTCCACCATGTCTCAGATGAAGTGATACTTCATATCAAAGTGTTTTGATCTGCTATGGTGGATAGGATTATATGCCAATTGAATGACACTCATGTTGTCATAGTACAATCTGGTAGGACCACTTTGTCGTTCTCCAATATCTTCAAGGACTTTTCTCAACCATAGAGCTTGAGTACTAGCATATGTGATTGCTATATACTCATCCTCGCTAGATGACAATGCTACAATAGTCTAATTTTTGGAACTTCATGTAATTAGTCTTGACCCTAGACTAAAATTTTTCCCTGATGTAGATTTTCTATCATCTGTATTGCTGCCCCAATCACTATCACTGAAGCCAACTAACTTTACAAAATTACATTTGTGGTAATGGATTCCAAAATCCAATGTACCTTTTACATATCTCAGAATTATTTTAGTTTCTTGAAAATTCAGCTTGGATGGATTCGCCATAAACCTTGAAACAAGAGAAACAACATACTGAATATTAGGTCTTGTGTTGGTGAGAAACATCAAACTCCAAACCATGCTCCTGTAAGTGGTCATGTCAACCTTCGGTGTTCCATCATCTTTTCTCAATTGGATCCCATGACCCCTTGGAGTTGCAACTGATTTGCATTGCTCCATGGCAAATTTCTTGATCATATCTTGAGCATATTTGTGTTGACATATGAAGATACCTCTATCTGTATGATGAACTTCCATGCCTAGGAAGTAGTGCATTAAGCCTAGATCTTTAATCTCAAATTGTTTCATCATGGATTGTTTGAACTCCATATTCATCTTATCATTACTACCCATCATCTAAGTAACCATTAAGAAAGACACTTTTTACATCCATGTGCTGAATTTTCAACCCTTTGTGGGCAGCCAAGGAAAGCATTGATCTGATAGTTTCCTATCTGGCAATAGGAGAAAAGGTCTCCTCATAGTCAATGCCATATTTTTGAGTAAATAATTTTTCTACAAGTCTTGCCTTATGTCTTTCAATACTTCCATTAGCATTTAATTTGGTCTTTTAGATCCATTTACATCCAACATATTTTTTTCCCTTTGGAAGCTTCACTAGCTCCCAAGTATCATTCTTTTTTTATAGAGGTTATTTCCTCTTCCATGGCTTGTTGCCATACATTATGAGTGCATGATTTCTCATAGCTAGATGGATCTAGATGTGCACTATACATTAAAGCATAATTAACTACATCTCCTTTAGGATCATTGGAGTCATCATCTCCATACATATGCATATTTTCAAGTTTTTTTAAAACTGCATTCATTTCACTAGCCTGACTTCTAGTGTATCTTTTCTGGAAAATCTTATCCAAAATTTGAAAAGATGGATTATTTTGTAGTGTTCTTTTACCTCTTGGTGGAGAATCAATATCCATAGGTGAAGAAATTACTGATCTTTGTGGAGAATGACTTGGTGTAGTTGCTGATGTACTCAAAGTAGTACTCATGCTTGGGCTTGGAGGAGGAGTTACTTTACTCTTTTTGGGCTGAAGTTGTTGTACTTGAGAAGAAATTGCATCATGAGATTCATCATCAACAAAGACTTTTTGATGACCCCATTCTCTCCCTTCATCAAAAATCACATCCCTCAAAAGTACAATTTTATTTATTTTGGGATTGTAGAGTCTATATGCTTTGGTAGACTCACAATATCCTACAAAAATACATGCTTGACTCTTGGGGTCAATTTTATTTCATTTTTCATCAAGAATGTGTGCGTATGCTAAAGAACCAAAAACCTTGAAATGTTTTACATTTAGCTTTTTTCCATACCACCCTTCGTAAGGAGTGATACCATCCAAACTAGAAGTAGGACTCCTATTTAGAATGTAAACACTGGTTATAACAGCATCAACCTAATACATATTACTGATATGCTTAGTTTGAAGCATCGATCTGGAAATTTCTACTATGGTGTGTTTCTTTCTTTCCACCACACCATTATGTTGTGGAGTATATGCAGTGATGAATTGCCTCTTTATCCCACATTCTTTACATTATTTTAGAAATCCCTTTGAAGAGTACTCTCCTCCTCTATTTTTCCTTAGACATTTTACAATCAACTCACTTTGTTTCTCTACATTATTCTTGAAATCTATGAAGCAATCAAAAGTTTCATCTTTAGTTTTCAAGAAATAGATCCAACACATCCTAGAGAAATCATCTATAAAAGTGAGAAAATAGGAATTATTTCCTATGCTTGTTGTCTGCATTGGACCACAAATATCTGAATGCATTACTTGAACTGGATATCTAGCCCTCCATGCTTTTCCTTTTAGAAATTTAGACCTTGAGTGCTTTCCCAAAGTCCACATACCATAGCTTGAGAAGTTAACAATTTCAAGCTTGCAAAATTCAGGTGACCATATCTCAAGTGCCAAAGCACACTTGGATTTTCTATAGTAATACTTGCAAGTTGAGCTCCCCCTGGTTCTCCAAAATTAAGGGGAAAATCTATTCTTGGTCATATGTACTTGTGTAATGACTCTATTACAGTTGTTCTTATAAAAAATTATACATTTGCCTTCATCAAAAACAAGTCTATAATTTTTCTCCATCATTTTTCCAACACTAAGAAAATTATATTGGATTTTGGGGGTGTAGTAGATGTCATTTACCTTTTTGATTCCTTCTTTATAGGTGGAATCCATTGTAGCAAAGAGCTCTTCTTTTCCATTCATATGGTTAGAACAACCAGTATCCAAAATCCAAGTGTCATTCAAATTTTGATCTGATTTTCCATAAGAAATAAATAGATTGGATGTTCCTTCTTCTTCACCATAATTGCCATATTGACCACTACCTCCCTAAGAAGTCTTGGACTAACAGTCTCGAGAAAAATTATCGGGCTTACCACAATTGAAACAAGCTTTCTTGGTTTTGTCACCTCCTCTTCCTTGATTGCCATTTCACCCTTGATTTCCACCTTTACTAGGATTTTCTCCTCTAGAGCCACTTCTGCCTCTGCCCCTTCTTTGTCCTCTGCCTTGGCCTCTTCCTTGTCCTCTTCCTGCACTGTCATTGTATGAGAAGGCTTTATCATCATCTCCATAGATTGTTGAAGGAGATACGTGTAATATCTCTTCATGAGACATTAATGAACCTATTAATGCATCAAAAGTTAGAGTGTAAAGGTCTTTGGATTGTTCAATGATGATAGCAATGTGATTCTATTTTTTAAGAAGTGTTCTCAACACTTTCTTCACAACCACTTCAGGTTTGACTTCTTCACCAAGATTTTTCATCTTGTTCACAATTGCTTTGACTCTTATGCAATAGTCTCCAAATTTCTCATCTTCATTCATTTTGAGATTCTCAAAATCTCATTTCAGGGTCTGAAGCCTTACTTGCTTCACCTGATCACTTCCTTGGAAACCTTATTTCAAGGCTTTCCATGCATCTTGGGAAGTTAAACAAGAGGCAATTATGGGGAAGATACTTTTCTCCAATGCTGCTTGGAGATGATAGAGAGCAGAGGAATTGCTCTTTTGTGCTTCTTTCTTTGTCTTCTTATCGATTGCACTCAATGTAGTCCAATTTGTAGGTTCTATGTAACCTTCTTCTACTATGTCCCATAGTCCCTTGCCTATGAGTAAGGTCCTCATATTGATGGACCAATACTCATAATCAAACCCATTAAATTATAGAATGGGTAGATCATTATTGGATGCCATAGCTATTGTAAATAAACTAGAAACCAAATTGACACTTTTTATTTCTCAATTACAATAAAGCACTCTACTTTTCAAAAAAAAAGTTACATATTTAAATCAAATATAACTTGATCTACTCTCTCATAGATATTATGTTCTTCCTAAAGAGGTTTTCCTATAATTGTATTGACAAAGTTGTCAGCAAATGAAACTTCATCGTCACTAATAAGAATGATTTCTGGTGAATGTGATTCTA
The DNA here is from genome assembly GCA_028583015.1 of Wollemia nobilis. Lineage (NCBI taxonomy): Eukaryota > Viridiplantae > Streptophyta > Pinopsida > Araucariales > Araucariaceae > Wollemia > Wollemia nobilis. The sequence goes on from JAQPPZ010017039.1 coordinate 2,101,836, forward strand.
GCTCCAATATTTAAACTGAGTCACTATTACTTTTATGAGTATTCTCTAGCTTTGATGGTGCAACTCCTATAGATTCTGACTTCTCAAATCTGCTACCAAAGGAATTGTCTTTTGAATCAGCGTCATATCCTACATCTGGTGCTCTTTGATGGGGTATTACTACATTTTGCAAGTGACTGAATACAGTTTTCAATACATATGTTCAAAAAATTTCATCAAAGGATTCAAGGTTTTCTCTTACTAAAAGAGAACAAAGGGCATGATAGCATCCAGTAGATCTTATCATGGATGATTACAAAAATATTTTTCGTAGATGCAAAAATATCCCCCCTTTAAATTCTCTTAGGCTATTACAAAAATTTTCACCCTTCAAGCATCTCAGGCTATTACAAAGAATTTCACTCTTAAAGCCTCTTAGGCTATTACATAAAATTTCCTCTTAGGAAATGTCCTTCTCCTTTTTTTAAATGGTGAAAAAAAAAAAATTAATAATATAGATTAATAATAGAACTAAATATTAATTAAAAAAAAAATAACAAATATTTTTTAATTAATATTCTAATTAAATTAATAAAAAATTGTATACTTTGCAAAAAAAAAAAAAAATTATCAACTTTCGGAGGATTTTGAACCTGTGACGTTCCTTTGCATAGAACTTATCTCATGGCCACTGACCAACCACGATAGCTCATGACTTTGTGAGCTAAGTGAAGGTGCTTCACCTTATAGCTTAGGCCTCAACTCTTAATAAATAAAAAAATTAACAAAAAACTTTCCTTTTACCTTGTTGTGGCTCGATCTCGTGACCGGGCGGAGGTAATGTCCTTTGTGCTGGCTCCTCTAGCCAGTCGAGCTACAATGCCCAATGTGAAGGGCTTTGAAAGCGCCTTCATTTTGAAGACTCGATGGCTCACAAAAGAACAACAAAAAAATGGGATTATTATCCCACATTCATCCTATAATGAATAGAGGATGGTTTATAAGCTTGAATGCATGCTATTGAGTTTTATTGCCTTAGGTAAATCGAGCACCTCTTTTTGCCAATGACCCATCCAACTAGACCTTGCCATGTTTCCTCGACACCCGTCATCACGTCAGCTGTCCCACATCATCTTGTGCCTTGGTATACGTGCATCCAGTAAGCCTACACCTAGTTATTTGTCTCCTATCATTTTTTGCCATGTGTTCTCCTCTGGTTCTATATGTCATGTGTCCTCCTTTGGGTCTGTATGCCACGTGTCCTCCTCTAGACCTATGGCTTGTTTCCACATGTCAATTAGGGTAGCTCTGTTGTCCGCCATGTCAGTTGCCTTGACATTTGTGCCTCTATCAATTACCTCCTCGATCAGTGTTCGTTACCATGTCAGGTCCTTGATATGTATGCAAGCTTAGGGTTCTACTCTATGGGCTTCAGCTCCTCAGTTCCATGTGTCCACATTGGGATGCATGCTTGGGATTTTTCTCTATGGTCTACTCCTTGTCCTTGATATGCATGCTCATGGTTCTGTTTTGTGGGTCGCTCCTTGTCCTCTAGATGTGTACCTATGGGCCCTCCTGGCCAGTTGGATGCCACTCTACCCTCACCCTAACTATGCTCTGATACCAAATTGACACTTTGAAATAGTTTGATCAAATTAATAAACAAATTTACAAGCTTAAATAGTTTAGAAAAGCTAACTGCTAACGAGAAAGGAGGAGAGAGAATAAAGGGGAGAAGAGGAAAAATTAAAGTTTGACTCCTCTTCACTCTCACCGCTTGTTGACTACCCCTCGTTGACCACACCTCACCGACCACACCTTGCCGACCACACCTTGGTTAAGGTTAAATTATAATAGTTTGATTGTTGATATGATGTTTGAAGTCTTTGCTTAGGGTTAATTTTTTTAGGTGTGTCAAAATTGGGTGTCTACAACTAGAAATAGAAAAATATAATTTTAGAATATTTTCCCAAGCCTATGTATGTAAAATATATTTTTTCCTTTCCTAGAAATGACTGACAACTATGTTGAGTTAGCAGTAGTTGACTACTTGCTGATGTCACTCACAAGTGCTTGGCAAAATAGAAGTTTGTTTGACTAAAATAACAAAATAGAATTTATAGGAATTTTGGTGTGATTAATATTTAGTCACATCCTCTTTTGTCTTCTACTACCACATCCCCTATTGTTTACAACTACCATGTATAAATCCTTTTACCTTCCTAGCATTCGATGTTAGCTTATCATACAACATCCAGTGCTAGCCTATCATCCAATGTCTAGTGCTAGTATATCATTCTAGGACCTAGTACCAACAAAGCACTACCTCATCTAGCACTAGTCAGGTGTTGTTAGGTCCAATGCTAACTATGTGAAGTTATGTCTAACACATGTTGTAGTCTTAGCTTCCAATGCCAATTGGACTATTGTCTCTAGTATCATCTTCCAAGCTATCCCAAGATCTCTAGTTTTGCAAAAAATCTAATAAATATTTTTATTCCCTAACTCTCGACATTAATTAGCAAAAATATCCCTTTTGATATTTCTTAGAACATATCACACTTCCTATTTTAGTCCTACATTTATCCTAAGTACCATATTTAATCAAGTAACTAATGCAGTGATGAAGCAAAGCATAGTCAACTAATGCAAAAAGGAGGCAAAAAGGTTGTATAAAATGAGGTATTTTTGGGCCTTACCACTCCCCCTAACCTATTGGGAAGAATTTCTTTATGCATCAACAAATTAATTTCAAATGCAAACCACTTCTAAGGCTCATCCCTTGTTCAATTTACTCTCCTACAATCCCTGCCACATCTGCAAAGTCTATAGGGAAGTTTCCTTAGAATATCCCTTAGTCAACCTATATACACTCTTGGGATCATAAGCCTAAATTATTTTTTTGTTGACTCTTTGCTTCTCCTAATCTATTCTAGATTTGGGTGATTTCCTTATTCTTATCCTGTAGCAAATTTTAAATTGCTTTCAACCTTGTCTACAAGGTCCAAATGATTGTCTTGGCTCCTTCCAAGTTCAAAATTTCAAGACTTGTATCAATATTCCTTTGGTCTTTTAGGTTGTCCTACTTTTAAGCTAGGTATAGGAGATTGTGGAACAAGGATTTTAGGGTAGATTTATCTGAGGTATAAATTTGATATAAAGTCAATAAATACGAGTTGTAATGGATCCTTAGTGGTCACTACATCCTGAGGCTTGCTTTCTTCTTCTTATTGATTTTCCTCAAAACTTAGAGGATCTAGCAATTATTGTGTGTTGTTGTTGATAATCTCAATATCTAGTGGAGAATTTTTTGTATACTATAGTTGAAATGGAACCTACTTCTATTATTTTTATTTAGTAGTCTCTACATGGGTCCTCCTTTTGAATCGTTAGTTACTGTTGGAAGATTGCAATTTTTTCAAGGTCTCCAATTCTTCAATGGTGACCACCCTAACCCTCTTCCAGCTCTTCTTCCTTGAAACCTATAAGACTTATCTTTCATCTAATTTTTATTTTTCTTTTATTGCATTAATTCTAGTGCTTCTTCACAGGGTTCCAAAGGATTTTTTGGTTGTGTTGCATATTCCTTAGGCACATATTCCTCCTTTATGGGTCTTCTTCTTTTTCTTCTATTGCATTTAATTATGGTGCTTCTTCATAGGTTTCCAAAGAAGTTTTTGGTTGTGCTTCATATTACTTAGGCACAAATTCCTCCTTTATGGGTCTTTCCCACTTCTACCCCTTAGGCATAGGCCTAGGGGCTCTAACAATTTTGTGCTAATTTTAATAGGGCTTAGAGAAACTGTTTGATGTAATTCTTTTCCTATTGATTTTTTTGGCTTACACTTAGAGGACTCTAATGCCTATGAAACATTAGACTCTAGCACTAGCTAAGTGGTACTAGATTGCTCCAATGCCTCAATAGCACTAGCATATTATAGTGCTTATTCATCACCATCCTACCACTTTGGATATTCCATTCCTAAAATCTTAATCCATCAATTATCATTGCCCTTGCTAGTCCCAATTCAGTGATGACAAAGTAGTTGGATTATTCCATTGTGTTTTAACTAGCATTTCTCTTCTCTACACCTAAAAGTCATATCATGTATTGCAACATCTAAATAGTATGGAAAATTAATGTGAAAGTACAAATTATTCTCACCATGTCTCAAGTGGAAAATTATCTTCATATGTGGCCCAAACAGAGAAGCAAATTTTCTATCACAAATAAGATATTTCATTACCCAAAGGGCAATTATATCCTATTGTCTTACTAAACTGATGCACTTTAATCCCTTGCAATGTTTATGGTGGATTTCATAAATGGGATGTGAATATCATTCTTCTCTAAAGTGCCTAAAAAGCATAGAGGGAGCTTCCTTGGTCTAGAAGAATTCTTGACCAACAAGTGAAATTCTAGATATGTCATTAACCACAACAAGGTTTACCAGAATCTTTACTCCCCTAAATTTAGCAAACTTGTCCTACAAAATTCATGTAAATTATTCTACAAGATTGATGTTATAGCCATCGAAGCAATAGAAGAACTATAGCTTCTAGACTCAAGAACAATTATATGATGTTTTTTAGATTTGATTTTATCTTTTGATTCATACTACCTATATTTCTAAAAATACAAGATGGTGTGCAAGGCTTGTTATTAAAATTTTTTGTTGTAGAGATGGAGCAAAGAAGGTGCATGTCTATTCATACATGCATGGAAGGAAGGTGTCTGCCTCTCTCAACTTGATTTTGTACCTTGAAATGGGATAAATTATATGTTAGATCATCCTCAAGCCATTGCATGCCACTTGTATAGTAGCTAATTATTGGTGAGGCTAGAAAATATGCTAGGATAGCATGCACATAGAGAGAGCATGTTAGGTTGAATTATGTACTATGGTTCTTTTAGTTTTCCCACATGTGGATTGCATATTTTTATTTTTTTATGCTTAGATACATCACCCTATATTTTTCACTTTCCCATGAAAATCACAATCTATTTTAGCCTTTGCACTTCTAGAGGATCGTTGCCACATGGAGCATCTACATATTTTACAACCAAAATAATTGTTCAATGCTAATCAATGTGGAAACTACTTGTAGACTTTTTAGTGCTATCTATAAAATTTTGGCACTCAACCACTTAGCAAGGGGAAAGAACCAAAATATTATAGTACAATGCACAACATTTCTAATACACTAGGGTCCTTTCATAGACCTTCTTCTATACCATAGACCATGAAGTTGCTAAAATCATGCGAGAGATGTAGGATTAAACAATAGTAAAAAATATATATATATACCTCATCTAGAGAGATCAATCATGGTGCTTCAAAGAAGGTAATAACTTGTGGTTATACCACCAAAAAAATTAGGAATAAAAAAAATGAAAATAAACATACAAGGGTGCACACAAATTTATATTTTTTTCATCATTTTTTTCATTTTTTTTCATAGAAGAGATAAGCATTTCTAGTTCTCAATCTACTTCTACATTGGTTACTTCCATAAGAAATTTTCACAACTAAGTTTTTATTTACAAGACTAATACATCAAAAATCAAATTTTAAACTAGTCTTGGCATAATGGTGCCCCTAAAGGGGTTTCCACCATTGGATATAAATTTTTCTCTTTTTTTTTTCTTTTTCTCAATATAGAAAAGATATAATCATACTTCATTCTTTGTGGAAGAAGAGGTTGTACTATTGTAAAAACCATGTACCTAGACTATTGCATCAATTTTGAACAAAAAATGTCAATTTCTTTATATTATCATTGTGAAAATCCTTTACAAATACATCCCTCTTAGGGATACTGAATTTTGATACAATTGATACAATTATTAAACCCCTAAATGGGGATGGTACAATCCGTAGGCTCTTCATGATAGACACAAACCGCTTAAGGCTCAAGAAAGCCTTATTCTCACTTGATTGAGGAATATTCAGCCAAGAATGCTTTGAAATGTCTAGATCCTATGAATTTACATTCAAGAAACAACATAAAATATTTAATAGGAAAGGAGGCCTCTCATGATGAGGTTCTTGATAGGGATTTGCATGAATTATGTCAAATGTGCCAATAAAGCATGTAAACTTGTAAAGATGATTACAAAACCTCTAAATTATTGTAAAGAATGATAAGAAAGCAATAAATCTAGCTATTATGAAGCATAACTTGCATTGAAAACTTAAAATGAATCAAATCTAAAGAAAATAGTACAAATTGATAAATGCAAGGAAATAAGAGCAAAGCTATCTCCAATTTCTACAATTAACCATACAAAAGCATAAAGGAAAGCTACTATATGTTAGATCTACCTAATTGCATGATTAGAATGAAAATACTATGGCTAAAATAATGGAAATAATGTGTCAAACCCTTATCGTGGGTCTACAACACAACTATATCTGTTAGCCATGGCTGACAGTCATGGCTAAGGAGTTAATCCTCTTGCTCTTGGAATCAGGGCTTGAATCTCAAATTTTCTCCATGGAATTGATGATGAAGGATCACCTCTGTGTTCTAGAATGAATTGGTAGTGTAGATTCTTCAAATTTATGATGGAAGTGGTTCAATTAGGATGATTGATCTCTTTCAAGATTTTGAAACCTCCATATATTTGCACGCAATCATGATTTCCAAATTGGCAGCATATAGGTTCTGGCTTTCCAATATAGTAGGGCTTCGTTGCATGCAAATTGACACTCTCTTTAGATAGTCTTACCAATTTTGAGGGGGTCTTATAGCCTCCTCAATTCCTAATCCTAGCTTCATGGAGAAGCCAAGATCAAGAACTAGGAGGTTGAAGCAGTTGGGAGGAATATTTTGGATGCTTCCTAACTTGAAACTGCTTGAAATACACTACAAAATTCATTGTAACTAAATTTTTCTTGGCCCAAGACTTCAAAATAGTTTTAGGACTAGTCATGGCTCTAATATGCAGCTAGGACCTTAGCCACGAGTGTCATCCATAGCTAAGACTGAGTAGGCCAAAGCTACCTAAATTGAGTGGTTAGAACCACTACTTTACCTTGGAATGATCTAAGATCATTCATATGGTCTGCATGGATGCCCATATGAGTAGTCCCCTCAACATGATGTGTTTTAGGTATCTACAGATGCCCCTTTTGGGATGCACTATGAGAAATCACAATGTTGAGAAAAAATAGACTGCCTAAAGTCATGTTTTAGGTTAAATGATGATCATTAATCAGATCAATATTAGATGCCCTAGTCCTTCAAAAGGATGCACATATTAGAATCATTTCTTCCAACTGAAGGAAGGCTTAAATTTGTAAAGCTTTTGCACTATAATTTTGATAGGTGGAAATCTACTAGCTTAACTGTCATATTTTATTTTTACCCTAGAAAAGGGTAAGATTATAATAGTTTTTGGTAATAATTCATAAGACAAATGCAATTTGACAAGATCAAGTGATATTTTGCTGATTTTTATTATGATTGTTGATATTATGACTACCCCATCAAGCAACAAGTTGATGGGGGTATAGACAATTAATAAAACAATGATTCGCTTGACAAAGATGATTGATTTGGATGATTTAAGGATTTAGCATATTTTATTTGGCAAGGCCTATTTCAGCCATGATTACAACTATTAATAATCATTGTACATCTCTATCCCATTGAGAAGTACGACTGTAATGGCCTTCTTAGAGAATCAAGATGATAGCAATTCTAATTGTGCTTGTATTGAATCACTTTTGTTCGATTATCTACTAAAAATTTCATAGAAGAAATAAAATGAATGCTTCATTCCCATGGGGCAATCCAACCATCATGTCCTTTGGGATTGAAGTGAAGCTTTTCAATTCAATGACGACTAATTTACCCTAAATGACCTCATGGTAATTTACTCATCTTGCCAGATTGCATGGAGCACAAGTCACTACAGTCGCAAAGTGTATAGGGTAAATAACTGAATATGAGGCACATTTGAATTTTGAATTATGTGAATGTTTATATTCTTTTTGAAATTTTTGAGAATTCTAGACAGTTGAATCTTTTTTGTTTTGCATTTTGAAGCTCCTCACAATTGGTTTTTGAGAGTATTTATTGCTAGCTGTTAACCATGGTTATCAGTCATAGCTAATTTGTACAAATTACCTAGACATGGATCTAACCCATGATCAGAAGACCCTAATTCTATGCCTGCGTTTGCTAGCCGCGATGATGGACAAAATTGGAAATATAAAAGAAAAATATGTCATTTTAAAATTCATTATTTCCAATTTGCTACAGCTGCCAAGAGAACTCTGAGAGGTAAAGTTGTAAATTTATTATGGAATGCTATCGAAAATGATGAGTGTCATCAATTTTTCACCATTTAATATTTATATGTCAATCCAGGGTGGTGTCCAAGGCTATATACGAAAGTAGGGTTTAACAGACTGAATTTTAGTTCATTTAGATAATGGCTTTATTCATTGAAAAGTTAGAGATTGGGGTGTTTGGGGTCTCCTTTATTACTCCTAAAAACTAATACTAAACTCCTACTTATCCTTACAGAATTGAAATTCACACTATTACAGAAAAATAAAACTAAACTATTGCAAAGCTTAAAATAGCAGAATTTATTTGACAGGAAATTACTAAATTGAAATTGCAGCATTAACATTCAAACTGGTAAATAATGGAACTTTCTAAAATTGTAGAAAACAATGTCACTTTATGAAATGGAAATGAGATAAAATGATAACATTCAAAAACTGATAAATAAAGTTGCACAATTTGTAACAAATTAGGCTGACAAGAAATTATGGAAATATTACAAATTCTGAAACAAATTATAAATAGAAAGTACTGTGTTAAATTATACACTATATTAGTTACCTACCATGCATTCAAATGCCACATTATCCTAATCACTAACTATGTAAAAACTTTCAAATCTCTGCTGACCTGCTATAACCAAAAATAGCAGAATTCTGTCAGATAAAAATCCTCCTCTAGACTTGGAATTGGCCCTTGCTTCTTGCACCAAAAGAGGGCAAATAAACTTGATCTAAACTATTAAGTCCTCACACTCAATGCATAATTGAACATAAATAAATGATAAATTATGCACCTTTATTTCATTCACAGCAACATAACAGTAGTATAGGGAAAGACTTGCAGACTACTGTGTCATTGTAATACACAATTACAATATCTAAAACTCCTATTACTTACTTCCTCCCTTATCTCTTCCTTCTCTCTCCCTTCAACTAGACGGGAGCACTTTATTTATACAAATAAGGTACATTAAATATAAGGTTTAATGTTGTTACATAGGATTGTTACAACTGTTTCAATTTTGTTCTTCCACAAATGCAGGGTTTTGACCCTTTAGGCCTTTTCCACTCAAGCTGGTGGCTTCCACCAGTGAGGTACAAGTGTAATAATGGATAAGGATACTCCTAAAATGATTGCAGTCACCTTTTACCTCCTTTTTATGGTGATTAAAGACATATTCAGTCATTTTTAAACCCTTTGCACTCATTTCGGAGTAGCTCCGAAATATTAGGTAGTAGAACAGGGTTGTTGTTATTTCTGGAAATATAAGCACATGCGACCAGCTATGGTCGTAGATATGGTTTCTCTGAGCACCTAGATGACTAATTCCACTTTTGGTTTGAGCTAGAGTGGACAAATTCCATGCCATGTTGTATATGTACAGCTAGTTGGAATTTGTATGGAAAAAGTTTAGTTTCTTGCATAGTCAACTATTGATAGAGTTCTTGGTGCCTTAAAGTAATTTAAAAAAATGGGCAAACAGTGAAATACACTTATGGAAGAAACATAACCTTATGAATTAAGTTCCTAGATATTATAATACTTAAATTAATGCAGAATATACTGAAATAAACAACCAAAATAGAATATAAAACATTGACAAATTAGTCAAAACATAGTATATGCACTTTCATCATCTTAACATGTAAATACCATCACATAATGCATAGTATCTCTAAGAGTAACATAAAATCACAACATAAGCAGTTCCAAATGGGTTTAAATTTTTATCAAAGTAGTCTTTTATGAGGCAATTTTCTACCTCATCATTTTCCCCCAGCCTGTTCTAATGCATGTCCTCATGTGTTTTGTTCTGCCACAAAAGCACAAAGATCCACATTCAGGTATCGCTCATCATACTTCCATAATCTGCTTCCAACCTAATAGTATCCTTTGTACATATGAATCTCCTTGAGTCATTCCTGAAACTATTCTTCTGGATGAGAATCATTATCAAAGTAGTATGGAACAAGAGTGATTATAGTTGGCATTCTATACCCGAGTCCAATCCACTGCTCCCTAACCTCAAATGTGGTTTGGATTATGCTTGTAGCCCTTATTCTTGACCATATTAAATTGTTAGGTGTGACAAGTTCTCTCTTCTACAAAGATATCGGTAACTCACCCCATCTACTTTTACAGGCTGATAAAGCGTCAGCAAATGATGCTGCACAAAATGTTTGAAAATCATCTATGCACGCCTGCAAATTTCCTAGGTACATTTTCCTTACCCTATCATTTCTCATTAGTATATGATGTTGATTGGTGGAAGTTCTATGATTTAAGTGGATAGGTCTAATGAGAAAAACAACTTGGGATTCTATGGATTTACTAGCCCTTTTCTCTTGCTCCCAATAAATCTGATTCTGAAGCATTGATTGAAAAGCCCCCAACTGAATATCTCTAGTAAATATGTGGAGAGGAAAATACTTCAGTTGACAGAAAGAAATAATGAAGAAATAACTCACATAGTAAATTTTTGTGTTCTCCAGAGTTCTACAGAAAGCTTCCAAGAATTCACTTAGTGTCTCAAATGTGTGGGAGAGACCAGAGGTAATTCTCATTGTCTGCCATCAGAGGTACCTCTCCTTCAAAATTAAACTATAAAATCTGGTAGGCCTCCGACATTGAACCATGCATTTAGCAATCTAACATATGTCATGTACTTGCCCCTTTAATTTCTAAATTTCAAAGTCTTTCTACTTTATTTCTTCTATTAAGGTCTGCAATGAGGAGACCTTTCCATCAAATTTATGGCATTTGGTCATCCAATATGCTATATCCTCATTATATTTTACTAATGAAATTATTTAGGTGACCTATTTATAGGTTGCATCTGAGGTACAGTATTAACCTGAATGCCAACATTTACTTTTTCTACTGCAGGGATTTTGTTTGTATCCCAACTTCAACTAACTTAATTTCAAGAATATTCACATTAACAATATTTTGGGGAATTTGTGGATTTACCTGTTCTTGGACTATTATGGCTACTTCTAGGGGTGTTGTTATCGTGGTCATCTGTTGTGGCTCCTTGGACACCTGCACAAGTGCCCCTGGTTGCTCATACCCTGAATAAGATATTATGAGATACAATAAAGAAAATCATTTGTAGCCTTACGATTTGTGTATGAAGAGTAGTCTTGATATTTGGGCATATTTGGTATTTTCATATCTATGAAGAAATTACAAAGTTTCTCATATTTAGATAAGGAAAAATCTTCTTGAAAAATAAAGTAAGCTACTTTCATTGTAGCAATCACTCTTTCCTTATTGGCATCTTCAATTTGTATAATATGATCTCAAATAGATTTAATCATTCTCTCTATTGCATTAAACCATATTATTTTAGTATCTTTATGGACAAGTGACTTTATCCATGACTATGGATAATATTTCCATCATTGTATTGGTTTATTTGTACATGGTCATTTTTGTTGAGGTTTTTGTCATGTTAAAGTTGGAGGAATACACCAATATATTCAAAGCTAAATGGAGAAAGTTCATGTTTACCTTTGATAGAATTCTAATGCAATATTTTAAGTATAGTGAAACAGTGTGGAAATAAAATACTGGATAAAAATTACAAAGTTGTTGTTGTAATACCATCATAGGGTTACAATGTACCATGGATGAACCATTTCAAAGCCATATAATGAACAACTACTAAAATTTTATAATCACACCACTCTAAAAAGCTTTTCAATGTTAAGAAATGTTAAGCAAAAAAAACCACTTTAAATAACTTTTCAATTTTAAAAAACTAGACAAAATAACACATATATAATAATTTATAATCTATTTCTCTATGACATTTTATGCTTGTTTTAGTTTTCTATTATCATACCCAAATATTTTATCTTCGCCCCATTTAGAACCTTCATATAACTTAAGAAATTTTTTGTATAATTTCACCATTGTCTTTAAAAAAAATCATCACCATGACCAGTTACTTCAAGATTTTATAATTTAAAATAAAAACATAAATGACATCACATCTTGCTTAAATATTAACAAAAATGAAAGAAGAGAACATGTTGAACACACGACAATGTTTTAGGAGTATACATAGTCTATATTAGTGTTGGCTAATTCTTTCAGCATATGCCATAATATTTTTAGAAGTTTTATTTATTTAGGCAGACTTTTGTCTATATGTTTTGATTTACATTGATTTGTGTTCAAAATCTTCATTAAATTATCCGTTGGACACTCTTAAAGATCTGACGTGTATTTGATGCTATAACTGTATATAAATAAAATTAGAATAAAAATAATAAATTAAGTAGGAAGAAGGATATGTATCTCCAACTTTTAGTTTAGACTTGTGTTCATATAATATTTTAAGAATTAAACTTGGATTTTGTTTACAACTAAAACAAAGTTACTTTGTTCCACAATCCCTTTGTATGCCAAATCCTTGTTATTTTCCTTTCATCTTGCACTTCAGGGCATGTCACACTCCGTTTTAATATAAATTCATAGGTTATCCAAATTTTAAAACATAATTTAGTTTATACTTTACATTCAGATCATTGTTTTTTTTTTTTTTTACATAGAAGATTTGCTACAACCACTATTTTTAGTAATTAACAGCAGCGCAAGATTCAAACCACTACAACTTTTATCCTTGTTATTTTCCTTTCATCTTATACTTCGGAGCATGTAATACTCTATTTTAATATAAATCCCTAAGTCATCCAATTTTTAACACAGGATTTAGTTTACACTTTACACCACCATTGTTACTTTCCCCTTTAGTTTATACTGAAGGACGTATCGGAGTTCCTTTGAGCTTTCGATCAAACATGCTCATAACTACAGGTGGACGGCACAATGTTGCTTTGAAGACATAAGAATAAAGATTCCTAAATCAAAATAGTGAGGTGCTAACCTAGCACACGATACTAGAGTACAAATTTCCACTTTTCGAGGAGGAAGGGTCACTCTAATTATCCTCCAAAGCTGCAATTACAGAATTCATTCAAAAATATTAAACCAAAATAAAAACACAAAATATCGTCTCAAAACAAACATAGAGAACATAAACCTCGTCTTTGAAGTTCAGCGAGTAATATTAGTTCATCGGTAAGAACGCTACTTATATTATCGTTTCAAATTTAGTTCATCGGTAAGAACGCTACTTATATTATCGTTTCAAATTCAATCTTAAGATTTCGTACTTCTCTTCACTGCTCAATCAAATCAAATTCCGCAACTTTCATCTGGATTTCCACAACGAATAAACAAATTCTTCAAGAAAGTGAAGGAAGAGTTTTTCTAAGAGGAGTTTTTAACTTTTGCAGAAATTGAAACCCTAATTTATGGAGAGCCTTCTCTTTGTTTGTAACCGGGTGAAACCTAATTTATGCAAAGCTTTGTACATCTTTCAACATTCACGGTTGTCTTAACTATCATTATCAAACATCATCGATCTTCATTTAATGATTTATTTATCTAGCGTTGTTGTATCAAACATCATCGATCTTCATTTAATGATTTATTTATCTAGCCTTGTTGTGGCCCATCGTTTATAAAGATAGACGGAGATGCTACACATACTTGGAGCCCAATAGAAGTTAAGTATCTTTACTTTCACTTTTTAATGGGACAATCTTCCCTGCAATTATGTCTTTTCAATTTTAAATCCTAGATGGCAATTCAATAACATCAATTTGGCAATAGAAGAGCCTGGTAGATTATTTCAATAGTACTTTATGGCATTTGAATTCAAAATTAAGGTATCTAAAATAGATGAGGGAAAGTAGAATTTATAACCTCTTGGTAAGAGGTGAATGCGACAAGTGGAAATCAAGGGTAATTTGATTAGCTTCTAATAGATGATTACATGTGGTAGGTGAAATTACAGCCTACAGGTCGACTGGTATCAATGCAAAATTAGGCATGGTGCTGACAAGCAGTTTGGCTGTCCATTTATTTTTGTTTTCAATTTTGTGCAATCATTTCAGGTAGAGATGATCACAAACATGAGACCGTCTCAGATCAAGACGGTTAAGCTTCCCATGGGAAAAGTTGCCTGCTATTAAAAATAATCATAAAATTATCCCCGAGGTTGTACAAGGTGGATTATGTGAGTTAGAAAGGAGGTTTTTGGGAGTCTCCTCAAGATGCATTTTAGGTGTCTACAGTAAGAAATAACTAAGGTCATTCTTTGAAAAGACTAATTTTATTAGAAAGTTTATCTCAGGATTTGTAGAGATAGTCAGACCACTGAATGGTATGCTCAAAAAATATGATGATATTACTTGAACTTTTGAAGCCCAAGTAGCCTTTCAAGGAATTAAATATGTTATATCCAATGCCTCAGTTTTAATGAGTTGACTACATAACCTTTTTACATTTATTTGTTTGCTTCTAAACATTCAATTGCTAGTGTCCTAACACAGAAAAATGAAAATAATGTATAAAATCCAATAGTTTTTATGATCTCCCCATTCAAATATGCCCAATTAAAATACACAATTATTGACAAACAGACATATGCTTTAGTAAAGACACTAAATAAGTTTAGGCATTATATTTTACAAAATACAATATTTGTAATTGTGCCAAACCTAGCTATTAAAACCATGCTAATCTAAAATAAATTAGGAGAGAGAAGAGGTAAATGAATGGCAATCTTATAAGAATTTTATTTCTAGATCTAGCCAAGGACCAAGTAAAACATTAGCTGAAATAGATCCTCAAATTATTTGCTAGAAATATTCTATAGATAACATCACAATTGATGAGTGGTACAAAGATATAGTGTACTACCTATTAAATAATAAATGCTCTGATTATTTCAATGCTAATAAAAAAAGAGCATTACATTTAAAGAGTACCAACTTCATGATAAAAATAGGTATTCTGTATAGAAGAAACCATGAAGGAATCTACCTCGGGTTCTTAAAAAAAGATGAAACCACTCAAGTTCTTAATGAATTTCATGGAAAATATGGGACTGGACATGTTTCAACCAATGCCACAACACATCAAATACTGAGGATTGGATATTACTAGTCTCATATTTTTAGGGATGCACATACCCATGTTAGATCATGTCATACTTTCCAAATTGCTACTAATAGATAAATAAATACGTTGATGCCTTTATAGCTAGTATTTGACGCTCATCCTTTTATCCAATGGGGACTGGATTTTGTAGGGTTCTTTAATCCAAATTCTTCAGCCAGTCACAAGTATATTTTGACTGCAACAAATTACTACACTCTCTGGATAGAAGCTCAAACCACTAAAAATTATACTATAGAAGTTGTAATTGAGTTCCTTGAAGAACACATTATTACTAGAATTGGAATGCCTTACTCCATAGTTTGTGATAATGGTTTAGCCTTTACCTCACTTTAGTTTGCATAATGGACCTATGATAACAAAGTGATTTTAAAATTTTCTTCTAACTATTACCCTCAAGGGAATGGTTTACCTGATTCTACCAATAAAAGCTTGCTAACTATAATCAAGAAGCTCCTAGAAAGAAATCCTAGAGATTGGCACAATAAAATCAAATATGCTTTATGGGGATATAGGACAAGAATAAAAGCTTCAATAGGTACATCACCCTATCATCTGGTATATGGCCAAGATCCTATATTTCCCACCAATTTGAAATTGTTGACACTTCAGTTCATGAAATATTACTTGGAAGTGGATGACAAAGTAGAAGCTAGACTAATAAAAGCCTTCAAAATTGTTGTCATAGAGTTATTGTGGTATAAAGCACATGAAAATAAATGAGACCATGATAAGTTTGATAATATTTGGTTAGGTCCCTATAAAATATCAAAAATTATGGGTGATAATGCCTTTACACTGAAAATTTTGAGCAAATAAGATATCCCTTTACCAATCAATGGGTAGTTCCTTAAACATTACTTTCATCCTTGAAATAAATAAAAGGGTCATGTTTTGTAGTTTTGTTTTTTCTTTTATTCATTTATTTCCTCAGATTTATAGCTTTGTTTTAGAATTTATTTTAGCATTTCAATTATGTTATCATTTTTTATGTTTGATTTTTTATTCATTTCGGTTTGCCTTCCTATGTTGTTTGATTAAGCATATTTTGGTCTTTACAAATTTTCTTTTATGTTATAATTCTAGTTTCCATCTATATTTTGCCAATTTACACATGTTCCTCTATTTGTGATACATTTATGCAATTGTAATTGATTCTTAGTTCCTCTAAAGGGAAATGTATTCAATTAATTAAGGATGAATTACTTACCTTGAAATTGGTTGAAGCTAAGGATTATTGAATCAGATTATTTGGTCATATTCTTTGATTATGGGATTAAGACAGATGGAGTTAGAAATAGTGTAACATGGTTTTGAAGCCTCTCATTTATAAAAGATATTTATATAATTCTTAGATCATAAGGATGAATTCAACTTGGTTTTATGATTAGGTGAAAATCCATACACTCTACTTTTAGCCTTATAGATCCCTAACCTAAAAGTACACTCAATATTCATAAATAATCAAAATACTTCTTAATTAAGAAGGAAAATATTAATAATGCAATAAACTAAAGTTCTTGGGTGATTCGAATAACCTCTACTAGGGCTATAAATACATGTTTGGAAGTAGAGCAATGTCTAGAAGGGATCAAGGCCATCTCCATTAAAGCTATAAATTCTTGACTAGCAGTTGAGAAATGCAAAGGTAAATAATTTTTTATGAGTGACATATTTAGTAGCCTAACTTCAAATTAAGTGATAAAATCCTGATGGATCTAAAGAATGGAAATAAATGCACTAGCACACACTTTGAGCTAAAGCAAAATGGAGCATTAATTTCAAATAAAGTTTGTTTAACCCCATTTTCTTAGAATATTATCAAGTGATTTGCATTTCATTAGTTAAAATTTCATTTATTTCAAGTTGGGTTCTTTATCCAAAATACTTAGGAGCATTTTACAATAGAGTCACCATTTTTTGTTGTCATTGCACAACACACCCCAATTTGGGGATGCATTTGAAATTTTGGTTTTGATCTAAATTTTTGCTTACATCAAGGTTTTAAACTTGCTTGCATTGAATATTTTAAAGACTTGAATCTCATTTTGCATCAATTTACTTTGAATATTTTATATGCTTGAGCTTTGAGTACATTGATCTCATTTAAATGGCCTCGATAAAAAAAAATTGTTTAAAATGCTTAGGTTGTTGCCTTCAATTATTTTCTTTTGTGGACTAAATCAATGAGGCTTAATCTCTTTTGGTGCTAAAATTATTTTAAATCCGGTATAAATATAAAAATAAAAAATTTATAAAAATATATAAAAAATTAAATTAAAATTAGAAATAAAAATTTAAAATATATATTAAATTACACATGTTTGAAATAATACCGTAAAGATAATTCATAAAAATCATGTTGTGTCCAAGACTATTAAGTTATTTTACTATGGTCTAATGTGATAAGGTTTTAATTGATCAATTAATTTTGTTATTATTTTTTTGAGGGCTTATGCTACGGTTCATTTTGCATGAGCAAACCCTAACCACCAATTTTTATGGCCAATGAGATTTCGACATTGATTAAACCTTACCTAAATCTATTTTTCCTATCTTCCTAATTCTATGTTCCCTCTTTCCCATCTTTATTCCATTCCTAAGACCTAAGTGTAAGTTTATGAAACGAAATATTTTTTCCACCTTAGGTTTCCTTCGAAAGTGAGATAAATGGCCAAGAGAGTTGTGGCCAAAATAAAATGGATGACCTAGAGATATTCGACCTAAATAGAATAAATCATTTAGTGAGATTCAAACAAAAATTAATAGACTGAGATTTATTTTTAGAAATTCAATGGCACACCCTTATTAAACTGGAAAATATGTGGTTGGCAATTGTTCAACTGAAATTAAATATGCAATTGGTAGTTATTGGGTTGAAACCAGATGTTGTTAGCTTTTTATGCTATATATTTAATGAAATGCAACCACAAGGACTAAAATGAGCATGCAATATTAAATATATGATAATGGTAATATACTAAGCAAGAAAAACTCATAAGAAAATTTTGCAATAACTCATAAAACTACCATTAATTAAAGCTCACAAAAATAGAATCTTCATATAAAATATGGAGATCTCAAATGCTCCATGCTTCATACAAGTTCTACATTGTATCAAAATTGTACTCTACTCTACTCTACTAAGATGATATGATATGAATTGATGTTACTTCATATTTTTCTCTACTTGCTCACACAAGGCCAATATATAATGGGACGTGACGTTTGGACTTCCATCTTCCTATGACTCTTCACCTTCCTATTCTATGGACTCGTGTGCACATGGACAACATGCACATTTACATCATCAATTTCTTTGCACATTCTAATATTACTTGTGTATATATTATTGCACATTCTAATATTACTTGTGTATATATTACATTTCATAAAATAAATACTCAAATCCTAATCTCAGACAAACTCCTAATCTAAAGATGTACCCAAGGTGGTACATTGGCATGTACAAAATAATGTAATATATTCCAACAAATGTGTGGTTGAAAATGGTTTGGTTGAAACGAGATCAAGGGTTGGAAATTGTTCAACCAAAATAGAATGAAATGCTCTGATTTGTCCTCGAAAAGTGCATGAAGTAAGATGAGTGGCCCAAGCTATTTTGAAGATATTTAATACTAAAATATTTAAGTGTTATGGGTCGACGAATAAGGATAATGGATTTGTACCTTGAGTAATTTTTCAAATTGGCAACTAAGATATGAATTTTAATTAATTTGAAATCTCAATATTAAGTGAAATTAGATCTCGAAAGACATCAAATGGCTAGGGTTTCTTCTGCTAAAACAAGATGGAGGGTTCATATTCATTTGATCGATAGGCAATGAATGGCCAACGTTTGTTCGACCAAAGTGATATGGATGGTCAACATTTGTTTGAAATAAATTGAACACCTCAGATTTAATCATTTAAAGAAATTTAATATTAAAGGATTTAGCCCAAAATACATTTAATATTAAAACATTTTCAAATAATTAATGCTAAACAAATTTTAAATGTTTAATGCTAAAAATGTCAAAGATTTTTTATGCCAAGTTTTTGAAACATTTAATTATAAAAATGTTGAATACATTTAATACTAAAAAATTTTAAGACATTCAATATTAAAATTTTTCGCCCAAGAGACATTTAATGCTAAATGAATTGGATGGTCAACATTAGTTCAGCCAAAAGGCATTGCGTGGTCTAGATTTCATTGGACAAAATAAATTAAATGATCCATATTGTTCGATAGAAATAAATTTAATGACCCATGTTGTTTTGACTTAGAGACATGTAATGCTAAAATATTTCAGCCAAGAGATATGTAATGCTAAAATTTTGTATTAATTTTTTGGAAGGAAGAAACGTTCTTTTTGAAAAAATTGAAAAAAAACTTGTATTAAAACAATAATCAATTACAATTGGGATAAGACATATCCCAGCCGAAAATAATGAAAGCACATGATTACAAGAAAAGAGGAAGAATTGCATTGGATCCAAATCTCTTGAACCAATACCAAGCTAGCTGAGAGAGCTGATAGATCTGTTACAACAACTTATCGTGAAAACACACAGCAAACACCAACTTCACCTCTATCCGTGAAAAAGCTACAAGTCACGAAATCGCGACACAAGACTCCTCTTACCGCAAAAAATTCAACCTGTCACAAAATCATGACATGTCGCGAAATCGCGACAAAAATCCAACCTTGGCCACGATGGAGCAACATGTCGCGATATCACGACAAAAATCCACCAGTTGCCACAACGACGCAACACGTCGCGAAATCGTGACAACTTTCCTCCAGCGGTCGTGATGGCGTAACATGTCGCGATATCATGACAACTTTTCTCCCTTGGCTGCGACAACGCAACATGTCACGATATCACAACAATTTTCCTCCGTTGGCCGCACCGACGCAACATGTCGTGACAACTTTCCCTCAATGACAGCGACAGCACAACATGTCATGAAATCACGACAATTTTCCTCCCTTGGCCACGACAGCGCAACATGTCACGATATCATGACAACTTTCCCTCGACGGCAATGACGGTGCAACATGTCGTGATATTGCGACAACTTTCCTCCCTTAGCCACGACGGCGCAACATGTTGCGATATCACGACAACCTTTTCCTCGGCATCCATGACAGCGCAACATGTCATGATATCGTGACAATTTTCCCACATCGATCGCGACAGTGCAACATGTCATGATATCGCAACAACTTTCCCTCGATGGCAGCGACGGTGCAACATGTCGCGATATCATGACAACTTTCCTCCCTTGGTCGCGACGACGCAACATGTCGCGATATCGCGACAAATTTTCCTCGGTGCCCGCAATGGCATAACATGTCATGATATCATGACATATTTCCCGCATTGGCCATGACAGCGCAACATGTCATGATATCACGAAAAATTTTCTCCAGCAGCAGTGGCGACGCAACATGTCGCGATATTGCGACAGCTTTCCATCAAAGGTTGTGATGGCGCAACAGGTCACAAAATCATGACAAAAACCACACTTAGCTTTTTCATTGATCATTGTCTCAAGGATCTTTAAGGCCCTACCTTATCACCTCATCCTCAATAGGCATGTCACTGTGCAGCTGCACACCTACCTCTTTCGCAGCACCCATCTTATCCAGGAAATCAGCTGCTTTGTTTAAATCTCTGCTCACATATACTGGAATCACATCATATAATTCCATCCATAATTTCTTTATTTGAGAGACCAGAATCCTCAACCTCCAAGGGTTCAATGAAAATTTCCTCATGCAGTCTAGAGCTCCAACCAGAATTTAAGAATCAGATTCAAGAATTATTTTCCTGTGACCCTGAGTAACTGCCCAAATAGAGGCAGATTTGATAGCAATGGCTTCTGCTTCATTATTTTTGGCTCTACCCAAATCCTAAAGTTCCCAATAAAGCACTGATCCCTCATGATTTTTGCAAACCACGCCTATATCAGTGCTACTCGGATTGCCCTGTGCAGCTCCATCAGTATTGATTTTAATCCAGCCTTCTGGGGGTGATTTCCAACTGGTTCTGGTCTGTCCCTCTCATTGGTCAACTCCCTCGTCTATTGGCCTAGGAACAACCTGAGTTTCCTCTTTAGCGTTTACGGCAACAGTTTCTATGACTTTGCTCCAGATGACCTGCCAAACTCCATATAGCGAAGAAAAGGTTTCTCTAAAAATTCTAGCATTTCTCTCCAACCACACTTGCCACCAAATGAAGTATAAACCAAGCTCCCACCCAATCTAAAGATTTTTGGATGTAAATCTACCCCGCTTCCATATTTCCCAAATATTAGTCTAATTCATGTCACCATTAGCCTGGATTTTATAATGGGAGAGCCAGCGCTTCTAAATCCGATGCGTGAAAGGGCACTCAAACATCAGGTGATCAGTTATTTTTTCGTTCTTGTGGCATAAAACACATTGAGAAGGGCCGATGATTCCTCGACATCTGATATTGTCAAAAGTGAGAATACCATTGTGCATAAATTGCAAATCAAAAAAGTTTACTTTCGGCCAGCCCTTAGGGTGCCAAATCTTTCTCCAATCCTCAACCGGAAAATAATGGGGGGGAGGGTCTGGAAGAATCTTGTCATATCCATCTTTCACTGTATAAACACCAAGGCTCCCAAAGCCCCAAGCTAATTCATCCTCCTCGTCTCTCCCAGTGAGAAACCTTTCTATCAAGATTTTGGTTAAGATGGGTGCCAACTCTGGGGGGATTGGAATTGGCCACTCCTCCAACCTCATAAACTTCTTAAACCTATACTCCCCCAGCTGAGAAGTGTTGAAATAAATTTCAATATGGACCCAACCCATGATTTCTAAGGTAGATTTTATTGGAAGTAACTCAGGGAATTCAAAAATGATGGGTGGGTACTGATCCCAAGAATCAGTATAGAAACGAGCCTTCTCCCCTCTCCCCACTTTCCAAAATAGTTGATCTTTAATAACCTGAGATCCTAGCTTGAGAGCCTGCCACACTAAGGATCCAGTACCATCTAGATGGAAATGGCCCACCTCATTGGGATTAACTTGACCCAAATATTTACTCGTGAGAATTCTACTAAATAAGGAAGTTGGTTGGGAAATCCACCTCCAGTACAACTTTCCAGCCAAGGCTTGATTATTTAACTTGGATCCTCGCAGTACCAACCCACCTTTTACCTTGGGCTGAGTGACTTTATCCCAACCCACTAAGGCCCACTTTATTTTTCCTTTAGCTCCTTCCCACAAAAACTTCCTAGCCATCCTGTCCAACTCTTTCCATATTGTAAGCGGGGTAGCCAAGATAGAAAATTTGTAGATTGGCATGGCCTGAATGACTGACTGTAAGAACATTAATCTTCCACCATAACTTAACCACTTGTGAGACCAGTGATTAATTATTTCCTTGATACACTCCAGCATATTCCTCCAAGTGTCTAATTTTAGCCTCTTGAAGTGCAAGGGGATACCCAAGTAAACCATAGGGAGAGAAGTCCTAGTGAATCCCAAGATTTCTAAAATTATGTTCTGAAGCCTTTGCTCTAGATTAAAAAAGACCACTTTGGATTTCTTGTCATTAATGACCTATTGAGTAGCCCTGAGATAGACATTAAGAGTATCCCTAATCGTTCTAGCTTCCCTGATGATGGCTACTCCCATCAAACCAGTGTCATCCACAAACTGCAAGTGCGATACAACTTCATCCCCCACCCTAATACCCAATAATCTGCCTTGTTGTCTTCTCCTCAAGAAAATTCTGCCAAGACCTTTAGCCAGAATGAGAAAAATATAAGGGGAATAGGGATCCCCCTGGCGTAGACCCCGAGAAGCTCCAAAAGGTTGCGAAGGAAGGCTCTTGATAAGCACAAAATAAGTCAGGGAAGAGACATAGCTCATAATCCATTCAATCCAGCCCTGAGAGAAGCTGAAGGCTACCATAATTTTAGCTAGGAGGCTCCATTCAACCCTATCATAAGCCTTTGACATATCCAATTTAATGAACATCCCTTTATTACCACAAATGTGCATTGAATGAATTGCTTCCTGGGCCACAACCACCCCATCCAGAATCTGTCGTCCCTCAACAAACCCTCCTTGCTCAGAGGAGATAATGTTGTGAAGAAGAGGTTTTAGACGCTCATCCATTACCTTTGTGAGTATTTTGTACACCACATTACATAAGGCAATAGGCCTATAATCTGAAATATGAACCCCCTCCTCATCTTTTGGAATCAAGGTAATGAACGTGTGGTTTAATGCTTTAAGCATTCTCTTATTTTCTTGAGATTATTCAACAACAGCCCTTACATATTCCTCTAAGCATTCCTAGAAATCCTGAAAGAACTCAATTGGGAAGCCATCTGGACCAGGAGTTTTACCAGTGCTCATTCCAAAGACCACAGTTTTCAATTCATCCCTATCAATGGGTTTGAGGAGGGCCTGATTTTCATTTTTCAAAATAATAGCAGGTATGACAGAAATAACTTCATTTTGGGCCTCTACATCTTGAACCACACTTTCCTTAAAAAGCTTTGAAAAATAATCCATAGCATGGGAATGAATACCTGGAAGGGTATCAAAGGTATGTCCGTTCTCATATTGAAGGGCCTCCATCTTATTCATCTGTCTTCGAGCACAAGTAGTCTGATGAAAGAATTTTGTATTTCTATCCCCTTCTAATAACCAGGAAGTTCTTGCTCTCTGTTTCCAATAGATCTCCTCCTGGTTGTCAATGTCCTCAATCACAGAATGCAAGGCATCATCCTCAACTTTGAACTGATAAGTTATTACTCCTTCTCTAAATTATTTTTGGACCTCATCCCAGTGGGCCACCAACGAAGCTCTTTGGGTCTAGAAGTCGGATTTATTAGAACGCCTCCAATACTTCTATTGATATTTGACATATTGAAGTTTTTTGTGGATTCTAAACATAGCTCTCCCATAAGCTAGGCAACCCTTTTCCCACCACTATGGAATTTTCTCCCGAAGTTCTTATTTTTGAAGCCAAAAATTCTCAAATCTGAAAGGTTTGTGATGGATCCCCATCCTAGTCCCGCTTTCCAACAGAATAGGACAGTGATCAAAAACAGGGCCTGCCAAAATCTAAAAATTGATATTCCATTTTACAAACACCTCCTCTGAAAGCATAAAGCGATCTATCTTCACCTTCCTACTATGGGGCTTCCACATTTTATTAGTCCAAGTGAAGTTATTGTCAGGACATTTAATGTCCACTAAGTGCAAAGCCTGGACTTGAGCAATCATGAACCAGTCCCCTGGATCCAAAAGAGGTGATCCCCCTTCCTGGTCTCTAGAAGATAATTTAGCATTAAAGTCCCCCGCTATAATCCATTCTATATCTTCCCTTGATGCTCGCATGTCATGTACTGACCTTCCACTCGCCGCTCTCGACCCTCTAGAGTTTGAGAACCATAAAAGTTAGTGACAAGAATGAATTCTGCAGAGACATTATTCCTAAACAAGGAAGTGAGAACACCCCTCCAGGCAAGGTGTTCTATTGCAGACCATTCCAGAGAGTTCCACAGAGTAAAAATCCCCCCTAAGGCACCTTGGGCAGCCACATCCATATGACCAGCACCCCTCCAAATTATGTTGACTGTCTTAGACATAAGATCCAAAGACATCTTGGTCTCTTGTAAAAGCAAAAAATTAGTATTGCTATGCTCTAATAATATTTGAATAGCAGATTTATGGGTTCTGCTGTTTAAACCCCTCACATTCCAAGATTGTATAATCATGGATTACCTTGGGAGCAATAAGAGTCAATTGTCCTCACCAATCCTCCCATGATCAATTTGTCTCCCTGGGCTGCTAGCAGCTCCGTATTGGATCTTCTACCAGCTCCATGAGAATTACTATTTTTTTATCTTTTTTCTATTTGGGTTATCCCCAAAGATGGCCTTTCCCTATTTTTCTCTGCTAACCCCATGCGAACGTCCTGAGAAACTATCTGCTCTGGGTTATGGACTACTAAGGCACTAGAACACACTGGTTGTGATACCTCAGAGGGATAAACTATCTATTGAATGACAGGAGAAGATGAGAGGGGGAGTTGCCCAGGAGCAACAGAGGTTTCCTTGAAACCCTCCAAGCCCTCCATAGATTGATCCTCTTCATCAACTAATGACTTAAAAATCTCATACCTATTGGCAGGCCTGAGATGAGATTGCTCCTTTCCCTCCTTTTTCTTTGTACGTATTTTTCTTCTAGGCTGTTCAAAACCCTCTCTTTGAGCTTCCTGGCCCTGACTGGTGCTAATAGGATCTTTATTGGGTGCAACCTTATCCTCTTTAGGCAAGTTTAGCATTCCTGAGGAGGCCTCCATATTGGCATTCATATTAAGAGGACAGAAACGGGCCAAATTCCCATGCTTGTGGCAAACTCGACATCTAAAGAGAAGGGCCTCATAGTCCAACTGTTGAATCCAAGAAAGACCTGCCAGTTCAATTTCCAACTCTGTCGGTAAATATTGGCTTAGATTCATCTCCACACATATTCGAGCATACACCGCCATGCTCCCTTCAATAGTGTCTCTGGCAACACCCAGATGTCTACCAATCGAATTTCCAATCATTGCTAGTACCTACTCACCCCAGAAT
This sequence comes from Wollemia nobilis, assembly GCA_028583015.1. Classification (NCBI taxonomy): domain Eukaryota; kingdom Viridiplantae; phylum Streptophyta; class Pinopsida; order Araucariales; family Araucariaceae; genus Wollemia; species Wollemia nobilis. Next base: position 2,127,793 of record JAQPPZ010017039.1, read on the forward strand.
TCCATTAGGAGAGCATATAATCGAATCCACACTGGGACAGCAGTAGGTTCAACACAAGGATCGAATCCTACCCTCCAGGGTTGAACAAATAGCCCTGTCGGGCCATGGTTTTTCCTCTCTGACTCAAAAGCCTTATTTCTATCAACCAGAGCCGAGAAGCTGACAATAAAATAACCATTACTAATAAACCATAATGAAAACTCACCTTGGGGCTCCCAGTTCTGGCGGATCCAAGAATGCAGAAGCTCAGGGAAGGGCGAATACCCATGAACTTGCATATTAAATCATGTCGAGCTCTATAGAGGACATACTCCTCAACCATGCTGGGATCAATGATGATTTTTGACCTGGAATCGGCCTACGGTAAACAATCATTCACACGTCGTGCTGAAGACCTATTCCCAGCAGTCGTGAAGAGCTTTTTGTATGCCATCTTTTTGTATGCCATATTTTTGGCCTGGAAGGAAGAAATGTTAAGCAACATTGTAATTCGAATATTTTTATATAACCCTACTACTTTGGACTTCAGTGAATAACGAAAAACCTTAGTCCTTAGTATTAATGTTAGTAATTTGGCCCTAAAATTAAATATGGTCGACCTTAGCATTGGGCATATTAATAATTTGAGCATTAATGTTGAACATAGATCTCTAATGTTTAAACTTAATACTTTGGGTTTAAAATTAAAAAGGAAATATATGACTTTTATCAATTATGTGCTTTTGTGCAATTTTTAAATCCATTTTAAGACATCAATCTCATTTCGGCTAAAATATTTCAAGCCATCAATTTCATTTTTGTCGATCATTTTAAGTCGTAAATCTCATTTTCATCGAAGCATTTCAAGTCATCAATTTCATTTTGGCCAAAATATTTTAGGCCCTTGATTGCATTTTGACCAAAACATTTTATGCCATCAAGTTTAGTTTGTCCGAAACATTTTAAAATATATAGTATAAAATTGAAAGACGAAAATATTTTTTTTAAGCCTTAATTCGATCAAATCCTTTTATGTTAAACGAATGTAAAATAGAAGCTAAAAGGAAATTAATTTCCTACCATGAAAACCTAACCCTAATATTGGGAGCCTCAATAAATAAAGAAAACCTTAGTGGGAAATTTAATTTATATAATTGATTAAATTTTAGTGAAATGAATTAATTGGAATAATATCAATGAGCCTAATTTTAAAAGCTTTGGGTCCTAGTATTAATGTGCTAAACAATAAAATTAAGGTATGAAAACATTAATATTAGGGTTTAATACATTGCTCACAAAAATATTAGCATTATTACTTTGACGTTAAAATTAAAACATGAACCTTAGTATTGAATATAATACTTGAACTCTAAAGGTAAAAGAAAATAAATTTAACATGGAATTAAATTAAAGAATCCTGAACCTTTAGGAATAACCTTAGCTTTTGATTTAGTATCTTGGCATTAAAATTAAAACAAGATGTTAAACCCAATAAAACAAAGCTAAAATTAAAAAATATTAAACCATAGAAAATAAATTAATAAAATCTAATAATCATCAACATGAGTAGTAATAATAAAAAAATAAATAAAGGAAATAATATTTTAAAACATCCATATTAAAATGTTTTTCTTTCCAAATATAAATTTGAGCTAACATAGGCTTTTCTTCTATGTTGCAGTCAATTGAACCAGCTAACAAGAAACGAAGGAGAAGAAAGGGAGCCTTGATAAATTTGGAGGTCATCTAAGCATTTGGAAGAAGGTCTAGAAGAAATATAGAGAACATGGACCTGATCTTGACCAAATAGTGCATGACAACTCAACATACTAATCTTCACAGAAAAACTACCAAGGTAGTTAGAGATCAATGGATGAAATTTATTGATCAAGCTCAATAATCTTAATATAACACATCATATATCTAGATAATGACATACATCAATACAACTTTAAAGAACTAAAATACTATTGTAAAGTACTAAAATTTCAAATTATAAGGTTATAAATAGGCATTGAGACCCCATCCCAAAGGGTCAGAATCCACATTTAACAATAGATATTTTAGAATTTTCTTTTTCTTGTAGATGGTGGACATCCACGTCCTTGAAATTGTACCTTGAATATTTAGTCTTGCAATCACATGATGTGAGAAATTATGAGAATGTAATGATTGAATATATTTAGTAATATAAAGTATTAGAGTTCTTGGTGTAATCTGTGCATATTGATGGTGGTTACATTTGGGTCAATTCTAGTCTTTTATATTTTCCCTTTGAAGATGGAACCACTTTGATCTCAAATTATGCAAAAGTTTATTGAGTCAAAGTTATTTTGATTTAGAATTGTTGCTTCAACAGATTTAGATTAAGACTTCAAGATTCGATGGTTTGTTTTATTTCTTCCTTTAATCCTTTCCTTTTGAATTTTTTTGAAGCTTTCTTATAATAAGAGTAGAATAGATGAATTCCATCCTCTAAAACGTATTTTCCTCTATCATATTTCATAAGTTTAAAAATATACATTGCTTTACACTAAAATAATTATGATTATGATGCAATGAATGAATGTATAATTGATAATTCTAAGGCAGAAAGCCTAGAATATTACTTTTCTTTATTATTTTTATATAATATATGATAATAAATGTTTATATCTTGATTCTTACTTGAGTAACTAAATAATATTTACACTCCTTAAGCTAAGATAATAAATCGACACTTGGTCTTATTAACAGTTATATGTAACCTTTGAGTTATCCATTCATCTTCCCTTTTATTCTTTCAATTTAAGATTTGACAATAACATACCCTATCACCCAAACCTTGGGGGATCAATGTTCCCTTTCAATAGAGAATAATTGTTGTTCTAATTGTTGTTGTATGTGAAAGTCCAAAAAAGCATACACCATACAAATGATAAACAACTAAAAGAGAAAGCAGATGATAAAGCATGATGTAATAAAAGAAATCAAATGGAAATGAATCTAGTATTAAATTAATATTGATTTCTTTTACAAAGGTGTTACAAATAATCCCCTTCAAGTATTTCACCAATGTTACAATGTTACAATGATTACTGACTTCCTTGTTCATTGGAAAGAGCTTTCTCTTGATGCAATCTAAAAACATTTTGAGCCCACAACAATGATTTTGGAAGCAAGTTTTCTTAAGACCACCATACGAGGGTAAGATCCAAATTCTTTCACTGTATTGAATCCTGTAACCTACATGCAATAAAACAAGAGGGAGATCAATAGCATATATGGGACCCACCAAGGTTGGACTTATAATTATTAAGAGATAAAATTGAATAAAGTGCATGCATGAAATAATGAAAGATACAAGCTAATATTGTGATATAAAGTGCTCAAACTGAAGAATCTGCTATTAAAATTAACATGCAAATATAGATCTGAAATAAAATGCAATGAAAACCATAAAAATTATCACCTTATCAAGGTCAATCTTTGGTTGAGAAGATCTTTCTTGCGGGACCATCTCAAGTGAGATGGTCACTACCGTAGACCTGCAACTTTATGGAACTAGGTCGAGGTGAAGTTGAGGATGATCCAGAGGTGAGTTTTATATATGAATTAGTAATGATCTATTTGTGAGCGTGTTGATTTGATCAATCTAAAATATCAATATTTATCATGTAAATATGAAGAGGATAACTTCAATATTTGTGTAATGATGAACTGGTATTGATAGCAGCAAAGAAGCTTGGTAGATGAATTTGGTAGCATTTCATTTCTATGGTCTAAAAATTATAGATTTAAAACAAGGAGAGGATGTATCCATTTTATAGCCTTATTGACAAGGTTCCAAAGAGGCAAGTGGAAATCAAGGGTAACCCTTATTTCCAATTACCACCAACCTACAGTGAACTACAGATAATTCTACTACCTACATGTTACCTATATTGATAAAAAATTAGTCGATGTATTGACAGGCAGTTAGGCACGCATTTTATTTTTTCTTTTTGCATGTGTAAGTTCATATAAAGGTGATATGATCTTGACCCTAAGATCATCTCGTTCCGATATGGTCTTGTTACCTATGAAAAAGTCCCATTTTGCTACAAGAAGACACCAAATTAGCCCTAAGGCTAACCAAGGAGAGTGACATGAGTTAGAAAGGAGGATTTTTGGGAGTCTCCATGTGATGATGCATTTTAGGTGTCTACAAATACCCCTTTTTGGAATGATTTGTGCCTAAGCACAATGCAAAGAAAAAATAGATTATCGTAAAATGGTTGAATTGATGATAAATTATGTTAATTTTAAAACGTCAATGTGAGATGCCCCAATCATAAAAAGGGTGCATGTCTTTGAATCATTGCTTCCAACACATTGATGAATTTTATTTGATCTTGGTAACCCTTTATCCATGGGTAGACAAGATTTAGTCTACTCTTTAGGTTTTAGGTATACCATGTATTTTTTTGGTTAAAATTTTGCTTATTTTTTGCCCTAGAAAAAAGGACTTATGATAGTTTTTGGTAATGATTCTTTGACAAACATGATTTCTATTTTTGAGTGTTTGATTGTTGAATTGATATTGAAATGTAAATTTTATAGTTATTGACTACCCCCTCAAGAAACGAGTCAATGGAGGAGATGAAAACTTGATGATAGAGATAAAGTGCTTGATAAGAATACCTTTGTTAGAATGGATACCTTTTGAAAAAGAGCCATCTTGAGACTATCTTGACCTGAGATGGTTTTATTTGGTTTATTTTTTTTGCCAAACCATCTCATATGGTCAAAGTGACTATCTCAGATGGTCAAAGTGACAATATTGGATGATCAAAAAGATAGATCATCTCAGATGTGTGTTTCATGTTGTGCTCTCATCCAAGATGTCCTCATCATGAATTTTTTTATAAATAGAAAAATTCATGGGAGAACCCCTCATTTAGCACCGCATGAAAAAAGAAGAGGATGATATGAGGAGGATAGGAATTAGCTTTTTGCAACAAAGTGCTACATAACTAAAAACCCATCCATTCCATGGACCCGAGTGGCGCTTCCACAAGTGGAGGAGCCAAAGAGATAAAGGTAAGGACTAAAATCTTGACCTTTCATTATTTAATAAAAATGAACCTTAATTAAATTAAATGGAATTGAAATGAATGGGGTCGATGGAATGATTAGTTTGAGGTGAAAATGAAATATAATTTGGGTAGTTAATTTTTTTGCAATTTCATTGTTGTATTTTTTTAATTTTTGCATTTGATTTGGGTTCATCTCGAAATGATATGGTTCTATTTTGTGACCGTCTCGCTCGAGATAGTTTTATATCATGACCGTCTCATTCGAGATAGCTTTTCTAGGTGGTCACGCCAATGTGAGATGATCGTGATGTGTGAAAAGAAGTTTTCTTCTATTAATTAACCTTGACTTTGTGATTTTATGTGTTTGTATTTTATTAGATTATTAGAGCTTGATACCACTTCCTAAACCACTATAAGGAAGCTCGCATTGCGGCGCTCAATAATAGTGATGATTGGGAATGGTTGAAGGCTTTAAACCTTTAGCATATAGTGCGATTGGAGTCCATGCATGCCAATCAAGCCTACTTGATGTCCTTTATTGATAGGATGGGCTCTCAAATAAACACCTTTTATATGCATATCAACAAGGTCACAGTCACCCTTGAAGATTTTTATCGGATATAAAAAAATTGTTAGAATTCTAATCCTAACCATTAATTAATCATTCACCATTATTATTTTATATGAACCATTGTGTCCATTCACTACAACTATAGATAGGTATTTATGATTAATCGAATGGGTGTAAACATCCATCCATAAAATTATAAGAATATACATACTATTTTATCCATTGGTAGGGTTTCCTCCAGTGTAACATTGATTCGATCCAAAGGTGATTTTATCAGTTTCATTTATTTTTCCTAAATTAAAATCCATCCATTCTATTTTTGTAAATTGATAGGACTTGGAGTCCTACCATCTAGTATTAGAGCTTCTCTTTTCAAGGATCTGTTCTGCACCATTTGTTTCATCACCACTATATCATCACCCATTATTGCCCATTACCCACTTTGTCCTCACAAACCGCAACTCATCATAGACCAAGAAAAGATAAGGCATCGAGAACTCATTTTAATTAACACAACACATCACTCTATTAGAAGAAAATCATTTCAAAAAGACACAAAGACATAGTCGATGAAAAACATAAAAATATCTTGCAAAAAGTCATTTCAAGTGAAGAGAACATGATTTAAATTCTTTAAATACCTTCTCAAATCCTTTTTGGGCTTCATGAATTGATCTGGTATCAAACGAAAAATTAGATCCTAAAAAAATCATTAAACTGCTAAAATACAATGTTTTTCGGTGAACTCCCAGAAAACCCAGCATAAAAAAAATCAAAAATTAAATTAAAATCTAAGGTTCTACAAATTTTGGTCATTGTTTAAATTCTCCGTCAATGGAATGACGTAAAGAAAAAAGGTTTTTCAAAATTTTTATCCCACATCGACTAAATAAAAGCTTTGGAGGGGTTTAAAAGGACCAAGGGTCGCATAAAGTAGCATGAATTTAGTTATGCTTCCCTTGGCCCCACTCCCTCCCCTGGGTGCAACACTCATTGTCAATATCGTCCATTGCTTTTGCCTCCCAATATAATACACCTTGTGTCTCCTGCCTCCCATCATGTACCTTGTGCTCTAATTCATGTTATGCCTACTGACTTCCTTATGCCCCCCACTACCACTGACTATCGTGCCTTGTGCTCCTCACCCACGTTGTTGATGTTATCTTCCCGCCTGTTGACCGTCACACCTTGTGCTCCTTGCCTACACCACTGATGTCACCTGGTGTCCATTCTACCGCTAAGAAAGTGATTTGAATTTCAAAAATTCAAAATTAATTTACCATTGAGGTCTAGTTGATAAATCAACTTTTGGTGAAAATTTATCAAATTTTGATAAAAATTACATAAATTTTGCAAAAAAATAACTAAATTATATGATTTTTGCAAAAACATTCGAAACTTAATTCCACTTACCAAATAAAACTTACATTTTATAAAACAACCTTAAAATGATCTATAGCAGGAGATCACAAGACATTACCCTCAAGGAATTCATCCAGGAGTTTCGCCAATGGATGGACCAAATTACTAAAAAATTTATACCAAGGTAGGAAGTTGATCCTTATCAATCTATAATAGGAAAATATGAGGAAGATGAGAAAGAAGTGATTGATACACCCAAATAATATGAGGTACTTATGTCCAAAATTCTCAGCACACCTACTCACAACAATAAAGACATTGAGGTCAATGTGCAAGAAGAGATAGCTACACCCGAAGAGGATGAGGTAGACCTACCCGAAGTGACAAATGGAGGCCAAACATACACTCTATAAAAACTACACACAAGTTTCTCACCACCCATGAATTATCATCGTATAAGCAACCTAATTTAGAAAGGAGGCAAAAGAGTGAATGCACATTTATTTTCCCTTCGTTCTACACAAGGAGAACTTGCTAAAGTGGAAGCCCACCATCATCACGATTCTACTATTCTTCCTAGAAAACCCCCACTAATGCTTTGACCCTCAAGATATCCCTACCTCCAGAAAAGTGACATTAAAATAGTACAAGAACTTGCACAAATTCTACTTGGAAAACAAGGGATAAAGCTCCTCACTTTGAGCTTTGAGGATAAAGCTCTTTTTAAGGAGGGTGGCATGTTAGGATTCTAATCCTAACCATTAATTAATCATTCACCATTATTATTTTATATGAACCATTGTGTCCATTCACTCAAAACTATAGATAGGTATTTATGATTAATCAAATGGGTGTAAACATCCATCCATAAAATTATAAGAATATACATCCTATTTTATCCATTGGTAGGGTTTCCTCCAGTGTAATAGTGATTCGATCCAAAGGTGATTTTATTAGTTTCATTTATTTTTCCTACATTCAAATCCATCCATTCCATTTGTGTAACTCACTAGGACTTGGAGTCCTACCAAATTCCTATCAAGGGGGCACCCATAATTACATCTGCAACTATTGAGAGAGTGTTGCATCGAGTGTATAGATATTCATGGGATGTTATAGACTACAATGTTTCCAACAGTAGGATGTGCATGAATATTGGATACAACACCCATATCTTGATAGCCAAATGTGGTGTTGATGACACTCATATATAACTTTATTCTTCTTGATTTCTCTAGCTATAGGTTCCCTTGGAACCTATTGGATCTTGTTTAGGACCTTAGTGGAGCAGCCATAGATTATGGTATGGGGTCGCAACTTTCTAGGATAGCTCTACAAAGAGTTATATGATATCCATAAGTGTAAGAGGCTAGGCTTGGGATGCATATTTATTTTGTAGGTTTGGGGTTGGGAGTTCTTCAATGTTGATCAACCTATCGAACTACCATATGCTATGAGGAGTGACATGATAGATATAGAGATTCCATCCATTCCATTTGTGTAACTCACTAGGACTTGGAGTCATACAAAATTTCTATCAATGGGGCACCCATAATTACATATGCAACTATTGATAGAGATAGTGTTGCATAGAGTGTATAGATATTATTGGGATGTTATAGACTATGATGTTGCCAACAGTAGGATGTGCATGAAGATCAAATACAACACCCATATCTTGATAGCCAAATATGGTGTTGATGACACTCATATATAAATTTATTCTTCTTGATTTCTCTAGCTATAGGTTCCCTTGGAACCTATTGGATCTTGTTTAGGACCTTAGTGGAGCAGCCATAGATAATGGCATGGGATCCCAACTTTCTAGGATAGCTCTATAGAGAGTTATATGATATCCATAAGTGTAATAGGCTAGGCTTGGGATGCAGATTTATTCTGTAGGTTTGGGGTTGGGAGTACTTCAATGTTGATCAACCTCTCAAACTACCATATGCTATGAGGAGTGACATGATAGATATAGATATTCCCTATGCCATGTGTTGGATACATGATCGAGAGTGAGATAAGAGCCACCCTTGGTAGGGAATTTTATGGTACTATACTGAGAGCTTTAATGGTATACAACCAAAGTACATGACATGGGAACCATGGTTAGGATATTCAAGCTAGGATAAGGATGGGGTACACTTGAGGTGGGTGTGCTGCACTCAATGGTTAATAGGGTTCCATGGGATAAAGCACAAATACTTCTAGTACTCATGGGTGACCCACTAATTGGGAGTCATATAGGATGTACCTAAGGATCTAGTGGTTTATAGGTAAAGAACTAGGGAGAATCACCTACTAGTATCACATATTTAACCTCTAGAATAGGATAATCCACCATTGGCTAATCTAGATACAACTGATTCAAGGACCACAATAGCTCATGACACTTGGTGGACTGGTCAAGTATCCTAGGGAGAAGTAGAATGAGGAGGAGGGGCTACAGTAGGTTGTCACTCATAGTGACAAGTACATCACCACACAAATAAGGAGGTAGGGACCTCATAGGGTAGCATAGAGGAGGTTGGGATGCCTGAGAGGGGTGAGGGGCCAGACACAAATGATCCTTAGGAGTATATGGCTATGTTGAGGGAGAAAATTTAAATCCTCTAGCATCATCTTAGTGATAGGGACACAACCCATGCTACTACACAAAGCTAGTGGGATATTGATAGACAAAGATAATGAAACTGGACAAAAGAGAGAGATGTTGTAGGCTCAGGTGGTGAGCCTACAAGAGGCTCTAGATATAGTGATGGTAGAGTGATATGCTCTATGAGCTTAAGGTGGAGGAGCACAAACGGGATAGGCTATAGAGGTGGTCTAGATGAGGGTCAAATTGGTTGAGGAGTAGGCTCAATATCAAGTTGAGCAAGCCTACATTCAATTGCCTTCACGGTTAGCCTAGAGGATAATGTGGACAAACTTGGTGGTTTATTACCTTCATGACGATCAGGTTCATCTTATTTCCAATGACATCAGAACCATCAGATCAAGAATATAGGGGAACCATCTGTAAGACCTTGAGTGCATCTATTCATAGCACCAAGACCTTATAGATATCAAGATCCAACAAACCCCAGTAGACTCGTACAAATGAGGCTAAGAGAAATAGTGATAGATGTGGCATAAGGCCATATTGAGCAGGAATATTGTACTAGCTTAATTTTTGGATGTGAGGTCTAAGGACCCACTTATTATTATAGCCAATGGGTATTTTTATATCATGATGTATTTATGTCTTTGATACATATATATATATATATATATATATATATATATATATATATATATATGACATGATATTTATTTATGGTTATCATGTATTTATTGTGCATTTATGGATGTGATGATGGATGAAATAAGGGATATGTATGTATATATACGTAGATTGATATGATTGTGGATATTATTGCATGAATATGTAACACATATGATTGTGCATGTATGTTACATGGATTTTTTATATGTAAATACTTTGTGATTTATGCCTAGTTGTTGATATGTATACAATGTACTAACAATATGTAATGATTTTAAATGATATGTGATATGAATGTATGTTTAAGTGGTAAAATGAGTAGATCTAATATGTAATCACAAATTAAGTGTAAGCACCATAAAATATACAAGAGTCATAAATCCTGATTGAAACAATTTCATCCAAGGCATACACTTGGTACATATAATAAGATAGATAAAATATGACCTAACAACATGCAAATGTAATAGATTGTGAGTAACGAGAAGTCGTAATGAAACAATAAGACTTTCAGGAGACTCAAACACCCTATTTGACTAATCAAAAATTGTATACTAACAATGCAAGATATTAAGAGATAAAAATTTTCTAGGAAGACCAATATATTCAATATCCTTATGTATGCATAGTGAAGTTCATTAGTGTGATAGGTGTGTTACCACGCATAAGACTACCCCATTACCATACTAGCATCTATAGCCCATTTTTGTAATGGGGATCACCCTATAGTCATCATTACTTTTATTTTGTACTTAGTTGGACTTAACTACTCTATAATGCAAGCCATCAAAAGCTAGCTCATCTGCAAGCTAACATTGGTTTGTACAAGAGAAGGTCGCTAATGTGACAAACCTGTCACCACACATAAGACTACTCTATTGCAAGCTAGTTTCTATAGCCCATTGCTGATGATGGATATCATCCCATGGTTGTTGAAAAACTAAGAATTCTAGGGATTCAAGATCTTTGTGGATTTTATTTTTGGGGGATACTTGCTTGTTTTGAAGGAGAGCAAGGGATTTTATTACTTTTTTAGGGTTTTACTTGTTTTGAGGAGGAGAAAAATGGAATTGTTTTGGGATGGGGGTTTGCTCATTTTGAAGAAGAGCAAGGGATTTTATTGCTTTGATTTTTGGAAACTTTCTAATTTTGGAGAGGAGCAAGGGAATTTTATTTTAGGGGAAGGAGAGTTTATCCTTTTGTCAATTCTCAGATTTCTAGGCCATGTGCATAATAGGAGAGCAAGGGAAGTCATTTGATTTTGAGGCAAGACCTAATTTATAGTTTCAGATTTCCTTGTTCAAAAATCATATTTAAGAGTGTGAAAATGTTTTGGGATTTTGAGATAAGCAAGATACAATCAAAGCAAGACTTTACCTACTAGAAATCAAGATGGATTTCTATAGAATATAAAAAGAATACTACGGATGGTTGAATGATCGAAAGACCTTATTGACCACCATGTGACAACTTACTTGGAAAAAAATAAATACCAAGAAAGGGAGATGTGGATGGGAATGATCAATGTGATGGGGTGCTTTCCATGTGGACTTTCAAAACTTAAGGAGTGTGCATAAAATAGTTAGTGGTTGGACAAAAACCATTTTTGATGGTCATATGATATATATCTTATCTTATGCAGACCGCTTAATAATAAAAAGACCATAAAGAAATGGGTGTAAGTGATGATAAGTCAAAATGGATGCTTTACTTATGAATTTTATAATATTAAGAGGTGTGCGTAAAATAGTCAATGTTTGGATGAACATCATTGTTTATGGTCATATGGTATCTATCCTATTTTACGTGGACCTTTTAATAATCAAAAGATCATAAGAAAAGCTATAAATTATGACAAGAGAAATAGTTTGATCAACGATAAATGAAATTCATACAAACATGGTGTTATTCTTAGTGCTTACAAGAAAAGACTAATGCAAGTACAGTGATACAAGTGCCTAATGCAATATGATGATAAGTGTAGCTAAACACTATGAAATACAAAAATGAATACTTCTAAATGCATGGTATAATAAATGAAGATGTGCAATGCAATGGCAATGTGCAATGAAATGTGATGCATGGTAAAATACGAAGATGCTATATTTTTTTGTGTTTTTTGTTATTTTTGTTGTTTTATTATAGGTGGAGAATATTGAGGGGTTCAGGCTCTTCAACACCTTTGAGTGAAGCTAATCGATATGATCTGGTCCCATATTTTTTGTTATTATGAACGGACCTAACTAATTTGTAGCAAATTTATCATATAAATGGCTAGGTAGGTTGGAGTTTTGCTAATTTTATTTGAGCACAATATCATCCACTTGGAACTCCCTAAGATGAAATTTTATATCATAGGATCGTTTAATACAATCTTGATAAACACAAATATTCTTGAGGGCATTAACTCATCTTTCATCAAGAAGAAAAAGTTGATTGAGGTGAGTTTGTCATGCATCATTGTTAGTAATGAACTCTTGCAATGAGATGCACAACAAAGGAATTTCAAGTTCCAAGGGCATAATGGCCTCAGTGCCATATACTAGCGAGAATAGAGTTATCCCTATTAGTGTTTGAATGCTCATCTTGTAAGCCTAGAGTACTAGAGGTAGTTGAATATGTCAATCCTTATGATGATTGTTAGCTATTATCTTTAGGATGACAATAATCATTTTTTTTGATGTCTCAGATTTCCGGTTAGTTTATGGATAATAAGGGGTCAAAAATCTATGTTGGATATGATATGTTTTGCATAAAGCTCAAACATATTTATTCTTGAACAATGGTCCATTATCCGAGATTATTTTGGATGGGATACCAAGACAACAGATGATATTATGGATTAAGAACTCCACTATGTTTACACCTATCATAGTGGTAAGTGGGATAGCTTCCACCCACTTTGTGTAGTACTCAGTGGTCTATAGAATGAACATGTGTCAACCCAAATATGGAGGTGAGATTTTTCTAATTAGATCAAAACCCCATTGAGAAAAATGCCATAATGAGTGAATTTGTTGCAGTGATTGTGAAGGTATGTGTGATAAGTTAATATGATACTAACACTTGATGCACCTTTTGACATGTGCACAACAATACCTCTCCATCGTAGGCTAGTAGTAGCCCATTTGAAGAATGCATTTTATAATAGACATGCCACTGAAATGGCCACCACATGTATCATCGTGATCTTGCAAAATGGTCCAAGTAGATTCGTGGGGATCTAGACATCGAAGAAGAACATAATCATAGCTTTAGTGGTAAAATATATCTCCTAGTAAGACATATTTAATTGGTTTTTTTATTGAATGTTCATTTTACGGTATGTGATAAGCTCGTAGGAGGGCTACCAAGTTTTAAGAAATATTTGATCTAGGAGAAATAGTCTTGATAGTGCTCATCTTGGACTAAATAAATGCTTCACTCCTATCTTGTCTCATCTCGCATAAATGCAAATTGTGAGGGAACCTTAAAATATATAGTTGTGACATTATCATAAGGTACCTAAGAGATTAGGCATCCCTAAGAAGCAAACTTCAAGGAGTCTTGAATTTGTAAGAACCAGTCTTGTTGTGGTTCCAAATATCTACCATGTGGACTATGAGCAAGGAGTTTCCAAATATTTTGAGTCTTTTGAAATTCATGGTGAGTTTTGTTTGAAGACCCAAGAGGAGGGTTTCATATTCAACATTATTAGTATAGAGAAAATCAAGTTTTAATGAAAGGGAAATAGAAGCCCCTTGCATGTGAAAAGCATGATTTATGGACCACCCCCTTGCTTGAATTTTGAACCATCAAAGAACAGTGTGAGATATTCTTTGTGCTCTAGTTATTTTGGTTCTTTTGAGATAGATAATATAAATATTACATCATCAGATAGCTCAATTATTATAGGTTTATCTTCACAAAGTGACGCTTTTGCTAGTTGGTTTGTGATGACCTAATCTTTAATAGAATTTTATCCAATGAATTCTAGGTCGAACTCTATCAAGAGCATGATCCACTTTGTAGTGTGACTATTATGATAAGTACGACTCATGATGTATCACAAAGGGTTCTATTTAGTTATGATTTATGTTTTCTAATTTATCATGTAATGATGGAGCTTCTTGGTGGTGAAGACAACCACTAAGCAGAGCTTTTCAATGTAAGTGTACTTTATTTTGTACGATACCATGGTGTGACTAATGTAATATATAGTTTGTTTCTTATTTACCTCATTATTTTGGGACAACATGGCCACTAAGACAAAATAAGTGGCTGAGATGTATAAGAGAAAAGGTGCACTAGGTCTTGGTGAAGACAATACTGGCGTGGAAGCCAAGTATTTTTTGATATCTTGGAAGGTTTTTTGGCAATATTCATTTCAATGAAATATCACCCCCTTTTGGAGAATATTAAATTGCCAAAACTTGTTTGATAGTTGCACGATGAGCTGTCAAATGGCTTGTATCTTCCTCTACAAGTTGTGAAGCTACTTGAGGTTTGTGGGAGGAGGCATAATTGTGATTGCTTCAACCTTTTTAGAGTCAACTTTGATACCCTACTTAAACACAATGAAACCTAAAAGTTTTTTTGGATGTTACTCCATAAACACACTTTTTAGGGTTCAACCGTATGTTATGCTCTAGGAGGTGATTGCAGATATTTTTTAGAACACAAATATGGTCCTAATACAATAAATATTTAGCCACAACATCATCAACATAATCCTTGATAAAATTTTTCATGTAGTCATGAAAAATATAAATCATTACTCGTTGATAGGTAGCACCCGTATTCTTTAAGCCAAAGGGCATGACCTTATAGCAAAAGGTCCCCCATGGTGTAGTAAAGGTTATTTTGGATTAATCTTCAAGATTGACTTGGATTTAATTGTATCCAAAGAAGCCATCCATGAGAGAGTATTTCATGGCCTGTGGTTGCATCTACCAATTTATCAATGTTTGGGAACATAAATTTATCCTTGGGGTTTGCTTTATTAATATCATAAAAAATTTGTGCATATGTGCACCCTCCATTTGGTTTTCAAATAAGAACCATATTGGACACTTAGTTAGGGTAGTCAATAGGTTGGATGAATCTTACATCCAAAAGTTTTTGTAATTCATCTTTTATCATAATAGCAATTATTGGATACATCTTGCAGAGGTTTTTCTTGACAGGTTTAATTGCTAGATTTAGTGTTAAGTTGTTAGCAACTATATTTGAATCTAGACCAGACATATCTTGGTATGACCAAGAAAAAACCTTTTTGTACTCATTTAAAAGAGTGAATAATGCCTTACATTCTATCATTGAAATACCCTTCCCTAGTTTGACAATTTAGGGGTGTTCAGGATCATCGCTAACATCGATATCAACTATCTCTTCTATTAACATATGTGATCCCTCCTCCAATTGATGAGGATCAAGAATAAAATGAATATCATCAGTTGGATTAAGAGATTCGGATGTGTTATCAAACTCTATCTCAAATTGGAGGATAACTAATGTTATATGGGATGATATATGGTACATTTTTAGCATGTCCTTATAAGGGAGAAACTCAAATGGAGAAGGTTGAAAATATGATACAATCAAAATAAATAGCCTCAATATTGAGAGGTAATTATAGAGAGGGGTTACCAGGATAATGGAGTGGAATGGTAAGATCAATGGAGATCATATTGATAGATGGTGGATGATCTCCATGCATGGGTGAAAACAAGTGGTTAAAAATGGGTGGGCACAAATGTTCAGGAGGTGGCTATGGTGGAATGGTTATAATAGGGTGTCCCGTAGGTGGGACTAGAATAAATGGATCTTTAGGCAGGAGAAGTTGGTGCTAGAGGGATAACGATAATATTTGGAAAATATGAAGGTATAATTCATCTAGATCCATGAGAGGCTCAATGGGAGTGGACTCCTCTTTCGAGTTGTCTGAACCATTGGAGAAGGCCTCCCAATTGTCTCTTTATTCATAGTCATGTTCTAACTCTTGATAATTTTCAAAATCCTCTTCTGATGAGTCACCATCAATAATAGATAAGGTAGAAATTTATAAATGATCGCTAAGCATATGAGCATTACATGGGTCATCATAATCATTGTCATCGATATCTACCCCCAAACCTAAGTTAAGGCATTGTAGAGAATTGGTAAGAAGTTTATCAAGTATGTGTATAATATATTCTAATCCTTATTTATTTGTTGGTAATAGGTAGTGTGGTTCTAGAGGAGTTCAAGGGCCTTTATCGTATCGCCCAAAGGTATTTCCATGCCAATTATGGTAATGGAAGTACCTCATAGTAAAGGATGGATTTGAAATATAATTTATATTTTTCAAAAATAAATCTTCATCCTCTGGTATAGGTGGTGTGTCTGTGCAATGTCAATACCACCATAGATGAAATTGGTTTGGTTTATATAAGATCCAATATGGACTATGACATATATGAGAAATGGTGTGTTTCATGAGTGACCAAAGTCCTTGATTAACTCAATGAGTGAGGTGGATGTGATATCTTACACTCGATATTCACCTATACTCAGATTCGTCATGCTAATGGTGACTTGTGGTGACTCTATAGGGGGAGGTGATGAAGCAGATGTGGGTTGTGATGAAAGTGGCTCCTCCTTTATAGGGGAAGCATGGGTGAAGGTGGTAAAAATGGTCCAAAAAAATATGTAGGAGGTGTTATGGATGTTTAATATGTGAATGTGTATGTTTGAGGTGGTGGAGATGAAGGTGATATCATAGGTACCTTCTTTATATTTTGAGGTGGAGGATCGGATGATAATGAAGGTATATCTTATGAAACCAATGGTAATAGTTTTGATGGAGGTGATGGTGGTGGGATGATGGATGATCAGGTTGTGGATTTTGTGGGTTGAATGGGGTTGTTGGGCCAAATGTATAGAAGTGTGGAAGGCAAGGTGGACTCCTATGGATATGCAACCATATTCAATATTTGAAAGGCTCCAAGTATGTAGGGATTTTTAGTAAATTTGACCTTTTTCTATATACTTTGTACACTGATGTAATATAGAAGGTACACATTTTATGTCTCAAATCCAGGACTGCCAAGCAATATGTTGTATTGCATGGCACATTCCAAGATGTGATACAATACATGGATAGTATTTTATCCAACCTGAATAGGAAATACTATTGTACCAATGGTGGAACATAGGGTATCATTAAAAGCTCAAAGGGTGAAAGTGGAGATCACAATGCATGACGATGGAAGGTTGAGATGCTAGAGGGTAGTAGAGGTGATGATGTTTATTGACAATCCTATGTTAATCAAGATACATTTGAAGGGGATCCCATCCACGCTAGCGATGATATGCAATGGTGGATCAGGTACCTCAATAGGTATCATCCGAATTTCATGATCATGAAATGTAATCCTAGGATATTGACATGTTTTAACATGCCCCACAAAATTAATGAAAGAATGAGGGTCTTGTGGTTGTAGTTCAATGGATCTCAATATATCCATTAGAGCCTCTCTATGTGACTTTGATTATTAAATTATTTTATATATGGAGAGCCTCGTTGATGACATTCATAGACTTTGAGTAAGTTTTCTCCTTAGCATAATAAATGGGTGAGACAAAGTAGGCATAATAGGATTTGATACTAGTGGTGCCTATGATGTTGATGGAGCATTAGGAGGATCTATAGGTTGTGTTGGTTGTGTTGGATACCATCTATTTCTCATCACAATATTAATCATTCCCATGAAACTTGGTTATGTGGGATGGCATGCACTTGATTAACCTACTTAGGTTACTTTGTTTTGACAACAAGTATTGTGTTTGATCCGCATTGGGGAAAGGGATCTTGGAAGACATCTATATTTTGGTTGTTAAAGGCAAGAGGATTATCGATCTAAATATCTTACCTCTTGATCATATCCTATACTATATTCTTGAATGTGTAGCATGACTGAATTTCATACCTCTTTTGTCGATGATAGTTGTAGTATTGATCCTCCTTGTAAGATTTAGATTTAGGATGATTAGGATCCAATGGTCGGATATCAAGGAGTGTAATTTCTTGTACCTTGCATAATCGATTAAATATTGATGCCAAAGACTTTGGCAATGGTATATATTGGTCATGTGGTCAATGAGGTTGAGTTTGGATTTGTTATGATGGATTGGTCACTTGAGTATTGTACCACATCGGTGGAGGTTGGGTTTGATAGTTAGGTGGTGTTGTTAGAGCTTGATTTGAGGATCTAGGGGCACTTAAGACAACTTGGTTTACTGGAGTTGCTTTAGGTTGAGTTTGAACACCTTTTGCATTTTTATTAGGCCACTTCTTTTTCAAATTTTAATCTCTTCTTCTTGGATCTTGATGTTCTCTATTACCTTTGCCTACGCAAAGGCCTCCTCAAAGGTCCTATACTACTAAAATTTCAATAGTAATGAGATTTTTTTGGTGTAACTTCTTGTGAGCATTCACGTTAGCTTGATGATGGGTAGGTTGAAGGGTAATTTTGTTATGAACAGACCTCCACTTGTTTCCATACTCTATGATTGGTTCATCCTCGAATTGTCAAAGATTATATAGATCGATCAAGGTGGCATTTTACTTGACATTGAAGGCAAAGCATTCCAGAAACGCATATACAAATTTTTCAAAGGTTAAGATACTGTGGTGTGGTAGATGATTATACCACTCCAAAGCACCCCAAATAATAATTATAAGGAATGTTCATAGCATGAGGGGGTCATTATCCTAAAGATAAAAATATGTATTTATGAAGCTCATCACATGTTCCTGTGCATCTTCATCACCCTTAAACTTGTCTAACTTTGGCATTTTAAAGTACTCAAGATAGGGTAGTGACAAAACCAATGGATGTAGAGGATGATTGGTAAGCTACCGTAGGGTAGGTTTCTAGTAACATGAACCTAAGGATTACTTTTCTAACATGTTGAGGCACTCTCTCAATAATTTATAGGCCTCGAGAAAGATGATGGCATATTTCTACTTTTGGCCTTGATTGGTTTGGAGATTCTATTATGGATGAGGTGGTTGGTGAGTGGTATCAATAGGTATGTCACCATATGTTACCTCGAGATACGTATTAAGTGGTTCTTGATACTCAAGTGCTTGTTCCTCATAGGCTTCATTATCCTGTTGATAGGGGTAAGTTTGATAGCATTCTAGTGAATAGGGTTGATGATGATGAATGGGTGGTGGTCTAGGATGTTGATGATGAGTTTGATTTGAGCGTGGGTGAGGTGGAAGATTCTAGTTTGGGTGTGATGGAAGGTTGTGCCATTGTGCTTGGTGCCTTGGGTGTTGTTGGGCTAGTTGCCTTTGCTACATATATGTGGTCAACCTCTGATGCATCACCTATTGTAACTAAGAGTTGTCCTAGGTACCTAGTTTTGGTTTGCTAGGTTAGTTGTGTATGGCCTATTCACATGTGTGTGAGTGATATTAATAGGCATATTTTATTCTTTGGCCCTAAAAATATTGAAAACTTGTTTTCTAGGGTCGCAAGAGGCCGCATTAACTTGGTATTGTTATCGAAAGACAAGTTTTGTGTAATCAAAAGGCATTGAAGTGCACTGCCCTTAACCATACTATATATTATAAGGTGTAGCGGGAGAATGAAGATCATCATCCCTAGGACCATGAGCCAATGTGGTTGTATTATGATTACCTTGATCATCATATATGTTCAAATAATCATACTTACAACTCATCCAAGGATGATCAACTAGAGTAGCTTGAATATCCCTATCTTGTTGTGAGGTGCACCCTTTATCCTGATCAATGGGAGTGACAAGTCGAGCTGAGATATGGATACATGGTAGGGGTTTTCTAGATGTTTCAGTTTGGTTATAGTTATCCCTATAAAAGGCTTCCAAGGTATCCTAATTAGGATAATATATATATTGATCATATTTAGTACTTGTGGGTGAGTTGTGAGTGTGGACGCCCAGTGTGTCAGGGTCAATGGTGTTATAGATTATGTTTAAGCTAGGATGATCATGCCACCATTCAGGGATGATGAGGCCCTATGGATCAATCCAAAAATGATCCATAGCTATAGGCAATGGATCAGCAGTATAATCTTGAGAATGATATTGACTTCATGTTACGATCATCTGCTAGGAAAATGGTTCGTAAATACCCATGAAAGTAATCTCAAGCACTTTCTTAAGCTATGCACACAAAGAAAATAAACAATCAAGAAAGCACTCTTTAATTTTTTTGTTTTTCTAATTTTGTTGTTTGATTTTGTTTTTTTAACTTTTGTTTTATTCTTGATTTTTGCTTTATTTAATTATTTATTTTTTGTGTTTGTTTTTTTGGAACCTCTACTCTTATATACTAAAGGAGATGAATATAACTCTATAAAAGGTAGTTTGCATGCATCCTATATTGAGAAATGCAACATAAAAAAAAAAAGTGGCTTCCTATAAGGATAAATTGGCAGTGGGTAACACTATAGGAATAAAAATACCCCCCCAAAGACAGGTCATGCTGTCTAAATCCTGTTACTTGCCCAGTCAAGATTTTGCTTCAAACTCGAGTGTGCTTAGATATAAACAATAGTTACGTTCCACAAATTATTATATTGTGGTTAAAGGGCATCTAATCCTAACCTACTTCAAGACACATCCAAAAGTAGGGGATTTCTTGGTGATGAAGTCCAAGAAACCACTCACGGGGGCTACTATGGTGTGTAGGGGGTGAGCCAGTGGAAGGAGGTGAAATCCAACATCATTGGTCTCGATTGGGGGTTGGTGATGAAGGCTAACCTTGCCAATGTTTATGTGATACATGCGTGTGTGAATTCCTTTTATTGTAGAAATAAAATAAAGAGCACACAATGATTATAAAATGCAAATTGTAAATTAAAATGCATCTATTTTCTTTAATAATGCTTAACTTTTCATCAATCAACAATGCATGAGAGAAAATAGTGAAGATAGTAGGATCATCTCTCTATGAGACGATCACAAATCTGAGATCGTCTTGGTATGATACGGTCACATTATGACAGATTGAAAACCAAAATAAAAATGCATGCATGTAATTATGCTATGTATTTTTGTTGCTTTTCTATTTCACCTCGACTATCTAAATAGCATAACCTAGAATCCTTTGATTTGATGCAGACCTTGTATATCCCTATATTTTTTCCTTTTATTCAAGGCCATCTTGTTATGATATGGTTTTAGAATATGGATCATCTTGTTGTGATACGGTGGTCATTGTGTACCTGCGAAAGTTAAAAGTAAATAAAAAACCTTGCTGGAAGTTTTGGTTTGGGTTGAGTTTCCTGGTCTCCCTATTTTGTGTTGGCCCTTTTTGAAAACCCTAGATGCTCCTTTGGGGAAATTCATTTACCAAGAATCTGCTAAGTTTTTTGTCCTCGTCCTACTAAGCAAGTTTGCATGAAATTCAACCTTTCCAAGGATTTGGATGAAAATATTGATATCACATTGGATGGGGAAACCTATCGACAGTGTGTTGTGTATATCAACTTACCCAATACTTTCTATCGGTGATAGTCATCTTCTCATAAAATTAGGGATTGTCGGCTTATGACTAGTCAAGCTTAGACCCATACTTCAGCACCTCCTCCTCCCACCACCATTTTTATGGTGTAGCTTGAAGGGGCTAAAAGTGGATAAGAGTGGGTTAATGTATCCCATATTCAGTGAAAAAAGCACCCTAAGAATTAGGTATGACATGCATCAGCTAGTTATTCAGTTGCGTTTCAAGGTCCTCAAGAACCCATGGTCATTCAGCAACCTCAACCTAATCCCATGACATGGACTGGGACATCCCTTGTGGATGTATTTTTGATTACATATGACCCATTGGATCCCAAAAATTCTTCCTCTCTGGTAGGTGTTGGTCTAGCAAGATCTTAGACTTACAAGGCACATCACTCATGCATCCTTCCTCATGAAATGGGGGAGTATAATGTTGATAAGGGGCACCAGATAGATGATGTGCATTGGCAATTCATCGAGGCTCAAGGCCACCCAGAATGCTTCACCACAAATAAATTTGGAGCTCTTAGGAATCTCGAGGACTCTAAGGTTGTTGAGGATAGTATGCACCTCGATCGGGCTTAATGATTTTTATCTCATGGAATGTAAGAGGACTTATGGATCTAGTCTGAAAATACCAAGTCCACGATGAGCTAACTAAGGTCTCTCACACGTTTGGTAATATTGACTTTGTTTATCTACAAAAAGTTAAATTTTTTGATTTTAATCTAAGATTGTACATATATTTTTTTGTGGTTGTGTGGTTGCTTTCATGCAACCCGTCATACTCTTGGTAAGGGAGGAGTTGTTACTTTTGTCTCTGCTAAGTGGATGACGAATGTGGTTTCTTGGGGGGTGGACCCCTCAAATCAAGTTGTCTAGACTCTATTTGAATTTCAAGGTTAGTCTTTTAGAATAATTAATATGTATGCATATAATGATGTTTTTAACCATTGTATTCTATGGTGGTGGTTGGTTTTTTCTTTGCCATATGTTGTCTGGGTGTTTTGTGGTGACTTTAACATGATTGAGAAACCCTAGGATAAGGTTGGGTACATGCCAATGCGATAGAATGTTAAGGAAAGAGAAGCGTGGTTTTTCATGAAGAATAAACTAGGGTTGTTAGATCCTAATTTATGTTTCTCTCAGTTTGAATTCCCTAAGAATATTTGGTTCACCTGGTCTAATTTCCAAATAATATTTTTGAGGGTTTTGAAATGCAAGGACCGAGTAATGCTTATGGATTCCCACCACTTATTCTTTAACAAGATTTCTCTGTCCTACCCTTTTGTTCATGTCATTCTAGACACTACCCTCTTTGATCACTCCTTGATTATTTTTAACATTGCCACCCGGGCCTCTCCTCCTTGATGCTTTCAATTGTAATTTTATCTAAATGTTTCCTTTATTCAAAATGATGCTATGAAGGCTCATATTACCCAATGCTGGTATCTTATCCCAAGACCCTCTGGCTTGGTTGGCTGGATTTTTTGGTGGAATAAGGACATTCAACGTACGGATTCTATGCTTCAATCTCTTGGGGTTGAAGTTGTGAAGCATAGGAGGGTTGCAATTTCTACCCTCAAAAAATAATTATCAAAGGCCTCTATGAGACTTGATTCTTCTACATTCAACCAATATTTACAAGCTCATGTTTCTCTAATTCTTCATGAGCTAAAGAAAGCATATCTTTATGATGCCAGAGGAGCTCAACTTCATGCTAGAATGCATTAGCAAAAGATTGGGGACAAGGTGTCTAAATAATTCTTCAAACAGTTACATCCCTCTTCATCAGCTATGCAATTTTAAGATCTTCAAATCGATGGGGGTAGACTCACTGGGCTTCCTTATATCATATATGCCTTTGTCTACCATTATCAAAAATATTTTTCTTCTCAACCATTCACCCTCACTGAACAATAGGTCTTGGCTAAGTTTTGTGCAGCGGTTCTAGCAAAGCTCTCTTTTGAGAAAAAATCTAGTTGTAAAGCCCATATACCTCCTGAAAACCTTACTAAGGCTCTCTCTCAAATGATGAATGATAAGGTCCCTAGGTTGGATGCATTCCCCTATGAATTTTTCAAATAATTTTTGGATTTCATTGGCCCATACTTGCTTAAGGTCTATCAAGATGCAATGATCATAGGTTTCTTGGGTTCTATAATCAATAAAGGTAATATTCAATTCATACTCAAGGTTGGGGACACTAAAATTATTTTTTTATTGGATTTCAATCACTCTTTTTAATTTCAACTATAAGATCATTGCCAAAGCTCTGGCTTTAAAGTTATGACCCATTTTACCTTTAATTATCAGACCTAAACAAATTAGGTTTTTTCAAGATCAATATATCCTAGATAATATCCTGGTAGTATGGGAAAGTATGGGATGGGCTAGACAGTCTCAGAAGGATGCTATATTCATCAAAATTGATTTTGAAAATTTTTATGCTAAAATTAAGTGGAATTTTAATCTTACCATGTCACAAGCACTTGGATTTGATTTAAACTTTATGAAGTATATCAATATGCTCTTCTAGGATGCTTAAGCTATGATCACTCTGAATAAAACTCAATTTGAAGTCCTGGTCCTGTTCTGTTCGATGAGGCAAGGCTACCCAATTTCTCCTTCTTTGTTTATCCTGGCTGCAAAAGCCTTTGGATACCTCCTAGCTACCCAAGTGTCTTAGGAAAATATTCAAGGAATTTCTCTTCCCAATTTTCCAAGTCAGTTGGTTAATGGGCACTTTGATGATGATTCTTTCCTGACCATTAGGGAAGATCAACAATCTGTATCCAATGCTTTTCATTTCCTTGATATCTTTTGTGCAAATTTAGGCTCTAGCATTTAGTGGCATAATACTGCCTACTTTCTAAATTCTGCTAATACTTATCCAGATTGGCTTTCTCAATATCCCTGGCAATGGATTCAACCTAGCAAAGTTTTTAAGTTTATGGGCATCCCTTTTGCTTTTCAGAGTACCTATGCTCAACTCTAGAATCATTTACTCTAGAGAGTTGATAAGAAGATTTTTTATTGGATTACCAAGAAACTCTCCCTTGCAAGAAAATTCTAAGTTTGCTCCAATATTTTGGCTACCACTCATGTGTATTTTTCTTCCTAATGGACTCCATCCTGGGCCTGTTACCAAAATCTATAGAAGTTGTTACGATATTTTCTTTGGGCTAGATCTTCTCAGAAGAAGGGATTTCATTGATTAGCATGGGAAATTTATTGTCTTCTCAAGTCCTCTAGTGGGATTGGTCTATTTGACTATCAACGTCGGGGATTTGCTCTATATGCAAAGTGGGTTGTTAGTGCTATTAATGACCTAGAAGCCTAGAAGATCCTAATTCAACACTGTATTTCTACAAGTCTTCCTTTGGGTAAGAAATTTTTGTGGGGGATGTCTCTCCCATCTATTTTTACAGCCCCTATGTTTATTAAAATTTAAGGCTCCTTTGTGATGCAGAGCATTTGGCGAGTTTGGGAGGCTCTTTAACCTTAGCTCTATTGGTCTAGTTATGGGAAAAAAAAAAAGGGCTTCCATAGCCTTCCTTAATGTGTAGTGGTCATCTATCATTACTTACCAAGACTCCCCTTTGGCCTTGTTTCAATGGATTCATGCTTAGTGGTTTTTCAAGAAGGTAATTGCTACCAATTCTGATTTCTTCTCTTCTCATACCAAAGATTGGATTCCTTGGGAGGTTTTCAAATGGTTTCATAATTTAAAACTGAAATATAAGACCATGTATGATACTATATTAGATAGCATTCCCTTATCTTTTTGGCCAAAAAATATCAAGCATTTTCAAAAACCTTGGTGGTTGGATTGGACCTGGCCGAAGAACATCCCGATAATTCAGTACAAGGCCCGTTTGGGATATTCCTAGCTTTCTCCATACTTTCTCATGGTCGGTAAGTTGAATGAGAACTAGGAATTAATCTCCAGTTCTTCACAGTGTAAATTATATCTTAACATGGTTTGGGCCTCTTATCTTGAGCTAAAACTAGCTTTTCTTGCTTGGAGTCTTCTTCTTCAAGGTTTGCCTGTGGGGCAATGACTGAAATACTTGGACATGGATAATCCCAAAATTTATTTTTGTAATGAACCTAAAGATTGCACTCATGTTTTTTGGTCGTGTTGTAAAGCTCAAATGGCTTGGAAGTGGCTGGAATATTTCTTTCAACCTTATATGGCCACTTCTTTTTCTTAGCACCATTCCCTGCTAGGCAATGCTCCTAATTTTTCTATTCCTCTTGGGCTTGTCTGGAATATTTTGAGAGTCAATATTCTTTTTCACTTATGGAAGGCCATAAAAAATATAGCTTTTTCCAGAGATACAACGTATGATTCCTTTTATTTAGCTAATAAGTATGTTGTATTTTTTGACTCTTGGCTACAACAGTGCGATGCCCTTAACGATGGCGATGGTTGCGTTGGCGGCGTCGACGGCGACGTCGACGGCAGCAACGGCGGCGTCGACGACGGCGTAAGTGAGGCTGTCGTCGACGATGAAGAGTTCGAAGAAGTCGACGTCGTCCATGTACACTTGGACGACGTCACGACAGTTTATGACGGCCAAGCGAAAGGCGTTGGCAGCGTTGACAATAGCATCGACAACGGCGTCGGCGACGTCGACGGCAAGACGGCGGCGTCGACGACGGCGTAAGTGAGGCTGTCGTCGACGATGAAGAGTTCGAAGAAGTCGACGTCGTCCATGTACACTTGGACGACGTCACGACAGTTTATGACGGCCAAGCGAAAGGCGTTGGCAGCGTTGACAATAGCATCGACAACGGCGTCAGTGGTGCAGACGGTCTCACGAAAATCGTCGACGGCAACGGCGGCGGCGGCGACGGCGACGGCGACGGCGGCGAGGGCGGTGGCGCAGGCTCGCTGGTGGCGGCAACGGCGGCGACGACGCGGGCTCGCTGGTGGCGATGGCGGCGGCGGCAGGCTGCGCGCTGGCTCGTTGGCGGCGGCGCGGGCTCGTCGAAGGCAGCGACGGCGCGGCGGCCGCGCGGGCTCTGCTGGCGGCTGCGCGGGCTCTGTCGACGACGCAGGCTCGCTGGCGACGGCGGCCGCGACGGCGACGGCGGCCGCGACGGCGACGGGCGTGGGCTCTGTTGGCGGCGGCGGCGGCAGCGGTGCGGGCTCTGTTGGCGACGGCGGCGGCGACGACGGCGCGGGCTCTGTCGACGGAGCGGGCTGTGTCGGCGGCGGCGTCGACGGCGGCAGCGCGGGCTCTGTTGGCGGCGGCGGCAGCGCGGGCTCTAGCGGCGGCGGCGGCGGCGGCGGCTTTGTAGGAGGCGGCGACGAGGGAAGCGGAGGCGCCGACGAGTGCGTCGGTGCGGGCGACGTCGGCGCGCACCGCGTCCTCGGCCGTGTCGAAGGTTCTGAGCCACCTACTGATCTTCATGCCCGGTTCTCTGATCTCCTTCACTTCTTGTCGCGGCTCAATTTCGCAACCCCCTCCCACCGCCCTCGAAATCCCCATCGTCTCCACTGCCGTATGAGGAGACGGCCGCCGCTCTTCACAGACATACGAAGAATTGTGATTATGATTGGACTCGAGCTCGAAGCGGTGACCGAAGCCGCTCTCGGATGCCAGTCTCTCGCCAGTTTCTATGGCCGTAAAATCAACAGATGGGACAACAGATGGGAAGCTTTGTTGATAATGGCGACTCTCAGATGGATTCCCCTGCTGCGCCACCGCTCCGGTGGCGGAAAAAGCGTTGTTATTTTCGTCGTCAATTAAAAATTAGTCTTTGCTTTCGCCCCGTGAATTTCTCGGGCCTTGGTGTCGTAGGCGCGTGCCGCCTCCTCTGCGGTGTCAAAGGTTCCGAGCCACACACTGGCCTTCTTGCACGGATCTCTGATCTCGGCCCCAAATTTTCCCCAAGGCCGCTCCTTCACACCTCTGAAATGCGTCTTCTTCATTTTCTGCCGCGGCTCGATCTCGTAACCCCCACTCACCGTTCTCTCTGCCACTGCCATAAGAGGAGACGAACTCCCCCCTCCCCTACCCCCCCCCCCCCCCCCCCCCCCCCCCAAGAAGAGGAACCCCCCCCCCCCCCCCCCAGGAGACGACCTCCGCTCTTCAGACAGAGAAGAAGAATTGTGATTATGATTGGACTCGACCTCCAAGCGGCCGCTTTGGGACGCCAGTTTCTTGCCAGATTCCGTGGGCGTCAATCCAGAGATGACAAGCTGTAGTGATAAAATTAAAGACCACACGAGGAAGACGGACGGTGCCTTGTTTTATGGTGTTTTTGATGTGCATGACTGACAGACGGTAGTGTTTTTGCATACATACATGATCCATAGCACGCATGTAAATGAGTAGTTGGAACGCGGGGTCAGTGGGACCGCGAGTTTGAGTCGGCAAAAATAAAGCGCAAGAGTCCGGCGCGCTTACGGAAACTGGTCAATGGCCTATTCAAATTACAATTCAGATAAGGTGAGATTTTTTAAATCTCTTTATATTTAAGATTTAAAAATTAAAAATAATTGTGTATTATATATTTTAAAGAAAAATTTATGTTTTTTAACGATTGAATTTTTTATATTATTTTTGTCTGTTTTCTTAGAACCATACAAATTATTAAAATTCTAAAATTTAAATTCTAATGAGTATGGATAGATAAAAGACTCAGATAACCCTATTTTCTGATTAACTTTCTTTACAAACTATTTTACTTTCGGCCCGCTGTTAAGATCCGATGTGAATTCAACGACGTGGATTGCTTGCCGTGGGACGGACGTCGCAGGTCCACCAAGACGACGTGTACGGTGCAAGATTGAGAAGTCAGTACATATGCATGCGACGCAGAAGAATATTAGTAAGTAATATAATATAAAATTTATAAAAATATTTTTTAACTAAAAAAAATATTAATTATGCATAAATAGGATTAACATTTAAGGGGTATTCTAATGAATGAAAACAACTCAAACCATCGGCTTTTTTTAAACATTGTTTAAAAGTGTATTTGGAAGACCATAAATTGAATGGGTAATAGTTGAGTGTTTGTTGATTGTTTGCTTTTAATTAAATATTTTAGAAGATCTGTGTTCTACTTAATTACTTGAAGAATGCTATCCAATAACTTCACTCTTCCCAGCAAATTTACAATTAATAAAATTATTAATTTCCAAATAAAAAATATTACTAAGTTCTAAGTCCAGATCAGTTTTCCTATGGAGAGTGTGTTTGACCTAGAGAATCTCGATGCAGTTATCTTTATCTAAGTTTTTTTTTTTTTGAATTTACATGGTGGAATCCGTAGCCGCCATGAATCTAGGCAAGTTGTCCAGCTTTTTATGGCCGCCATAGTATTCTCGCACTGTCCGTCCCAGAAGCCGCCACACAGATCTTCGTGCAGTCCGCCCCTATAACCACTATGCCACAATCATTTTAAACCTTTTACCGCTGAAAGCACCAGGAAAGAGACAAGCGTTCAGTTTGACGAGGCCCGAGATTTGAACCTTGGACCTCCGCCCCTTTTGGATGAACCAATTGGTCTACACCTCGAACCTATCCTTACCTAAGTTTTTATATTAAGAAATATTACTAGTTTTCAAGTCAAGATCAGTTTCCCTATGATAGTTTTAGGAGACGGTTTTTGACATGGAATCTGGGTGCAGTTATCCATACCTAAGTTTTAATATTAAGAAATTTTGTATTTTTGAGAGAAAGGAAACTGCTATGCCACCTGGAATTTGATGGGCATTTGATTGTATTTTGTATTTTGAAATTGTAGGTTTTAATTTTATATCAATAGATTTTTATTTGCTATTTTTTATAAATCTTAAATTTCACAATTAAATAATTTAGATTTTAATTATGACATACAAGTGAGGAGTAAGGATACATTAAATGTGCCTCCTTTTTAATTTAATGTGCTGGCATAAAATACTAATATAGATAAACATTAAATTAGATAAACATTAAATTGGAACATGTACTACATTGGTAATTATATTTCTCTTATATATATTTTATTAATAAATTTTCAATTAATTAAATTGCATGAATTTGCGTCTTTATTCCATCGAATGCCCTTCATATGTTAATTGCGCCTTTATATATTTATGTTCAATTATTTTATTAACTTTCTCAACTTGATTTTGTGCCGAATGTTTTTGAATTTTTCTTTGACAAGTTCCTTTGCGAACAAGTGCCTCATTCTCTTTAAAAAATAATAATAATAACTTTACAACCCTAATAAATGTTTTAATAGGACATAACCTTAAATTACTATATACGAAAACAAAAAAACAATTTCCAAGGGATTAGATCTGGAAGCACGCCTTTCGTGCCACTTGACGATTTGTTCCAGTCAAGCTAATATTATGTTATCTGATCATAAGTTCCGTCATTTTTCCAAACTAGATAGCTTCATGGCAAGCGGATTTGCACGGCATAGTCAACTTTTGATGTAGAATAAAATCACCACCACAGCTTAATTTTAAAATAAAACAAAAATGTACTTGAAGTTCTGGACTCCATAATACTTTTATAGGATTGCTTAGAAGCTTAGTATTCACACGGTTTTAGATGTGATGCACAGTGTTTGATATTCGTTACGAAAAGACATAATTGCAGGGAAGATTGTCCCAATAAAAAGTGAAAGTAAAGATACTTAACTTCTATTGGGCTCCAAGTATGTGTAGCATCTCCGTCTATCTTTATAAACGATGGGCCACAACAAGGCTAGATAAATAAATCATTAAATGAAGATCGATGATGTTTGATAATGATAGTTAAGACAACCGTGAATGTTGAAAGATGTACAAAGCTTTGCATAAATTAGGTTTCACCCGGTTACAAACAAAGAGAAGGCTCTGCATAAATTAGGGTTTCAATTTCTGCAAAAGTTAAAAAGTCCTCTTAGAAAAACTCTTCCTTCACTTTATTGAAGAATTTGTTTATTCGTTGTGGAAATCCGGATGAAAGTTGCAGAATTTGATTTGATTGAGAGGTGAAGAGAAGTACGAAATTTTAAGATTAAATTTGAAACGATAATATAAGTAGCGTTCTTATCGGTAGACCATAACAACTATATTAGGACTTGACCTAAACTAATATTACTCGCAAACTTCAAAGACGAGGTTTATGTTCTCTATGTTTGTTTTGAGACGATATTTTGTGTTTTTATTTTGGTTTAAGATTTTTGAATGAATTCTGTAATTGCAGCTTTGGAGGATAATTAGAGTGGTCCTTCCTCCTTGAAAAGTGGGAATTTGTACTCTAGTATCGTGTGCTAGGTTAGCAACTCACTATTTTGATTTAGGAATCTTTATTCTTATGTCTTCAAAGCAACACTGTGCCGTCCACCTGTAGTTATAAGCATGTTTGATCGAAAGCTCAAAGGAACTCCGATACGTCCTTTAGTATAAACTAAAAGGGAAAGTAACAATGGTCTGGGTGTAAAGTGTAAACTAAATCCTGTGTTAAAAATTGGATGACTTAAGGATTTATATTAAAATGGAGTATGACATGCTCTCAAGTATAAGATGAAAGGAAAATAATAAAAGGTAAAAGTTGTAGTGGTTTGAATTTTGGGCTGCTAGTTATTAACAACTTTTTTATGTTAAAAAAAAAAAACAATGATCTGAATGTAAAGTATAAACTAAATTATGTGTTAAAAATTGGATAACTTATGAATTTATATTAAAATGGATAACAAGATGAAAGGAAAATAACATGGATTTGGCATACAGAGGGATTGTGGAACAAAGTAACTTTGTTTTAGTTGTAAACAAAATCCAAGTTTAATTCTTAAAATATTATATGAATACAAGTCTAAACTAAAAGCTGGAGATACATATCCTTCTTCCTACTTAATTTATTATTTATATTCTAATTTTATTTATATACAATTATAGCATCAAATATACATGCCAGATCTCTAAGAGTATCCAACGGGTAATGAGATTTTGAACACAAATCAATGTAAATCAAAACATATAGACAAAAGTCTGCCTAAATAAATAAAACTGCTAAAAATCTTATGGCATATGCTGAAAGAATTAGCCAACACTAATATAGACTATGTATACTTCTAAAACATTGTCGTGTGTTCAACATGTTCTCTTCTTTCATTTTTGTTAATATTTAAGCAAGATGTGATGTCATTTATGTTTTTATTTTAAATTATAAAATCTTGAAGTAACTGGTCATGGTGATGATTTTTTTTAAAGACAATGGTGAAATTATACAAAAATTTTCTTACGTTATATGAAGGTTTTAAATGGGGTGAAGATAAAATATTTGGGTATGATAATAGAAAACTAAAACAAGCATAAAATGTCATAGATAAATAAATTATAAATTATTATATATGTGTTATTTTGTCCAGTTTTTTAAAATTGAAAAGTTATTTAGAGTGGTTTGTTTTGCTTAACATTGCTTAACATTGAAAAGCTTTTTAGAGTGGTGTGATTATAAAATTTTAGTAGTTGTTCATTATATGGCTTTGAAATGGTTCATCCATAGTACATTGTGACCCTATGATGGTATTACAACAACAACTTTGTAATTTTTATCTAATATTTTATTCCACGCTGTTTCAGTACACTTAAAATATTGCATTAGAATTCTATCAAAGGTAAACATGAACTTTCTCCATTTAGCTTTGAATATATTGGTGTATTCTTCCAACTTTAACATGACAAAAACCTCAACAAAAATGACCATGTACAAAGAAACCAATATGATGATGGAAATATTATCCATAGTCATTGATAAAGTCACTTGTGCATAAAGATGCTAAAAAAATATGGTTTGATGCAATAGAGAGAAGGATGAAATCTATTCCAGATCATATTATACAAATTGAAGATGCCAATAAGGAAAGAGTGATTGCTACAATGAAAGTAGCTTACTTTATTTGTCAAGAAGATTTATCTTTATCTAAATATGAGAAACTTTGTAATTTCCTCATAGATATGAAAACACCAAATATGCCCAAATCTCAAGACTACTCTTCATACACAAATCGTAAGGCTGCAAATGATTTTCTTTATTGTATCTCAAAATATCTTGAACAATGTCAAACAAGATGTATGTTGGAAAGCCCATTCTTCTCATTAATGGTTGATGAAAGTACTGATCATACTTTGGAAAAACATCTTGTGGTTTATGCAACATATTTAGATTTGCAAGGTCTAGGAGCACCTATTTCACAATTTATGGAGCTCAAAGATATACCAGATGGAAAAGGAAAAATAATATATGACATTGTGAATCATATAATGAATGGTAGAGGTATTTTGTTACAAAATTTGATAGTAGTTTCTACATATGGAGCTTCAGTGATGATTGGAAATGAAAATGGATTTGTGTCTTTTTTGAAAAAATATATTCCAAACCTGATTGCAGTTCATTGTGTAGCTCATCATGAGGCTTTGGTAGCAGCAGATGCTTCTAAAAATGTACCAAAGTTATTGCATATTGAAAAGCTTGCAAATAAAGTGTATTCATGGGTTCAAAACTCACCAAAAAGGAGTAATGAATTAAATGATTTACTTAGAGTTATGGAAATTGATCTTCTAGATGTTTTACAAATACATGCAGTTAGATGGCTATCAAGAGGAGAGGTTATCATAAGGCTTGTAAAGCTTATGCCTGCTATATTAACCATGTGGAAAAATGATAAAAAATTTTCTTCATGGTATGACAAGGCACACATATATTCTATTCAATATTGTTTGCATATGCTTGCTGACATATTGGGTGAGTTGAATAAGTTATTTCAAGAAAAAAATGTAGATATTACAGGTCTTGGGTTGGCTCTTGATGTAACTATAAACACATTGACTAAATGGTTTCTAAGAGAAGAAACATTTGCAAATGGAGCAACTCATCTCTCAAAATTTTTAACTGATTCTCAATATGGATTTATTGAAATCAAAGTACAAGATAATATCATTGACAGACATGATTTATTATATAAATCTATCTCGTCTATGGAGAATGATTATTTCAATGATGTAAGGAAACAAGGTATGAAACTTCCTATTGAAGGCACACAAGAGAGTTGTCACAAGCTTACAAAAGATTATGTTGAATCTATCATTAGTTGTTTAAATGCAAGGTTTCCAGATCTTCCACTATTTAATGTAGCAAAGATCTTTAGCCCTTGCTATTATCCAAAAGAATGTTGAACTAGAGAAAATAATTCAGAGCGTTGGCTACAAAAACTTCTTCAACATTTACAGCATAATGTCTCAAATGGAATTGCACCTCTATTTGATGTCAAGGCTTGTAAAAGGGAGCTGCATTCTTTTGTTGATACATTAAATTTAGCTTGTGAGGGTTTCTCAATGAAGGAAGCATGGAGGACATTTCGTAATACAGAGCAATGATATAGAAATTATCCTCATATGATGAATTGATGACAAGTTGTATTCTCCATTCTTGCAAGTACAATACATTATGAAAGAGGATTTTCTAAACAAAATATTATCAAAGATATTAGAAAATCAAATTTGGGGTTGGATACATTAGATGCACTCATGAGAATATCTTTGAATGGACCCGCAACAACCAATATTGATTGGAATGAAGTTTATGATATTTGGAGAGATGTAAAGCCAAGACGAGTTCTTGAGCTTTAGAATGAACACTTGTGTTTTTTGAAAGGGTTTAAAATTTAAATGATTAAAAGTAGTTTATTATGCAATGATGCCAAAACTTTGTAAAAAAAATTATTTTTGAGATAAGCTTTACAATATTGTATGACTTTTATAATAAGTTCATTTTGTTCTATCCAACACTAAATATAACTCAACAATAAATTTATTTTTTTATATGCACTAAATTCATGGTCTTGTGTTGTGAGTGGTAATTCTCTTATTGAACCATCTTTGATTCTTAACTTCAATTGTTCTTTATGATTGTAGAATGCTAGTCACTATTAACTATTCTTAACTTCAATTGTTCTTTATGTCATTACATATACTAATCCTAAACAATTTTCAATTTTGCAAATGTACTAATCCTAAACAATCTTCAATTTTGCAAATATCTTCTACAATATTAGTTTTTTTAGCATGCAAGAGGTAGTTAGAGTCTAGTAACTTAATTTAGATAATATTTATATTCTTAGAACTCCATAACAGTGTGGAGAATCTAAGCTTATATTTTTGAAATTAATTGTATATTTTTAAGAATTAATATTTATTCTTTTAGCTTAGATGTGCCAATCTAAAGATTCTATATAATTTTTTTGATAATTATAATTAAATGAAACATTTATTTGAAACTAAAATTTAAAGTTCAAGGCAGTTGAGGAATCACTTGGACAACTCTCAATTCTCATTTTAATAGCAGCAAAGGGAAGACCAATGCTGGAAACAATTATTAGTGAGTAATGGCCACATTTTTTTTTATCTAGTTATAGGATGGAGCTGGATTGGTGGAGTGAAGGATTGGTGGAGTGAACCTGATTATGGAAAAAAATAATATTTATTTATAATCAGAAGGTTGTGTTATTTTTTAGTTGGAAGATGTTCCTTTCTAAGCATCTTTCTGAAAGTAAAACATGCAAGGGTGAAAGTAAGTAGAGCATTGAGTGAACAAGGCTAATACTTTGTTTCTGTGAGACATGCCTTGAGCAAAATAAGATATTATTTTATAAATTCCATGAAGTTAAAAAGAGCCATTATTTCTTTTTAAAAATTATTAACCCTAACTGAAATTTGGTAATTATTTTTTGAAATTCTAGCCCTGATTGAGTGCATTGAAATAGTTCAAGGATTTTGGTTTCGAAACTTGATTAACATAAGGATTAGTATTCCATGATTTGACTACGATACTACATATGCTAAGTACCTTTATATTAAAAGGAATAATGGTAAATATTTGGAGTTTCAAACAGGTTCTAAGTTCTTAGGAGACAAGTTTCTGCATTATGTTTAATGTTAATAACCATAAATATTTTTTGAACCAAAAGTAAGAATAACAAGCACTTCTAACCTTCAAAATTTGAATCCAATATTTGGGAAGATAATGTTTATGTGTTATTAATGGATTTTTTTAGGTATAATTTAGATGGTTTAATATGAAAGATCTTGAAATTTTAAATAGAGGTTTAAGGATTGAATTTTATAGGAGGTAGGATTGTACATCATTTTTTAGTAATTGTAATTGAAATATGGTTGGATAACCTAGTTAAATAACATCTTTAATGAGGATATTTTCATTATTTTTGTGAAAATAAGTTATAATAATAACACTTAAAATAATTTTACTATTGAAAAAAATACTTGTAAAATAAAATAAATAAAAAGAGAGCATTAAAATAACAACAACAATTTACAGGACAAATACCCTAATTAAATGTTTCTAATAAAACTAAAGAGGAAAGATCATTTTTATGATATTAGTTTCAAATAATGTGCGTACATTTAATAGAAGTACAAAACAATTATGGGTAGTTTCTATAATGAGCAAATAACTAGTTGTCCAAGCTCCTAATTGTCGCTTACTTTAGCTTATCCAAATCAATGTATCTATCCTTAAGCATTACAAATAAAATGATTATTTAACATTCTTCGACATTCTCCCCATAATGCTTAAGGTCCAAATTTTTAATTTTTGAGATCCAACTTATGCTTCCAAACTACCACATCCATCCTATTTTTGGGTCTTGATGTGCCCTCATCATTAAAGGCATTAGCTTTAAATTCTCATCACACAAGGAAATGACACCCTGAATAAATTTTAACAAATTCATATATCAAATTAGAAACAACACCAACATGCAATTTCTAAAGAATTTACTTAACTAAAGATTTAGAATGAATATACATAACTAGAGAACATAGTCTCAATATAGAAAAGGACATTAATTGAATAACAAACATTTTTAGGCAAACAAAGAGAGGACATGAATGCATTGTTTCATTTTTTATTTCTTTCTCATCACTCCTTTTTTTCTTTGTGTATACTTTTGTTGCTTCTCTTTCTCTTTTAACCTAGCTTTGCATATTTTTTTATTTAATTACTTTAGCTTTCATACCATTTTAAAGGTATGAACTAACTAGGAGTTTCTGGCTCCTCTTTGAACTAGCCTATGATTCAAATGAAGGAGTCTTACTCATTGCTCCAACATTTCTCCTAAGTCACACTACAAGTGCTTGGGACTCTTAGCATCAACACCAAATTCGAGTTTTAACATTGGCTTTGATACCAATTATTGAAAATAGGACATGCAAAAAAAACAACCCAAAAAAAAAAACACCAAAAACAACAATTTACAGAAAAGAATACCCTAAATAAATGAAAATGAAAATGATCCTTTCTCTTCAGTTTTGTTAATAGCATGTTGGGGTCTCTTGTTTCTTTAAATTTTTCATTGTTCTTTTGTTGCTCTCATTTTTTATTGCTTTGTTTTGCAAGTCCGATCTCCCTATGCATAAATAAAAAAAAAAAAACCAATATACAAGCAATGTATAATGAAATTAAAAAACAAAACAAAATATAAAATAAAATGATTTTTAATACCCACAATGTATAATAAAATAAAATAATTTTTGATGTCCACAAAACTATAAATTATAAAATTATATTAATAACTATTATTTATCTTAATATAAATTAAACTTCAATTATTAATTATTAAAATCTAATAAACATACAAATATAACTATATACTATATTAATAAAGATGTTTATCTTATAAATATTTATCAAACTAAACTCTAATTTTTAATTATTAAAATCTAGTAAACATATAAATATAATAAAATAAAAAACATAAAAATTATTAGAAGACTTCAGGGTGAGTGCTTTAGCAATTTTTTTTATATAAATAGATTATTAGATGGCCAACGTCATGCCTTTCATTATGAATCCATGATTAGAACTAGAAAGTTTGTAGAACAAATCCCTCTTACCCAACTTTGACTAAAGTTGGTGGGCATAAATCGTAGCATATTTGGAGTGGCATTAGACACGAGTGTAATGGAAGTATTGGTTACGAAGAGTTTAAGAATTTGTAATTTATAAAATATTCAATGTTGTATTGTATATGTGAGTTTTGTTTTGTATATGTAATATATTTTAATGATAATATTTAATATTAAACTAATTTATTTTGATAATGTAAAAGTATTTTTTATATTTATTTTAATTTTTTAATTTTTATTATTTTAAATATTTTATTTATTTATTTTTATTTTTTAATAAATTATATATGGTTTTTATTAAGGATATTTTCATAAAATATTATATTTGTTGTTAAGTTAATTAAATCATATCTAATATGTTTTTTTATTATAATTTTTTTCATTTATTTTTTATAAAATATATTTTTGAACTTCTTCTAAGTGCTATGTTTTTATTTAGTTCTTTGACATTATTTTGATTAAGACATAAAATCTCACTTGGCCAATTGCCTTTTATTATTTGAATTTCATTAAGATGAAGATCAACACCACAATTAGCTAAATTATCTACTACCCAATTTCCTTCTTTATAAATATGCTCACACTTCTAAGAGATTACCTCTAGTAATAGGTGATGAACATCAACAATAATATTATTTTTTATCAAGTCTTCACACCAATTTTTGTTAATGGCATTGATGATTATTTGTGAAACCTCCCCAATTGAAATATGTTTCCATCCTTTTTTTATTGCAATTTTAATTATTGTAAGAAGTGCCCTAGCCACTACATAGTTGGTAGTTGAAGTTCCATATGATTATGAGTAAGTGAGGAGAATTTTACCTTCATTTTTTTAAAAAACACCACCTCTACCAGTTTTTTCTACATTTCATTTAGAAGCACCATCAAAATTAATTTTGATAAATCCAATTTTTGGATATTTTCATTTTACCCTAGATCAAAGTAGATCTTTTGTTTTAATTTTATTATTGTAGATTATTTTTCCATGTATGTTCAAATCCTATAGCCAAGTTATTACCACTTCTTTTATGCACTTGAGACTTCCCATGGTGAGCACCATATTTGTAGATATTATGCAAGATAGGCAATAATACGATTCCAATTTTGAGATTTATTTTTAAAAATTCTATTATTCCTTTCAAGCCATAAATTTCAACAAATAATAACAATACCAATTCTCCACATAGCACATAAAGTTTTAGCTTTGAAATAATTAATCCAACATTTCATCAACTCTTGATGAATCTACTTGTAAAAAAGTAACCTCAAATAATGTGAGCAAAGAGACATGAACAAGGAAATGGTTTGATGTTTCTAAATATTTTTAACACAAGGCACATCTAAGAATGACAAAATTAAAGAATGGTTAAAGCAATAGCAGAGCACTTTTAAAAGTGAAGTGTTATAAACACTTTGGGATATATTGAAAGTTACATTACTTTGAACTATATAGCTAAAAAAAACAAAAGAATATTTAAAGTAAAGGAAAGCAATTTAGAGGTAATGAAAAGGAAGATTTGTTTCCCTAACCTGATGGAGTCAAGTCACCAAATTAAATTATGATGTTGGGTACAAGAGAAAAAAAGGAAGACAAAGAATATAAAGTGGAAACCACCGAAATTGGATTTGGTCAAATTGAATTTTGATGGAGTATCTAAAATAAATCTAGGATAAATGGGAGGAATAATTACAAATAATATGGGTGATATTTTGTAACATTATATTTTCAATAGTGGTTTTAAGACAAATAATGAAGTTGAAGGTTGGGCGGTTTTGTAAGGGTTAAAAATATGTAGATAAATGAAATGGAATAGAGTATGGATTGAAG
Source organism: Wollemia nobilis (assembly GCA_028583015.1). Taxonomy (NCBI): domain Eukaryota; kingdom Viridiplantae; phylum Streptophyta; class Pinopsida; order Araucariales; family Araucariaceae; genus Wollemia; species Wollemia nobilis. The sequence goes on from JAQPPZ010017039.1 coordinate 2,167,300, forward strand.
GCGATTCACTAATAATAATAAATCCAATTTTGAGGAAAGAAAAGGCTTTGTGGAATATACAAGATATCATTATAAAAATACAAGACCTTGCTATAGAGTTTGAAGAAATCAATAGATAGGCTAGCTAATAAAGAGGTTTTAATAGAGGATTATGAATTAAAATTCTCTATTCTATGGTTAGAGGAAATAGTAAGTTTAGTTGAAGCTAATAATAAAATTTTGATTGCTTGAATCAAATAATGGTTAAGATTCCCTTTAATCATTTCCATTGGTATTTTTTGTTATTTTCATAACATTAATGTGTTTTCATATAGACCATTTATTACAATTCATATAGACCATTTATTACAATTCATGTGGTTTCACTTATGCTTAAAGAAGGAAACTAGTAGTTTCCACCTAGTAAAGAGGATTATGATAACATGAAGTTTGGAAATATTACTCTACTAAGATACAATGCATAGATAGTAGAGATGGAGTTTTGATACTATGAAGGTTGCTATAAAAAAAATGTTAAAAGGAAGGATACTAAATTTTGGAATATTTGTATTTACAAAGTAAATTGAAGAAGATCCAAAAAAATAAAAATAAAAAAATTACTTTTCATGAGAAAAGATGTACGCATTTAACTCTAACAATACAATTCAGATAAGAATTGATTTTTTTTTGTAAAATATCAAAGCTCTAAAAGAGATAATTGTGATTTTTCAAGGCAATGCACTCAAGTACAACCCATTTTTATATAGAAAAAAAAAAAAAAACATTTAATTAAATGACATTAAATTAAGTAATTAATTTTTTAAAATTTAAGTAGGAGATTTAAGTTTGAATATTTTCAAACAACATTAACACATAATAATTGAGTTGTAATACCACTATATAATAATCTAATACAAACAAAACCCATATAACTAATTAAAAAAATAAATAAACAAACCTTTATAACTGTAAATTTTTATATAAAAGCTAAAACAAACATGAAAACCTTATCCTAAATTTAAATACAAAACCATCATATAACTAAATTAATCTATAAAAACTCTTATATACCTAGATATTTCATATAATATTTAAAAATAGCTTTAAAACTTATTAGAATACTTAATGTTTTTTTTAGAAACCACCTTATCTCCTATTAAGAATTAACTAGGAAAACATTTAACTAGATAAATCTATAACAAATCTTAAAAACCAAGATATTTCATATAATATTTTAAATAGCTTTAGAACTTATTAGAATACTTAATGCTTTTTAGAAACCACCTTCTCTCCTATTAAATATATCTTGATAAATATTATAAATCAAAGTGATTTAAATTTAAAGTTTTTTGAATTTTGAACATCAACATCATTATACAATTGTTGTTAATATTTAACATAGGGATTATTTTTTATTTTCTATTTAAATGTATAAATATTGATGATAAGGTCTTGGTAGAGTGGTGATTATGGGAATTTGTGGCAAGGATGTCAAGGGTCTAAGTTCCTTTGAATTTTGATAATACCCTTCGTAGTCTTAAGTCCTTGTATATGTACTTATAGAGTCAATGTCCATATGGGTAGGACAATCACTTATTTCAAGAATATAATTAGTAGAGAGTAAATTTTTTGATATCTTAGGATAGTGGGTGTTTCTTTTAATTAGATTGACCATGAGGTCTTGGTAGAGTGGTGATTAGTGGTACTTGTGGCAAAGAGGTCAAGGGTCCAAGTTTCTTTGACACTTGATAATACCCTTCGTAGTCTTAAGTACTTGTATATGTACTTATGGAGTCGATGTTCATATGAGTATGACAATCCCTTCTAATAATATAATTAGTAGTGCGTCGATTTGTTGATCTCTTGGTATAGTGGGTATTTCCTGTAATCCGCCTAAATAAGGTTTAAGGAAACTGATACTAGTGTATGTGTTAAGGTGATTCCTCCTACACTATGATGTTATGCAGAATCTACATGTATGAATTTCAATGGGTTATTATTTTCAAAAGTCTAACAATAAATATTTTGGACTTTATTTCTTAATGTTATTGTATTTATTTCTTTCACATTAAAAAAATAACTTTAGATTAATGTGAAAACTAACACGACTACATCAAGAATCAGATATATATATATATATATATATATATATATATATATATATATATATATATATTATAATAATATATAATAAATATATATAATAACTTAAGAGATGAAACATGTGAAACACAAAATAAATAAAATGATTTTTGAAAGATCAAAGTAAACTCCTATCCTTCTAAACCACATTAACTTAATATCACTTTTAAAAAATAAATGAAAATGAAACTACCACAAAAAATAATAATAATACATAGATTGTTGGTGTAGCCTACCCCCTCAATTGGTGAATGAGTGAAGAATGAATCTCATGAGCCAATTGATAGAATTGTGGGTGATAATGTGGATGATATGAATGATGTAAATGTATGTGAATGATGTAGTGTGAAATGTGGATGATATGAATGATGTAAATGATTTATTCTATTTTTACCCCAACAGAAAGGGAGTTTTTGACAATGTGGGTGCTATGAATGATGTAAATGTGAATGATGTATCCCGTTGTGGGAAATTGAAATAAAATTTGGTTACCCCAATTTTTGGGGTTATTTTGTGTTGTTGAAGAATATGGCATTTGGCATCATTGAAATGCAAAGTGATGAGAATGCAATATGACCAAGTAAAATGAGTCAACCTATGGGGGTTAGGGTTGTATAGTGATTGTTGAGAAATTTATTAAATAAAAACCAATCATCCTAATAGGCATGTATCCCTGATGATTGTGAATATAAAATATATGATGTAATGATAATTATCCATGTTTCAAGCCCCACAAACAAGGCCATCAATGACAACTATTGAGAAAATTAAATTCAACATAGTTCCACTCAAAAAATGAGGGACCAAAAAGATTTTAATTTTGAACAAGAGAATATTGGATGATTATGCAAGCAAGTGTCGTTATGGATATCTATCCATCCTAATAAATTACATGGATCACCAATCACTGTAATCGCCAAGGAAATAGAGTAAACCACTAGATATGAGGTTCACTTGAAAATGTGGGTGGAATTGGCAAATGTTGAATTGAAGTGTGTTGATGAGTGATTTTGGTTATGTTAAATGAAGATGTAAGAAAAAAAATGCATTTGTGAGTGAATTGGATGATTTTTTGAAATTTGGATTTGTTTTGATGTATTTTGAAGCAATTTGGAATAATTTTACGACTTTTGGTTGTAAACAAAATTTTGATATTCAAATAAATCTATGTTATCACAAAATGTGGTGGGATGATGTGAGGCATGATTGGAATGATGAATATGGTAGTTTTGTAAAATTTTGGACCATTTTGAGGTGTTTTGAAGCTTGTAAAGCAATTTCACAACTTTTGGTTGCAATCAAATGCTAAGCTCCCAAATCATTTTACATGATGTGATGGTGAAATGAATGCATGGATGGATTTTGAAATTATTTTGTGGGGGTTTGCTACATCTTGGGGCCCTTGGAGTCCTTCTACAATATTCTAGAACTAGACGTCAACCAATATTTATGGCAATTATATATGCAGGAGGGCATCCACCACCTTGTAAATGCTAGGAGGCATATGAGTATGCCTGGAAAATGGCCTAGAACATTTAAAAGTGCTCGAATTATCTATAAAAAGTCTACAAGGGTAAATTTGTATTTATTCTTGTGTTCATAGGTTCGAGAAGTAACGTTTGAAGGAGAGTGAGTGAGTGAATGAAGGAGTGTGGGAGTGAAGTGATGGCGATGTAGGGAGTGGATGTAGCAGTAGGCATGGAGGCATAGGTGGTTAAGATAAGTACCCTTGGCACTTTTGTTTAGAGTTTTACATTTGTATTTTAGTTTTTTTTAGTTATGTACACATGTTATGTGTAATGGTAATGTGCATTTGCATTTGTGATGTGTTGTAGTTGAGGATTCTGGAGGCTCAATACCAATTCTCACCTATCATACCAAGGGTAAGGAAGGCTTTGCAAAAGGCCCATTGGGATAATTTGGAGCATATGGAGTTGGTAGAGTATGCTCAAATAGAGGTGGTGAGGGTTAATGAGGAGTACCTCTCTCCCTTAGAAGATAGGTGGGATCCGAATAGGGAGACCTTCCAAATTTTGATTGGTGATGTGAAAGTGACACTCAAGGATGTATATTGTATCTTTTGAGTGCCAGTGGAGGGGTTACATGTCCAAGTAGGATGCGATAAGGAGTGTGAGATGAGGTGGATATTTGGAGATGGATGGAGTTATGTGAGTGTGAGAGGTGGATGGATAAGGTATTTGACCATGTATACAAAGGAGTTGGAGGTATTTCCCACCTTGATAATGTTCCTACTAGCCAATGTGTTGGTTCCTAATAGCATTGGATCTTGATTCCCATGGAACATGATCAGGTTAGTGTACGATATGATTGATGAGCCTTGGGTATATGCATGGGCACCTGATCTACTAGCTCAGATGTATTTAGAGCTATATGAGGTGAAGAGGTGGGGGAAAAATGGGTTGGGTTGTAGTGTATTGTTGTAGTGTTGGGGCTAGGAGCACTTCACTATGGCTCATCCTATGGGCCTACATTATGAGGAGTGGGATAGGGATCAACCCTATGCATTGAGGTGGTAGGTAGTTGAGGAGGTACAACCAAGTCATCCTGGTTGTAATGTCCAGGAATACAGAGATCTATGGGTAGGGTTGACACTAGATCGGGTGGTTTGGATACCATGGTGGGATGCTAGGTGGCCTAGTGATGGAGAGCAAATACAAAGGATCCAATAAGCTAGATGGGTGGTTGGGCGACATGGAAGTGAGGTGGAGTTTATTCAGTTATCATGGGTGATGAGGTAGTTTGGGAAGGGGTAGGGAGTACCTAATGCTCATATGATCTATAGGCATAAATTTAATGAGTAAGATGGTTGCTTGGGTTCATCTAGGGAAACTGGATCAGATGATGAATCAACCCCCATATACAAATTGATTTGATTAGGTGCTAAAACCATATTGTATACCGCTCCTATGGATAAGGATGGGTCACATGGGTGATAGTAATCCATAATAGTTTGGATGCTTAATGGTGTAACTATGACATCTTGGACCACATATTCACCAATACCAGGATTGGTGAGGTGGACTACAACTTATGAGGCTGTGGAGGTGGATGGAATGGATTGGGATGGGAAAGGCTTATGGATGACTTGTGGCTTCAATAATAGGAGGGATGTATGTTGGAATGACATCTCACAATCTGTTAGATCGACTTGTGAGACATTAGTTATTATGGATGAAGATGGATTTTACTGAGAGGTTTGATGAATGGTTGATGATGTGGATGTGGATTAAATGATTATGGGTGCTTATGGTGATGATTATTGGATGTTAATGGATGGTTTTGGATGTTGATGATGTGTATGATGTGGATTAGGTTTGACCATATGTACATGTAGTCAACTGTGATGAATATGGGGGTGTGGAAGTGGAAGTTTGATGTGGGGTGGTGATGGGGAGCTCCTCAAGAATAGAAGTTTTGGATGAAGAAGTGGATGGTGTGGTTGATGGATTTAGGAATATGAGGGTGGATAGAAGTGTGGATTTGTATGGATTGGAGATGAAGTTGCAATATTTAAATGGTTTAATGTTTGTGGGTATGCAATGAATCTATCCCTCATGTACATATTTTAAGCATTGATGTAGTATGGAAGGGACACATATCATCTACCTAATCCAATGGTATCCAAGGAGTACATTGTAAGCCATGGACTCCTCTAGGATATGGAACATGTTATGCAATATTTTTACCCCCACTTATATGGGTAAAACCATAATGTCAACTATAGAATAAAGATCATCATTGAATGATCTCAAGATGAATGTGGATTTTGTGATGTGTGATGGCAGAATATTAAGATGTTGAAGGGTTGATGTGTTGATGATTTTAATGGATGAGCATATGTCAATTAATACTTGTTTAAAGGGATTCCTATCAACTTGATCCATAATATGTAATGGAGGGTCCACCAATTTTGATGATATTGATTTAATTTCAAAATCATAGAATGTGATGGAAGGCTCCATACACATTTGAATACTCCCAACAAAATTATTAAAGGCATTAATATCTTGGGATTGGATTCAATGAATTTTTAAATTTCCATTAATGCCTCATGGTGTGGGGGAAATTGTTTTATGAGATCATAGATGGATAGTTTGGTTGAAGACATTTTGAGGCTAGTTGACAGTTGGCTACTTAGAGAGATGATGGATATTTACGAATGGCTTAGAGGATGAATGGGTTGATATGGAAGACTTGGAAGGTGAATGGGTTGGGATGAATTGGAAAAACAATGGATCGGTGATGATGAATTTACAGGTTGTGGAGACACACTTGCTTGACGTGCTATAGGAGGTTGAACTTCTTGATGTTGTTCCTTTTGTCGATTGGTGCTTCTTTGACCTCGAGTGACTACATGGATAACCCCCATAAAATTTTGGTATTGTTGTACATGATTAACTTGGTTAAGGGGATTCATGGTGTTTGACACCCCTGTTGTTTGTTGTTGTTCCTCACGATGAGAAGTGACATTTGGTAAATACTAAGGTTTTGGTTTTGTTGAGTCAAGAGACTATCAAATTTGATGGCCCCTATATCTGTAAAATCTTGCACCATATTTTTGAATGAATAAAAGGTGTTAATTTCATTCCCTTTATGTCGATAGAAGGGATAAAATAAGTGCTCATTATAGTTTTTTCCATGTTTGATATGATATTTTGGTATGATTTTAGGCAAGGAAATACCTTTGATGTCATACAACCTATGAAAGAGGGAGGTGTATGATTCAGACAAGGGTGTGTAGATGCGGTCTTATCAAACAAATTATAGATGTTGGTGATTATCCAAATTTGGCACTAGATTATGAAGGTGTTGTGGTGGGGATACCTCTTGATAATTTACTTTTTGGTCTGATGAGTCGATCTTGCATTTTGTGGATGAGTGGCAGGTGGAATATGAGGATAATGAGGAGATGAACCTCTTGGATGTGGATGATGTTGGGACCATCATGGACCATAATGCATGGTTCACTTCACAACCACCATGGGTACCTAGTTAGGTTATTGATAAGGGTATAAGGGATGAGGATGAGGTAATAGAGGAGGCAAAGGAGACTCCCTAATGTCATATATATCATCAATATAGTAGTTGAGGGATATGAGAGAGGGATGCAGTAGAGGAACCTCCAAATATTTGAGGTAATGGTGATGGGGGAGATGATATGAAGGAGGTTCTAGAGATACCTCCTAGTTAGAGTGAGGAGGAGTGGGTGAGGATCGAAGTAGAGTGAGACCAACTTTGATAGGTGGTGGTAGAGTAGGATGTGGAGATAACTTAGTTGTGGATAGATCTAGAGACATGGCTAGTGGTAGGTGGCAAATATGATGTAGCAAGGCTTCAAGAAGGACTAGAATAGATAGACTCTTGATAGAGACATGATGTACTATGTCTTTGATCCTAAGAGAGATATATCTAGGATTTGAAGAATTTGCTCATGCAACACCACATTGGGTTGTTTGATTATCCTTCCTCTTCCATAGTAGGATTAGTTAGGTGTAGTGACTCTAGGTCTAGGTATCCTTTGAGGTTACATGGGTCTACTTTTTGGTGTTAGGCAGTACCTTGGTGCATTTTTTTGTATGAGCCTTGGTGCTCCATTGTATATAGCCTTTGACAATTCATTGTATATACGATTTATATATATGCATGGCTTTTATTTTGTGTTATGACTCTTGTGTGGATGTTTTTGTAAATGCATGTGTATGTGGTATATGACAATGTAATGATGATGTTTATGCTTTATGATGATAATTAAAATGAACTAACACTCTAATGATCATTTGTAGTTTAGAGTTTTGCTTTACCATATTTATCATTATTGCTTAATCAAGGGTACCAAAATGGTGGTGTGTGAAGTGGAAGACACATGTAATGATATGGTAATGATATGGATGTTGTTTTAGCTTATGGTAGACTGATTTAGAGTTGTTTTATGAAGTCTCAAACATCCTAGTAATATCCAACAAACTTACTAGGTTATGTTCAAGTTCTTCAAGACCAAATGTGTGTAGTGAATGTTCAATTACCAAATCATGAGCATAATAATGACTCGAGGTAATCATGAACCAATGTGTATGCAAGTGAGTTCATTAACCCATATTGAGTAAATTGATATGAAACCTATCATGGAGGAGACCAAGAAGCTAGCTTGTACTTATGTGTGAACAAAGTTCTCTTCAAGAGAGACATGTAACCATGCATGAGCATACTCCATTGCTAGTCAAGATTCTATAGCCCTAATGGATATTAGCTCCATATTCTAATTATATGATATCTAACCTTTGGGGAATCATACTACATAACCATCTGTATGGAAATGTAGTGCTATCCTTACTACTTGAGGATATGTGGTGTGTGTTTTACTTTGTAAGAGAGTTAGATCTTTGGGGAATCATATTCTCAATCGAAGTGTGATGAGAATTATACCCTTATCCTTACTACTCGTTATTTCATTTGTCAATGTGAGTAGTGGTGAGAACCACTATTTTTTATTCTTGTACTATGTGCATAATGGGACAAGCAAGGGTTACCCTTTTCACTTTGAGGTTCAACCCAAACATGGTGTTATCCCTCTTTGAAACAAGATGTTTTTAATATGTGCGATATGTGGTTGGTTCAATAATATTAGAGTCAACTCCCATAACTCAATTCTTTTTTATTTTTTCAGTGAGAATGTGCCTTGGTTCTAGATATAACTCGACATGTATAGGAGGATTCTTTAAAAACTAGGAGTGGCTGAGTGACTAAAAACACCTCGAGATGATGGGAATTTGGTTTTGTAAATGATGAATTGACTTATGAAATGGTGCAAATGAAATGGATGAAAACTCAAGGGTTCTCTTGATTAAGGCAAAAAGACATATTTGATCAATTATTATCTAAAATTAACAAATGATCCCTTAATATGATAAATGGAATGTACAAATGATGGCAATGAGTGTGATTATGCAAAGTGGATGTAAGAAATACAATGTGTATTGTTTTGTGTTGTGTTTAATTTTTGTGTGTTTTGATGTGTAGATCCTAAGCCTAGATTACTATGCAAGGTGGATTCCTAAGGTGGATGACAAGTGGTGATTTTTTTGGTGATGTAATCTAGAAAAATCACTCATAGGCTGCTAAGTAGACAATGGGGTGAGACAACAGATGGAGATGAAACCCACTGTCACTGGTCTTGATTAGTGGTTGGTGATGAAGTCCAATGCACTAATTTTGAAAATTAAGCATGCAATTGTGTGTGATCATTTTTAAATATTTGTTATCTATGGTGTTCATACAATGCCAAGAAACCCTCTTTTACTCAGCCAATTTGGTGATCAAGTGAAGAACACAAGCTTATATTGAGAGGGGGGGTGAACCATATAATACTACTTTTTACTTCTCTTTCCCAAACAGTATTAATCAATATAATCAATGGCAATATCAATAGCAATAACCAAAGCAATGTAAAAATTATCACACATAATAGAGACACCAATTTAACGTGGTTCACCGAATGTGGGTTACTCCACAGAGAAAATATTTTACTAATATATTCTCAATAAATCTCTTGGTAATCCTTTCCCTATTACAAATTTTATGGACCTATGTCCAATGGATATGCCAATACCCTAAATCAAGTTTGTGGATATCTATCCATAGGATAACTCCTTCACCTCTGCCTTGGCTGGTGATCCTCTAGAAGACTATTGCCTCCACTACTATGGTTTGTGGATCTCTCTCCATTAAATACTATTTTCCTCACTCAGAAGACCTGTACTCACTACCATGGCTGATGGTTCTATATCAACTGGAGACTATTGTCCTCTCTACTTTATAACCTCCAAATATTTGTCTCAAATTTACACTAAACACGGTCCTTCGATCTAGCACAAATATGCTCAATCTCTATCTTTGGTCTAGCACAAACCTATCATAAAATCTACACCAAATTTTTCTCCATAAATCCACATATAAATTTCTCAAATATTCTCAAAAATTCCACTCATAACTTGCTCAAATCTGCTCAACAATTCCACTCATAACTTTCTCAAATATGCTCAACAAGTCCACTCAAATTTTGTTCAAATATGCTCAACAAGTCCACACAAAAATTTCTCAAATTTGCTCAAAAATTCCACTCAAAACTTGCTCAAATATGATCAACAAGTTCACTCATAACTTTATCAAAACTGTTCAACAAGTCCACACAAAACTTGTTCAAATCAGATCAAAAAGTCCACTCATAACTTGCTCAAATCTACTCAACAAGTTCACATAGAACTTGCTAAAATATGCTCAACAAGTTCACATAGAACTTGCTCAAATATGCTCAACAAGTTCACTCAAAACTTGCTAAAATATTCTTAACAAGTCGATACAAAACTTACTCAAATGAGCTCAACAAGTCCACTCAAAACATGCTCAAATCTACTCAACAAGTTCACACAGAACTTGCTCAAATATGCTCAACAAGTTCACATAGAACTTGCTCAAATATGCTCAACAAGTCCACACAGAACTTGTCCAAATATGCTCAACAAGTCCACACTAGAACTTGTCCAATCTCATAGAAACATGAAGATAATTGTTAGAGACTCAATATGCTCTATACTCATCACAATGCTTAATCACTTTCAATCACTCTCTTAGAAACATAAGGAGAATTGTTAGAGACTCAATATGATTCTTATTCACCTCAATGCTCAATCAATTTATCAAATCCATTTAGAATATTAAATAGCTTGTTTTATGGAACTTGAACAATCACTTCACACATCCACTTGACTAGGCTCAACCAACTCTACTAAACCAAATACTCAATGCAATAATTCTTGCTCACAAACCCTAGTCCAATCATATAAACAACAACTCAAAATGTTTCCAAAAATGCTCAACAACCAATCTCACATAACAATGATACTCATGTTCTTTTGAAATCTTAGTTCAAGTTCTTTACTCAACAACTACTTCAACAACAATTCTCATAAGACAATCTTCACATAGCAATGATACTCAAATTCTTTTCAAACCCTAGTTCCTTGCTCAACCAATGTCTTCAACAAAAATGCTTATAAAAAAAGGTTTAACAACAATATTTTATTCAAGAAAACCTTGAAGCATTAACTCAACCATACTTAATAAGGAAACCCTAATTAAGTCCTTTTCACTCCAAACTTATTTTTCAGAAAACCAACCAATCAACTTAACAATGAAAGAATGTGCTTATACTTTTTTTCTTGATGATAAGGAATAGACCTTATAAATATACCACAACCACAAAAAATTCTTTCCAAACTCAAGAAGGTTAGAAGATAAAATATTATTCCAATATTTCCTTAAAGATATTCCTTGGACCAAAATATAATCAATGCCTTATTTCTTACTTTTTTCATTTACACTCAACAAATCATACATAACTAAATAATTGGATATACCTTATCAACTCCAATATTAGAATAGTGACCAACACCATAATATATCAACCACTCCTAAAATAATATTCACCACCATAGGATATTAACCACTCTTAATAATATTTAACACTATAGAAAATCAACCAAACACTTTTCACTCCACACAAAACCTTTGAGCAAAAAATATTAAAAATTTAATTTTTCCAAAACTTATAACTCCCTTGCAACCTTAGAACCAAATAATAAATATGCAAAATTAATTTTTAAATTGCCCAACTAAACTTCCAAATATTTTGGAGATCAAATATTCTGCATACCTTGTACTCCCTACAAAAAGGGGATTCGACATGACTCGATCTACTGTCTCCTCTAGCCTAAGTGCTAGGAGCTTGGAAACTCACCGTGTGGGCTACGAAGGCCCACATGAAGGAAGGATAAAGACCTTCCTCTTATGCCTTCAACACTCCTCTTCTCATGGGAACATCACGTTTTCTCTCTCCCTTGATCACAGTGCTGATTACTATGCTCGTACAATCTTCTAAGGCATGGTAAATATTAATGAGGTGGGTGCTCCCCCTTATATACTTGATTTGACATTCCTACTCACATCGGTGCTTTTTGAAATTGGATTTTTGAATTTCAAATCTAAAACTCACTCTAGAGTTTTCACCTTAACTTAAATAAATTTATAATTAATTTAAATAAATTTTCAAGTTAAGTAAATTAAATAATAAATTAATTTAAAATTAATTTATAATTGACTCTAAGCTTCCTTAGTATAATAAAATTATTATACTTTATTTTCCAATGTTTTTTTATGAAAAACCTTTTATTTTCTCCTTCAATGGTTTTAATGGAAAACCTTTTATTTTCTCCTTCAATGGTTTTAATGGAAAACCTTTTATTTTGCTCCGTCGGGGATTTAATGAAAAACCTTTTTGGTCATGCTTTATAAGACAATATGAAACTCTTTTGGAACCAATCAATTGCATTCCTTTTGATATCAATGACAACTCAACTTTGTTTACAAAATTGCTCAAATTGCCAATAATCTCCCCCTTTGTCATTGATGGCAACCACTCTTTAAAAATGTGAATACTAAAAAATTTTCTGCTCCCCTTGAAGATCTGTTCCCCCTGGCTGAAAGCTCTCCATATTACTAAAATATCTCCCACTTTACATCAATGGAAAAGGTTCACCTTTGGGGCTCAGGGCTAAGAATGAGCCTCTTAGCTGAGCTACTCCCCCACCTCCTCTTAAGGTGGTTAAATTTAGGGTGGGAGTATTTCTACTCCCAAAAAGCATTGTTTTTACCTTTATCCTCTCTTATTTTTATATGATCCTTCTGATTTCTTTGACTATTTCTTTCAATATTTCTATCCATGTCTACATTTTTTTCCATGTTCTTGTTCCTATTCTTGTTCCTATTCCTATTCCTGTTTATATTCATGTTCCTGTTTTTGTTCCTGTTCATGTTCCAGTTCATATCCTTGTTCTTTTTCTTGTTCATATTTATTTCTAGAATATTTGCTCTACACCACTTTGCTATGTGACCACCATTATTGCACTTATAACACTTAATGTTATTATTCCTTGGAGGTGTAAATGTCTTAGGGTTTCTCCTGGTGAAGCCATATCCTCTTCTATCATGAACCCTACAATTCATTGCCTTGTGACCAAACTAATTACATAAGTAGCAATACCTATGAAAAAGTTGCATGTTCCCATATTATTGTCTTTCATGTGTCTTGCACTGTGAAGCCATGTGCCCAAACCTGTGAAATGAAAAACATATTCCATTGAAGTTTCCTTATCTTGACCTCATTGGTCTCTTAGTTTCTTCTATCCTATCTTGTTTCCTATTCCATTTGTTCCTTACTTGTGTATTTTTTCTTTCCTTTTTGAAATTTCTATTGTCCAACTTATCCTTAGAGGTATCACTCTTTCTTTCACTCTCTTATTTTGATGTTTCTTCTTATTTGGTGCTTGAGCTTAACTCTTCTTTTTTTGCTTCATATTTCCTTTGTTCTTCCTCAAAACAAAGTCTTGTTTTGGTGATTGATGATCTTTGTGCATTGATAATCCTGTCCAAGGTCTTTGAATTTTCTTCAAACTTATGTAGCTTGTCCTTAGAACCTTTTACTTCCATCCTTAGTGAAACTATCTCATGTTCTAATATTTCACACTCTAAATATTTTAATTTTAATTTTTTAGCCATACCTTCTTCAATCCTTCTTGCCTCTTCAACCTTGGTTTTGAATTTGGTGAGTTCTTGTAGAAAATTTGCTTTTGCTTTCTCATCTTCTTGAGCTTGAACTCTTAATCCTGAGTTCTCCCTTTTTAATTCTTCAAGAGTAACCATAATTATTTCACATTCTATCCTTTTTACCTTTGACTTTTCAATCATACCTTCTTCAACTCTTATTGCCTTTTCAATCTTATCTCTCAATTCAGAGAGATATTGTAGAAGCTTTTTCTTACATTTATCAACTTCTTGTATTTAATACTTCAATTATAATTTCTCTCTTTTCACTTCAACAAGCTCCTTAAGAGTGGATTTCTCCTTTTATTTTTCTGAATCTCTTATAGGAGCATCTTCTTTTTCTTCTATAGGAGCATTTTCTTCTAATACTGAAAGTAGAGTTTTTTCTTCATACCTATTTTGATTGTCCCTGTTATCCCTTTTTGAACCAACCTCTAGGACTTCATTTTTGAAAATATTGTTGTCATCTTCACTGCTACTAAACCCATTGCAATAACATGCATCATGACTGAGTTGACCACAAACAAAAAATTCTTCACCTTCTTGTGGACAATAAGTTGCATGGTGACCTATATTCCTACATCTGGTACAAAAATTTATCAACCTGGTTATTTCTCCATTGCTTGATTCATCTCTTGAATCTATTTCCATTCTTCCTCCCAAAACAATAATATTTAATTCATCTTACTTTTCTTTCATGACCATGTATGTTCTTTTCTTCTTGTGTCTCATGGTTCTACTTTTTCCTTTCTTTGCCATTTGTGTTCTTGTAAGATCTTTCTTCAAGCTATTAAACATTTTTCGAAGGAACCAACTCTAATACCAATTGAAGAACACAAGCTTATACTGAGAGGGGGTGAACAGTATAAGACCACTTTTTACTTTTCTTTTCCAAATAGTATTAATAAATATAATCAATGAAAATATCAATAGCAATAACCAAAGAAATGCACAAATCATCATACACAATAAAGACACCAATTTAATGTGGTTCACCCAATGTGGGCTACTCCACGGAGAAAATATTTTACTAATGTTTTCTCAATAAATATCTTGGGAATACTTTCCCTATTAAAAAGTTTATGGACCTCTGTCTAATGTGGAGATTCCAATCCCCTAAATCAAGTTTATGGATCTCTATCCATAGGAGAACTCCTTCTCCTCTGCTCTAGCTATTGATCCTCTAGAAGAGTACTGCCTCCACTACTCTAGCTTGTGGATCTCTCTCCACTAAAGACTATTATCCTCACTCATAATACCTATCCTTACTACCTTGGTTGATGGATCTCTATCCACTGGAGACTACTATCCTCTTTGCTATGACACCTCTAAAGCTGTATCTCAAATCTACACTAAACACGGTCCTTCGATCTAAAATAAATCTTCTTAATCTCTATCTATGGTCTAGAACAAACCTATCCTCAAATCTACACCAAAATCTGCTCCATAAGTCCACACAGAACTTGCTCAAATATTCTCAACAAGTCCACTCATAACTTGCTCAAATTTTCTCAACAAGTCCACTCAAAACTTGCTCAAATCTTCTCAACAAGTCCACATAGAACTTTCTCAAATTTACTCAACAAGTCCACTCAAAACTTGCTCAAATATACTCAACAAGTTCACTCATAACTTGCTCAAATATGCTCAAAAAGTCCACATAGAACTTGCATAAATCTTCTCAACAAGTCCACTCAGAACTTTCTCAAATATGATCAACAAGTTCACACAGAACTTGCTCAAATATGATCAAAAAGTTCACATAGAACTTGCTCAAATATGCTCAACAAGTTCACTTAGAACTTGCTCAAATATGCTCAACAAGTCCACATAGAACTTTCTCAAATCAGCTCAACAAGTCCACTCAAAAGTTGCTTAAATCTGCTCAACAAGTTCACACAGAATATGCTCAAATATGCTCAAAAAGTTCACACAAAACTTGCTCAAATATTCTCAACAAGTCCACACATTACTTGTTCAAATATGCTAAAAAATTCCACACTAGAACTTTTCCAATATCATAGAAACATAAAGATAATTGTTAGAGACTCAATATGCTCTATACTCATCACAATGCTCAATCACTTTCAATCACTCTCTTAGAAACATAAGGATAATTGTTAGAGACTCAATATGCTTCTTATTCACCTCAATGCTCAATCACTTTCTCAACTCAATTCAGAATATAGAATATTTTGTTTTATGGAACTTGAACAATCACTTCACACATCCACTTGACTAGGATCAACCAACTCTAGTAAACCAAATACTCAATGAAATAATACTTGCTCACAAACCCTAGTCCAAGCATATAAACAACAACTCAAAATATTTCCAATAATGCTCAACAACCAATCTCACATAACAATGATACTCATGTTCTTTTCAAATCTTAGTTCAAGTTCTTTACTCAACAACTCACTTCAACAACAATGCTCATAAGACAATCTTCACATAGCAATAATACTCAAATTCTTTTCAAACCCTAGTTCCTTTCTCAACCAATGGCTTCAACAACAATGCTTATAAAACAAGGTTTAACAACAATTATTTATTCCAGAAAACTTTGAAGCATTAACTCAACCATACTTAATAAGGAAACCCTAATTAAGTCCTTTTCACTCCAAACTTATTTTTTAGAAAACCAACCAATCAACTTAACTATGGAAGAATGTGCTCATACCTTTTTTCTTTATGATAAGGAATAGACCTTACAAATCTTCCACAACCATAAATACTTCTTTTCCAAACTCAAGAAGGTTAGAAGATAAAATTTTATTCCAATATTTCCTTAAAGATATTTTATGGACCAAAATATAATCAATGCCTTATTTCTTCCTTCTTTTCAATTACACTCAACAAATCATACATAACTAAATACTAGGATATAACTTATCAACTCCAATATTATAATAGTGACCAACACCATAATATATCAACCACTCTTAAAATAATATCCACCACCATAGGATATTAACCACTCTTAATAATATTCAACACTATAGAATATCAACCAAACACTTTTCAACCCACACAAAACCTTTGAGCAAACAATATTAAAAAATTTATTTTTCCAAAACTTATAACTCCCTTGCAACCTTAGAACCAAATAATAAACATGCAAAATTAATTTTTAAAATTCCCAACTAAACTTCCAAAAATTTTGGAGATCAAATATTCTGCATACCTTGTACTCCCCACAAAAAGGGAATTCGGTGTGACTCGATTCGTTGTCTCCTCTAGCCTAAGCGCTAGGCGCTTGGACTCTCACCGCATGGGCTATGAAGACCCATGTGAAGGAAGGATAAATACCTTTCTTTTATGCCTTCAAAACTCCTCTTCTTACGTAAAAATTGTGTTTTCTCTCTCCCTCGATCGCAGTGCTGATTACTATGCTCGCACAATATTCTAAGGCATGGTAAATATTAATGAGGTGGGTGCTCCCATTATATAATTGATTTGACATTCCTCCTCACGTCGACGCTTTTCAAAATTGGATTTTCGAATTTCAAATCTAAAACCCACTCTAGGGTTTTAACCTTAACTTA
This sequence comes from Wollemia nobilis, assembly GCA_028583015.1. Taxonomy (NCBI): domain Eukaryota; kingdom Viridiplantae; phylum Streptophyta; class Pinopsida; order Araucariales; family Araucariaceae; genus Wollemia; species Wollemia nobilis. The sequence goes on from JAQPPZ010017039.1 coordinate 2,184,645, forward strand.
AATTAATTTATAATTAATAAATAAATAAATTAATAATTAATTTAAATAACTTTTCAAGTTAAGTAAATTAACTAATAAATTAATTTAAAATTAATTTATAATTGACTTTAAGCTTCCTTAGTATAATAAAATTATTATACTTTATTTTCCAATGGTTTTTATGAAAAACCTTTTATTTTCTCCTTCAATGGTTTTAATGGAAAACCTTTTTTTTCTCTTTCAATGGTTTTAATGTAAAACCCTTTATTTTGCTCCATCAAGGTTTTAATGAAAAATATTTTGCTCATGCTTCATAAGAAAATATGAAACTCATTTGGAACCAATCAATTGCATTCCTTTTGACATCTATGACAACTCAAATTTGCTTACAAATTGCTCAAATTGCCAACATCAAGAACATTAGTACCAAGTTCCTCAAAAGAATCTAGGGTATACCTCTTAAGATCCACCCTAAATCATCAAGTGATTCCAATAGTGGAGGGTTCACCTAGCTCTTCCACTTTGAATCAACAAGTTATTCCAACAGTGAGAGTAAGCTCGAATACCAATGACTTATTCCAACATCGAAAAATAAAAAGTGGGAGACTTTAACCTAAAGTGCAGCCATTTATGATTTTTTATTTTATTGCAAACAACACACAAGGTAAAAAAAGTTAAAACACCATAAAATAGTAAAAATTTGAATCTAATGTAATGGATTTTCTAATGCAACAAAGATGAATGCACAAGTGGAGATCTATCTATGTACAAACTATATGAAGAAATATTTGTGAATTTCTAATATGTAAGATGTGTTGCTTTTTAAAAAAAAAATAGATATTTTTTATAATCTCTCTTTAAAAAGCAAAAAGTATAGGTGGGGTTTGATCAAGTCTTGCCAAGAAGCCTACGTATTTATTCCCAACCCTATGAACATGACGTAGAGTCTCCTAGATGTAATGAGGCATCTTCTAAATGCAGTAAGGCATCCCTTGAATATTGGATAGCATCCATATGACCACAGATCAAATCCTAATACTTTAAAAAAATACTAGTTTCACGGTTTTCGTGCGATCGGATGTCTAAATACCTGTAATAGAAATAGAAAATGTAGATCAAAAATTGAAAAGGTATATTAAAATAAGAAACCCTTTGGGGGTCCCACCATGATCACCATTTTGTAAATTAAAAATGAACAACACCAATAAAGCAATGTATATCAAAGAAAATGACAAAGCATGCACAAAATAAAATATCTTTATTATTATAACTCAAGGAGCCTAGATCTCTAGTTTGTACAATATATACCCCAAATATAGGGTTACAATACAATTAATTGCTTTTGATACAATTTATTACAATAGGAGGGTTTTTGAAACCCTCGTTCAATAGAATGCTGGTATATTCAGTTCATCTTCACTCCAAACAATTTTTTGGTGGGTTTGTGTATCCCTATGTGACCACCCAAGCTACAATAGCATTGAATGTAGATTCCTCCTATAACCTACACACATATCACAACACAAAAGGTTATTAGTATATGCGAGGGATCCATTATGTGAGTCCCCCTAAATAATTGATCTACAAACCCTAGGTGCTGTAATGATAAAATATAAGATAAGTACATAAAAACATGAGTTGTAAAAAATAATGATACCTGTTACCTTGTTAGAATATACCTTATATGCCTGATCTATGTCTCTTCTTCATTGATCTAGGGATGCACAGATGCCCAAAAGCATCCAAGGGTTTGTAAACTTCAAATCGGGTGATGGGAAATACCTTGGGGAATTATGGTAGGTTATTAATGCCCTACTACACTCATGTAATACTCAATAGCATTCAAGGGATGCTTGACAATGTTTAAGGGTGATGGGAGAGGTCCTAAAAATCTTGGATCTGGTTCATAGGGATTATCAATGATAAAAATGAAGGATGTGGCAGTGATGAGGAGGAAGGATGTTAGCAAAATGCTAGGGTTTTGGGTAACAATGGATGCAAGGGATATGATGCTTTTTTAACCTTAGGAATCAATAAATTAACCACTTCACTTCTTAAACCTTATTCACAAAAATAAATTATCTTTTATAACTTTCCTTCAACATGTTAGGGTTTCAATGATACCAACAAGCGGCCAAGATTAAAACATGATGAATGGCTAAGATTATGACTTTGATAAATGACACAGATCATGTTAAGTGTATGGATGAGATTAGAACATGATGAGCGACTGTGATTTATTCACACACACACACACACATATATATATAACTATATGAAATATTTATATTTAAATATGAATATAAATAAATACACACACACACACACATATATATATATATATACATATGAATAAATAATGGATGGTTGTGATTGGCTTATGCGTGGATGACAAGTGATAGGATTTGGTTTCTACAATAGTAAACGATGCATTCTCTACATTCCTTATCATATTGTTACAAGATGGCACCTAAAGTTTAAATTGTTGTTGCGATATATAACAATAATGGCTTAAGGGGATCAGACAACACAAGAACTAAGGGAGACAACATGTATATTTTCAAAGCATCAATTTTTTTTTGGAATTTGTTGTCCCAATGGAACTTGATTCCTTTTTGTAATAGTCATGAAAAGGTTTGATATATGTCAACTAATTGGGATATAAATCTCCTTATCACTTGGAGCTTGCCTTGTAAGCTTCTAAGCTCTTTTAGATTTGTAGGAGATGTCATGTTTGTTATAGCCAATATTTTATTAGGATCTACTTCACAACTCCACCTCGACACCATAAAGCCTAAAAGCTTGCTATATGTTACCCCAAATATACATTTGGAGGGTTTTAAACCAAATGTGTATTCTCGTAGTCATTTAAAGATTTGTTTTAAGTCTTTGACATGATCTTTTCTTCTCATTGACCATCCATGGAGATCATCAACATAATCTTCAATGATATCATGCATCATATCATGTAAAATATTTGTCATGGCACACTAATAAGTTACACCAACGATATTCAATTTCAATGGCATAACTTTGTAGTAGAAGGTTTCCCAAGGATTAGTAAACATTGTTTTAGATTTGGTTTTTTGGTTCTTTTCAAATATGATTGTGTAGAAACCAAAACTTGGTCACTTGTCGTCCATCCTGGTTTTCTTGTAATTTCCATCCATTATTCATATATATTTATATATATTTATTTTATATATTTAAATATTAATATTTTTATTATTTTTTATATATTTAATAAATATATGTTTATATAAGTGAATTAATCCCAACCATCCAATTTCACTTAATCCTATCCATCCAACCATAATCAATCCATGCCACACCCTAGATTTAATATCCATCCTCTGATATGCTTTTATCTTAGCCACACGATTAGTGTCATTGAAACCCTAGCATGCCCTAGGTTGGACTATTAATAGGAGCCATTTTTATGGCTTAACCCCTAAGAAGTTGTCCTAAGTCAATTTGTCAAGCCATTTACCCCCGAGTTCCATGGAGTATATGAGTACACTCACCTTCCATCCTCTATCGCCATAACGCCCACATATGTCACCACCCTTTTTGCTCAACCAAATATGCTTTTGGAGATTTTCCTTTAGCCGTTGAATGCATTCAGGTGCTCTCTATCACTTGTGATCCCCTTCGAGTGCTTCTCCTCCACTACCAAGCACCTCTAGGCACCCTCCACCATTCCCAAGCACCCATAAGTGTTTTTGTAGCCACCGAGCACCCATGGGTGTTTTACACCAGAGTCCTAAATTTGTACTAGTTCTCAGATGATGCTAGGGCATCACCGCACCAATACACTACAATGGATTACATCAAATCAGAGAATGCCAAATAAGTAAGGTAAATCAAAGTCATTTTTGTTATATTTTATTGTGCTATTAGAATTTGTTCACATTTTGTTATTGCATAGCTAGGGTTTAGTCTTGATTTTTTAGGGTCTCACACTATGGAGCCCTCATTTTTATTACTGACTCATTTTCTATTTTCCTATGTGCATATTTGGTAGCATTACACTAGCATTGGATATTTTCTTAAGCTGGAGTGGCCTGGAATTGAATAACTAGAAGTCCACTCACTTCTATTGGGAGCAGAGACATATTTTGAGACACCATTAACATTGTTTGCTAGGGTTTCAGAGGACCCTAGCTATTGTAAAATTTGTATCAAAGAATTCAAATATTATTATTGTAACAATGTAGTTTTGAGGGTACCTCCATTAATAAAAATCATTTATTGTGCAATATTGTCTTTTTGAGTTTAATTTATATCTTGTTATTTGGTGTTGCATTTTTTTCTTCACAAATGGTGATCATGGTGGGACCCACCAAGGGTTTCTTTTTTGGATTTAATTTGCTAATTTATTTGCTATTTTCTATCTTGTTTTGCAAAATTTTTAGAGGCATGAATCAAACATTTTTCACTAGTTAGGGTTTTTGGGGACTTGCAGCAAGTTGCAGAAGGTGTGTGAAACCCAAATTTGCTTTAGGGCCATCTAAAAACATCCAAGTGCATTTCAAAAATGCCTAGAGGTATTTTACAGAGAGTTGGAGTAGAAACATAGGCTATTTTGTAAGTCTACTATTAAAACCCTAATTTGTCTATTTACATATTCTGGAAATATTACATTTGTTTCAAATTTCTAAGCTAAAAAGAACATCATTAATTAATCTAGAAAAAACATTCATACTAGCTCACATATTAGGCTTAAAATTAGGCATTTGCATTCATCCACACTTTCTATTTGAAGTTTTTGGTTTTCTGCTATATTCACAAATTGAAAAAATATTACATTTTGATTTCATGTGAATTGAAAATTTGTATAATTAGTTTGCATTATAGGGTTAGGTATTCCTATTTTTTAGGTCTAATTAAAAACATTATTCAGATACCAAAAGTATCCCCGTACTTGGATTATTCCATACGGAGGACTAGATGAACCCCCTAGTTGTCTAGAGCGGGTCTTAAGCAGTGTACTCTACATCCTTTGGAAAAATTGGTATTATGGGTAGTGGCTTCTAATTTAGACTATCAAAAGTAGTTATCTTTCTAACATTGTATGAACACAATATCAAATCAAAAAGTTTAAAAAGAATCACACATTGCATGCTTCATATTTAACAATAGTGGTTGGATTTCATCACTAGCCATTGCTTGAGATTTGGTGACAGTGGATTTCATCTCCATCCACCAATCTCTACCCTTAGAAACCATAGGTCACCCTGAGCAAACTTGCTAGATTTCATCACTAGCAAGAATCTTGTTACCCCAACTTAGCCATAGTTTTTATTTTTTTTTGGTTAATTCAGATTAGCACATTTGAAACACACATGATCAAAATTTAATAAAATGAATTCACATTAAAATAAGATAATCAATGAATGAGGTAAGACACATGTGTTAAACAAACTTAGCATTGATTGTTTATTTTTCTTGTGAAATTTTAGTTTTGTGTTTCATTTTTTTGCTTAATCTGTATTTTGATTTATTTGCTTTATGGTATTAAAAAACAAAAGAAATCAATAAATCAAGATAATTCAATGGAACCTTCATCCACCTTCCCCACCACTTATGTGGTAGATTCCCTATATGTGACACATAAATATTTGTCTACAAGTCCCTCACATTCCTTGTCATCCATAATATTTTATATGGCTATGCCCCAAGTAGAGTCAACCTCACCAACCATTGATCACCATATTACCCACATAGACATGGCATGAGTAGAAGCTCTCATGAAGTCCTCTAATTATATCTTAGATTCAATCCCCAACTCACCTAGATAAGATCCTACCTTACAATATGAACTTGTTTATTCCCAACCACCATCCAACTTTATCCAGTTGTACACTAACCCTATTTTCGAGGCATCAATTGCAAATTCCTCTCATATGTTCTCCAACCCTCATGTACTCCTATAATTTCATACACATCCACTTACACCAACACCTTATATGAAGCACATGTAAATGTTGCTTCACAAGTTTCAACCTCACAAGTTATCATACCAAGTGTAACTTGTTCCCTAGCCACATCGTCCATACCATCTACCTCCACACCTTCTACTTTAGATAGATATATTAATGAGGCATGGGAACATTTGAAAAAATTGGTTAGGCAGCATCAAAATGCTCAACAGCAAGTGCAAGTGAACCCTAATCCTTTACCAAACTCTACTCAGACTATCCTCATTAACTAGGGTCCATCATGGAAACCAAAGTCTTCAGTAATTTTTGTACTTGTTCCTCCACCAATTCATAACAATACCCATATTATTACCATTGGCCAACCCACCATAACCCTCATGCATCAACCCCATTCTAAAATTTTCCATATTTTCACCATAAATCTCCCCTTAATTAATTTCCATATCATTTGCCTAGTCATCATCACCAATCTCATCATCATTTAGTCACTCCACAACATTTTGCCACCTCACCTCAAAAAAATTAGGTAATTTAGGGATTCCACATTCCTGAAGAAGACCCTCAAATTAAGGCCATGCAAAAATAGATAGATCAATTGATACAATATACTCCTGGTTTGATAAATCAAAAGCCAACCTTACGTCAATTGATCAACTAACCCATTTATCCTTTGGTACCATCACTGCCATATCTGACAGATTTCATGATACCTAAGTTTGACAAATTCAAGGGAACTAAAGATCCCAAAGAGCATGTGAGCACTTTTGTACACTCATGTTTTAGAATCCAAAATGAAAATGCTCTCATGCTTAGAACATTTCCTTAAACATTAGGAGGAGAAGCCATACAGTGGTACAACCAACTATGATTTAAGATAACATGATGATGAGTCTATCTATGATTTTGGAAACCATTGGAGGGTTATCATTATCAATTTTCCATTCACCCTACCAATGAATGAGCTAATAAAATTATTCACCAAGAGTTGTTTAAAACCCATCTCTTTGATGCTTAAAATATATACTTATCATTAATTTGAAGAAGCTCTAGCACAAGCTAGTGTCATCGAGGAAATAAAAATTCAATAAGGCATACATAATCCTAAGAAAAAGGAATGGAAAAATAAGGGTCAATATAAAAACAACTATTTTGGCCAACCAAAATCAACAAAATCTACCCTATCCAGTCAACCCAATCACGTTAATCAAGTGGTCATGAGCCAACTAGTAATAGCTCAACAAAAATCAGTGCAAAAACCACCATAAAAAATTGCTAATCATGTGGTACCCTCGACAAATCAAGCCATGCAAAACATAGTTCCAACTATAGAAAACCATACTCAACAATGGTATTTCTGACAAAATCATCAATACACTCCCTTGGTTGAGTCATATGCTTCCCTATTTCGAAGGTTGTATGACACAAACAAACTTGCTTTTCCTAAAATAAAACTAGATGATCTTGCTAAACATAGTAAACACTATCGGGAACATTTATTTTGTCCTTATCATAAAAAAAGTAGACACAACATTAACAATTGCCATACATTTAAAGACATAGTGAAAGACCTTATTGAATTGGGGGCAATCAATCTTGACAACTCCCTTTCTCAACAAAATAAAAATATTGGTATTTTTAAAACACCACTTCCTCATCACGAGGAGGTGCAACCAAATATAGGAGGGGCTAACACCAAAAATCCTCCTAATCAAGTCAATCACATCCAATAATACCAAGGGTCTATATGGGCCATCCATGTGGTCACTAGAGGTCAAATAAACAATCAATAAATGCAAGGCAACCACCTCAAGCAAGTGTGTCACAACCTCCCACATCGCCTCCATTCAATTTTCCACTAATATGTCATTGCCCATCCACATTCCTAGCCGATCAAATCCTCCAATTCATCCCATAAATTATCCTCATGACTAGTCATCTCATTGAGTAGTCAGTTAACCACAAGTCTAAAGATAAATTCTACCAAATTGTCAAATTGTGAGTTAATTCAACAATCTCCCCCACATTGTGAGGTATTAATGGATATTTTGAAATCCATTGAATTACAATCTCAAGATTCTAATACCTTCAAATTTTTTTTAAGAAACATCTAAACGTGCATGGAGCCTTCCATCACATTCTATGACTTTGAGATTAAGCCAATCTCATCGAACTCAGTAGACCCTCCATTGCATATCATGGCTCTAATTGACAAGAAGCCTTTCAAAAGAGTGTTAATTGAAATTGGATCCTCTATCAATATCATAAACCATGTCCACCATTCATCATTTACACCTTCCTCCATCTCATATCACCAAGTCATCATTCATCCTAAAAGCATTCAATGATACTTTGTGTTGCATAGTTGGCACCATTTTTTTACCCATTGAAATAGATATCAAAATATTACACACTATATTTCACATCTTGGAAGGACCCATGGAATACAATGTACTCCTTGGAAGACCTTGTATGAGGGAAGTGAGATGTATTCCTTAAATACTACACCAATACTTAAAATGCGTTCATGAGGGAAAAGTACATTGCATACTGACAGATGTCAAGCCATTCAAGTATTGCAATTTCATTTCAAATCCTTATGAATCCATGCTTCCTTCCATCCACATTTTTCTATCACCATCAACCAATCCATATACCACTCCACCAATTTCCTCATCAAAAGCTCACATTCCTTAGGAGCTCCCTATCACCAATCCCCATCAAGCTTCCATATCCCCATCATCTTCATCATTGACTACATGCACATGTGGTCACAATCAATCCACATCATCAACATACTTGCCATTCACTTCATCATTGTCATCCATCCAAAAACCTTTCCAATCCAATCCATCCCCCTCACCTAATTTTTCACAAGTAGAGTTGACAGATTTTGAGACACCTTCATCTCCATCATTACCTGAGCCATTATCCAAACATGGTCCTTCCACTTCATCCCAAGTTGAGGTCCACCTCACTGATCTCAGTATTGGTTAATATGTGGTTCAAGATATAACCATCACACTACTCACCATTCCTAATGCTAAGGATTTTTATCACCCATGTGACCTACCATTAGCCATAGGAGCAGTATATGACATGGGTTCAGCTCCAAATAACATAAATTTTGTATATAGGAGGATTGATTCTTCATCAAATCTAGCTCCCCAAGAGGAACCTAAGGAACCTACACTTGCCAACATTCCAAACATGTTAGGATTTCCATCCCTCTATTTTCACATAGTCAATTGGAAAGGTCATGGCCTAGGATTGCATGAATAGGGAGTTCTTCAGCCTATTGATGTTCCATATCAAGAGGTGCATGACCGTTTAGGTCTATTTTACCACCCACTTTCCACCACATATTCTCTTGAACAAGCCTTCTAAAGACTTGATCTAAATTTAAGAGAAGAAGCCCTCCATCTCGATAATTATGATGATGAAATATATGAATAATTTTAATTCATGTCAATAATTTTAGATGAATCTAAATAAGAATCAGAGCCCACCATTCCCCATACCAAACAAGATGAGTTTTATCTCAAAATATTCCCCATACATGAGCCCATATTTCACTTGCTTCTTCCACAAGAGCGAGCCTCCCCTACTAATGAGCCAACACCTCAACTCGACTAATCTAGTTCATAAGACAAATTTGTAACATATGTACATAACACAAAAATAGTGGTTTTCACCACTACAAAAAAAACATCAAAAATCAACAAAAATATTTTTCTTTCTTTGCATTGCATGTATATCTCATTTAGATAAATATATTTATTTTTGTTGCTTGCTACTATTTAGGTTTACCAAGATCCTAGCACCAGTTATTAAGTTCCATTTATATCATTTGACCTTATCCACCTTACCCATAAGTCTACATGAATCATGTTGATTTATTCACCCCACTCCATAATCCATATGATTTGAATTAACCAATTTTGATTGACATAAGCCTTATTGATATGGATTAGATTTCCTTGCCCCCATACTTTTCTGAATTCATCTTATTCAAGGAATTGTTAAGGGATTCCACCAACTACATTCCTCCATACCATTTGCATTTGCCTTCACCTTCACCTTTGAATCCCAAGCTTTTCTAGGAAAACATAGATGAGGATAAGTCAAAAGAGTTTGATGAAATCCTATATGGCATTCATTTGATCCCTATGTCTCATAAACTTGAGGAAGGTTCCCACATGTCCATTGAAGATACCATCTATGTGGACCTTAGTTTAGACAAATATAATCCTCAAATTGTCAAACTTGGTAAAACTTTATCAGCCGATGAACAAGAACAATTAATTGCTCTTCTCAAGAGGAAGAAGGATATTTTTGCATGGTATTATAAAGACATGCTTGGTATTGATCCTAGCTGGGTTGTCCATAATCTCACCTTGCATCCTAATGCTAAGCCTATTAATACAAACTTAGAAGAATGCATCCTACTGTGGCCCTCTTGGTAAAAATAGAGCTTCAAAAACTTATAGTTCCTATTGACTATCCTAAGTGGCTTTCAAACATGGTACCCATTCAAAAATCTAACAAGATGATACACATCTACACTGAATTTTGATATCTTAACAAAGCATGTCCTAAGGATGAGTTTCATATCCCAAATATTGATACTCTTGTTGACACCTGCACTGGCCATGAAATGCTTTCTATCATGGATGGTTTCTCAGGATACAACCAAATTCGAATAAATCCTAATGACCTGAACAAAATAAAATTCACTACACCTTGGAGAGATTTTTGTTACAAGGTTATGCCCTTTGACCTCAAAAATGTAGGTGTCACTTATCAACATGCCATGACATACATTTTCATGATTACATGCAAAATATTATTGAAGACTATGTGGACGATCTCTTGGCTAAATTCAAAACTCGACAAGAGTACATTGGTGTATTGAATAAAGTTTTTCATCGACTCCTAGAGCATAATGTAAGGTTAAACCCCAAGAAATGTGTCTATGGTGTTACCTCGTGCAAACTTCTAGGATTCATTTTCTCCAAAAGAGGCATTGAGGTGGATCCCAAAAAGGTCAAGGTCATCATGGAGATACCTCCCCCAAATAAATTAAAGGAATTGCATAGTTTACAAGGAAATATTCAATCAAGCCATCGTTTCATTATGCAAATTTATGACAAATGTAGGCCATTCAATCACCTACTACAAAGGAGGTTCCATTATCTTGTATAGATAAATGTCAAAAATCCTTTGATTACATTAAGCAATACCTAGCTTCTCCATCGGTCTTAGCTCCTCCCCGTCTAGGGGTCCCATTCTATCTTTATATTTTAGCAACAAACTTTGCATTAGGGACAACGCTTGCACAAAAGAATGAAAAAATTGAGAGCAAGTTATCTACTACATTAGTCAAACATTGGTAAGCTATGAAACTAGATACACTTATGTATAAAAACTATGCTTTGCAATGGTTTTCACCACTAAGAAACTTCAAAATTATATGCTTAGTCACACAACATATGGTATAGCTAGAGAAAATTCTTTGTGTTACATGATGTCTCACACTTAGAATAACACCTGCACTGCTAAATGGACAATGCTCCTTACTGAATTTGACCTTGAATTCATTAGCTAAAAATCCATTAAAGGTCAGGTAATAGCCGATCAACTTGTGAAAGCTCCACTACCTAATGATCATCCTTTGATTATTGAGCTCCCAAATAATTCGGTATTTGCTATCACTGAACAAGAAGAAGATGTCATTCTGGAGGAAGACATCGATATCACACTAATATTTGATGGCTCTAAGTGCATGAAAGGCCAAGGTGTTGGAGTTATGTTTCATACACCCTAGGGGGTACCTATCTCCTTATCATTCAAACTTGAATTTCAATGTACAAAAAATACTATAGAGTATGAAGACTTAATCCTAGGTTTTCAACCAACTATAATTATGAGCATTAAGCATATCAAGATATTTGGTGATTCTCAACTTATCGTTAAGCAAATAAATTGAGAATACCAATGCAAAGAACCTATCATTAAGCTTTACCATGAAGTAGCAATGAAATTACTCTCTAAGTTTGATTGTTATGAAATCAATAGTTTACCACGTTCGGCTAATAGATTCACATATGCGATGGCCTCCCTTGGATCATTAATTCTAAAAGGCTCCTTTGGATAGGCACAACCCCTTATAATTTCAATGATATCTAAATCTATAATTTTTTGTGCTAATTCTAAATATGAAAAGGATGTTTTCTTTCTCAATTCGGATCCATATGAGCCTTGGTCAAGCCAGATAGTAGATTTTCTCAAGTTTGGAACACTCCCATATAACATGTCTTGAACTACTAAATGCACATTCATGAAAAAACAACTCACTTTGTTCTCTTGGGGGATATGTTGTACAAACATGGTTATGATGGAGTTCTCCTTCATTGTCTAGAGTATAGTGAGATACAAAGAGCCATAGTTGAAGCCCATGATGGTACTTGTAGTGGTCATTTTAGTGGAATGGCCATTGCAAAGTGTATTTTATGCATGGGTTATTATTGGCCCACAATAGAACATGATTTTTGCACTTATATTTAACATTAAAAAAAGTGTCAAGAACATGCTAATTTAACTCATGTACCATCACAAGCTTTATAGTCCATCCAAAGCCTTTGGCCCTTTTCACAATGGGGCTTAGATCTAATTGACAAAATTTCATCTCCTTCCTTGGGACAACATATATTCATCATTATAACCATTGAATACTTCACAAAGTGGGTTGAGGCAATTCCTCTAACCAGTACAATAGGACCTAGAATTATGGATTTTATAATTCACCATATAATTTGTTGTTTTGGTATCCCCTCAAATATCATCTTAGATAATGATAAATATTTCAAGAACAAGGATGTTCGAGCACTTTGGAAGAAATATAACATTCAAAATAGTTTCTTGACTCATTATTTTAAAATAAAATGGACAAATTTAAGCTTCAAACAAGACCTTAATTGCTATTCTCAAGAAACTTGTTAAAGAAAATCATAGATATTGGCATACACAAATTTCCTTGGCATTATGGGCTTATCGAACAAGCATCCACACTTCTATAGGGGAAACACCATTTTCACTGGTTCATGAAGCTGAAGCAATCATGCCTCGTGAGATAGAGATACCCTCCTTGCAAATATATTTACGAGAATTCATAGATGATGACACTGCTAGATAAGAACATCTTGACCAACTCACACTTCTTGATGAGAGGTGAGTCAATGCTTTAGAGCATTTACGAGTTTATCAAGAGTGCTTGAAGCATTCTTACAATGGCAAAGTTCATCTATGCAAATTCCAAGTAGGAGATCTTGTCCTTAAAGAGAATCAACAAAACACCAATGCATTTATGCATCTTCATGATAAATTCATAGCTAATTGGTTAGGTCCATATATTGTTACTCAAAAAGTAGGTAACATTACTTATAGGCTTGCCAGTCTAGAGGGAAAAGAAGAACCCAAACCACTTAATGTTATACACTTGATAGCATTCTATGCATAATGATATTTATATACATATGTCTATATACATGGCTAGTACATAAAAAAAAACATGTACATACACTTCATTTGCATACATTTCATTCCAAAAACATTGCATTAGCACACATTTCATATTACATTTCACAAGATTGCATTCAAATTTCACATTTCATATTAGAGATCATTTATTAAGTTCAAGGTTTTGAATTGGTAAAATAAAGTCATGTTGCCTTAATCAGGGGCACCCTCACAATATCATCCACAAAATTCCACCAGGTCAAATTGTCATTTGCTTCAATACATTCACAATTCCTAAGTTTTTTTGGTCACTCAGCCACTGCTAGTCTTTTAAGCAACCTCCAAAATACATATCGAGTTCCTTTTAGGACCATCACACATATACACTAAGAAAATCTTGAGTTTTGGGAATTGACTCCAAAACATTCTTGAACCAAACACAATTTCACATATTAAAAATATTTTATGTGAAAGAGGGATAACACCATACTTAGTTTGAACATTGAAGTGAAAAGGGTCATCCTCTCCTATCCCATCATGCAACATAGTCCACAAAAAATAGTGGTTTTTGCAACTATCACAAGTTGCTTCCAAATTCAAAATTTATAGTACTAATGATAGGGTATAATTCTCATCACACTTAGGTTGAGAATTCAATTTCCCAAATCTCTAAATATGTTACATCACACACCACTGATTATTGGGTTGTAAGGATCATACTATATTTTCAATCAGATGGTTAGGTAGTCATCCCCAAAAACTTAAGAAATAATAATTTGTAGACTATGGAGTTAGCCTCCACTGGGGTAATATATGCTTGACTGACAATGGAGTACGCTCATGCATGGCAACACATCTCTTTTAAAAGAGACCTTTGACCTCTCATACAGATAATATAGCTTCTTGGTTTCATCCATAATAGGTCATACCCAATTTACACAATATGATTTAATAAACTCACTTGCGCACACATTGGTTCTTGATTACCTCGATTCATTACCATGATTTTTATTTGGTAAGTAAATTCACTGTACACACATTTGGTACTACAAGAATTAGGCAATTTTAGTGAGTTTGTTTAATGCCACTAGTATTTTTGAGTCTCTGCAAAATAGTCAGTTTTCCATATCAACATCCATATATTATTCCATATCAACATCCATATTTTCTTCCATGTCAACATTCTTGCAACTTCATGAGTCATTCACCCCACATACCACCAAGTTTGGTGCCCCTGATTAAACAACTATGTTAGAAAATGGTCAAGCAAAATTTGAACTATAAATGATCATTAGAATATTTGCATTCCATACCTTGCATTAATCATCCATACATTCCAACTTGCATTAATCATCAATAACATATCATATAATATTCATCATCCATATAAACATGCATTCCATAAAAGCATTCATACAAACATATAACAAAAAAAGTAAAAGCCATGTATCTATATATATATATATATATATGTATGTATAAACATCACATGTACAATGGGTGCCAAAAGGCTACATACTATGGAGAACCAAGGCTCATCTATAAAATGTGCATCTAAGCACTAGCAATGCCCTCCAAGAGGATCCCTCTAACCTAGTAGGAGCCCTCAACCTAGAGCTATGCCTAGACTCTCTATTCCTAGTAGTCTCAGATACAAATGAGGTTGAAGAACATGTGCTTATATCGAGAGGGAGGGTGAATAGTATAATATAATTTTTTTTGCTTTTCTATCCATATGATAAAATTAGTAGTATTAAAGCAGTATACATCACTTAAAGCATCACACACATTAGAGACACGATTTACATGGTTCACCCAATGTGGGCTACTCCATGGAGAAAATATTCCTTATAATTGTTTCTCAAATAAATTCTCTTGGGAATATTTTCTATATTACAATGTTTATGGACCTCTATCCAAAGGAGACACTAATCCATTAATCTAGTTTGTGGGCACCAACCCATAGGAGATACCAATATCCTTAGCTGGTTCATGGATCTCTATCCACATGAGAAACCAATCCTCTTTTCTTTAGATGGTGATATTCTAGAAGAATTGCTACCTCCAATGCATTGGCTTATGGATCTCTATCCACTGAAGACTCCTGCCTTCACTTAGAAGACCTATATTTACTACCCTAGCTAATGGGCCTCTATCCACTAGAGACAATCATCCTCTATACTTTGTCACCTCCAAAACTTGCTCTTATCTCTATCTCAAATCTGCACTAAACACGATCCTTCAGTTTAGCACAAATCCACTCAATCTTCATCCTCAAATCTATACCAAACATGGTCCTTCAGTCTAATGCAAATCTATACTCAATATCTATCCTCAAATCTACATTAAACATAATCCTTTAGTTTAGAAAAAATTTGTCCTCAATCTCTATCCTCAAATATGCACTAAATATAGTCCCTCGATCTATCACAAATTTGTCCTCAAATCTATGTCCTAAAATCTACAATAAACACAGTCCTTTGGTCTAGAACAAATCTATACTCAATATCTATCATCAAGTCTTAAAACAAAGCTTGAATTGATCACAAATCAACTCTGCTAGATGACAAAAACCTTTCTCAAACACAATTTCCTTCTTTGTCAATTTCAAAGGTTAGATGACAAAAATATCACTCTAACACTCTCTCAAGATATTTCACAATTACAAAGATAATTAAATGCAAATACACCTTATTACTCCTTTGAAATAAGCATTCACCAAAACATATACAAATAAATATTTTATTAAACCTTATAACTCGACTCTTAAACACTCAATCCACCAAATAATTAAATAAAATAATTATTTAATTTCATCAACCTTATATCTCCCTAATAGCAGAAATACACCATACAACCTTAGAAGCACAAATCAATTTATAATAAATTTTTTATTACCTCACAAAGTTCTCCCTACGAGATTCATTTCCACGACACAACACCTTCAGCACCTTAGCCACGAATGCCAAGCCACTTGAGCTAAATGCTCATATGGAAAGCAAAAGCACCCATGACACTTTGTCTTCTACCTAGGTGCCAAAATACGAAAGGCTTTGGCATCTTTGATTCTAAAAACACTGCACAACCAACCTTGCTATGATTCAAACTTGAAACCTCGCTTTCCCAAGGTGCTTCTACTTATCGCTAGTCCACCTGGCTAGGTGGTGATAAGGTCTTCATACCTTGTACCTTTTCTTCCTTTGCTTCCTATTGAAAAAGGGTCAAACAGGGACTTCTTCCCTCTCTTGCTTATGAAAATTACGCACAATATTTTTGCTTAGGAGATTATTAAAATTGTAGATGGGGTTTGAAGCCTTTTAGGCTTAGGGTATTTATACCCATTCTTTGGAAATTTTTGACGTCGATGGAGGAGATAGAATATGACATTGACGCTTTGCATATGCCATTTATAACCCTAACTCTAGGGTTTATTAAATTAAGTTATAAACTAACTTATAATTAATTTAATAACTCTTAGAGTTAATCAAATTAAATTATAAATTAATTTATAATAAAATTATTATAATTAATTTAATCTTTAGGTCTCAACCTTAGAACTCTAATATTATAATAAAATATTATAATATTATTTTTTTTGGGCCTTCATGTTGTTCTTTAGACCTCATCTAACCACCTTGAATACTATAGTTAGGGATATTATAATATTATTTTTGTTAGGTCTAGAAGCAATCTTTTTCTTACACAACAAAATCCTTGAAATCCTTCGTTTTGTCCTGCTCACTGAAACTGACTCTTGACATCAATGACAACAAATTTTTCTCATATTTCCAACAATCTCCCCATTTGTCATTGATGACAACACACTTTATTTTTACCATTCCTTTTACATTTTCCTGTTCTGCTCCCCCTGATAAACTACTCTCCCTTACTAAATGTTCTCCCCCTAACTCAAATCTCTCCTCCTTTGTCATCAATGGCAAAGGGTAACCTTTGGGTCTTGGGGCTAAGAATGAGACTCTTAGCTTAGTTTGTCCCCCACCTCCTCATGAGGTGGTTAATTTTGGGGTGGGAGTATTACTCCTAGTTTTCCTCAAAGATACTCAAAAGTCTCTTTCGAAAGTGGCTTAGTGAAGATATCTGCTATCTGCTCCTTTGTAGTAACATATTCCAACCTAACCTATTTATCTGTCACTAGTTCTCTTATAAAATGATACTTGATCAGAATGTGCTTTGTCCTGGAGTGCATCCTGGATTCTTTGAGATAGTTATAGCAATTGTGTTATCACATAATATGGTAATAGGATGATCATGTTTTATCTTAAAGTCTTCTAGAGTTTGCTTCATCCATAATACTTGTGTACAACTGTCTACTGCTACAATATACTATGCTTCTACTATATATAAGTATATTTATGTCTATTTCTTACTTAGCCAAGAGACTAAACAATATCTAAGAAAGAATGCTCCTCCACTTATGTTTTTTTATCATCAATGATGTCAGTCCAATCTGCATCTATATACGCTATGAGTGTGAAAATATCACTTTTGGGATATCAAAGCCTAAAATACATAGTCCATTTTAGATACCTGATAATCCTCTTCAGTACTACAACATGTGTTTCCTTAGGTGCTTCCTGAAACCTTGCCACTAATCCCACTGCCTGCATGATATCTGGTCTTGTAGCTATGACATACAACAAGCTGTCAATCATAGATATGTATAATATTTGATCTAACTTTCGATATTCATCATCCCTACTTAACTTACATCATGTAAGCATGGGGGTACTTACTGGTTTGCAATATTCTAACTTAAATTTATTGAGCATGTCTTTTATATGCTTGGTTTGTGAAATAAATACTCCTTTCTCTAATTGTGAAATCTAAAGTCCAAGAAATAAGGACAAATCACCAAGCATAGATATCTCAAATTCATTCTGCATGTTCTTTGCAAATTATTTATACATCTTATCATGTTTCCTCCAAAAATGATGTCATCAACATAAACAGCCACAATTAGTAGATTATTCTCTTCATTTTTGATGTATAAGTTATTGTCTACTATTCCTTTTTTGAATCCTTGTTCTTGAAGATACTTATCCAATATTGAGTACCATTCTCTAGGAGCCCATTTTAGACCATACAATTCCTTTTTCAATCTGCATACATAATCTGTTTTATCTATTAATATGAATTCCTTTGGTTGTTCAATATAAACTTCTTCTAGAACACCATTTAGAAATGCTGAATTAACATCCATTTGATATAACATGAAGTTTTTAAAACTTGAGAAGGCTAAGAACATTCTTATAGCTTCAAGTTGTGCAACTAGAGTAAATGTCTTATCAAAATCAATTCCCTCTACCTGTGCATAACCTTTGCACACTAACCTTGCTTTATTCCTAACTACTTGTCCATATTCATTTTAATTGTTTCTGAATACCTATTTTGTTCCAATCATATTTTTGTCCTTTGGTCATGGAACAAGTTTCCAAGTTTTTCTTTTCTCTATTTGATCTAATTCCTCATCCATTACCTTAATCTAGAACTTATCGCCACTTGCCTAATTGAAGTATTTTGGCTCAATATTAGATAACAAAGAAAAAATTACTTGTTGATATTGTGTTATTATCCTTCTCCTTGTTTGTATTTCATCTAGATTCCAAATGATTAGATATTTAGGATGACATTTTTGTACATACCTAGATGGAGTTTTAGGAATAAATCTTTGTCTTTCTTCCTCTTCTTCATTTGATTCCTCACAAAACTCTTCTTGACAACTTCCATCTTCTTGATACACAATTTGTTGAACTAGTTTTATTGAACCTATTGTAGCACCCTAAAATTGGCACAGTAAACCTTAGTAAATAATTTAAATTTGAATTTTAACCTCGAACCACCCGTTAACCGCCTGTTAAACCGCTTGCCTTGTTTTTCGCACCATTTTTAGGATTTGTTGTGACCGTTGGATGATATCTTCACCGATCAGACGATATCGCCTCAGATCGGATGAGTTTGTCTAGAGCAGAACGTCTAGACGATTTCGTCCCAAAACTAATTTTTCAAAATTAGCTTCTGTTTCAACGACGTCTCTAACCTGGGCAAAAGTGTGTCTGCGTAGTTAGAGACCTCCCCCATTGGAGATCTCCCAAATTGGGATGATCTCCAACCTCCTAAACTCCCTCCTAAGCCTATTTAAACCTTAGGACCTCCCTTGACCTTCCCTTGGCTGAATTTTTCTGTGAACTAAGTTTTGCACGCATCAGAATATCCTTAATTGCTATTGCCTTTTGTCCCTTTTCTAATTTTCTTGCAGGAATCTCATTATTCTTTAGTCGGAGCAAGCTCAGATCGTCACAGACGATCTTGTACGATCTCGGATGATCACGCTATAATTTGAGACGATTTCATATTCTGTAGATGATTTCAACTATAGCTATCATTTGGGGCAATCAGTGCCCAAAGTTTACATTCTTTGCCTTTTATTTATTGTTTATTTCTGCATTAGTTAAGCTTATTATTACTTTGCATCTTGGAGTTCACCCCATGTAGCATAAGTGCATGATAAGGCCATAATTAGTCATTAAAACATTGTAATCCACTTAAATTTCTATCTGTAATTATCACCTTAGCATCTCTACTATCATTTTACATTATTTTCCTTTGTTGATATAGCTACATTTTTTTGTATTTTGTATCTATTTCTATGATTGTAGGTCTCTGATGAATTCGTCTGATGAATTCATCAGATCTCAGAAAATCCTACCAGATCAGAGACGATCCTACCAGATCAAAGATGATCCTGTCATATCAGAGGTGATCTGGACTGCTTCAAACATCAGAATCTCCATCAAACATTCAGAATCAGGTATGACTTTTCTCATCTAACATATTCTATGTGTTTTATATTTAAATCTAGTTTTTGTATTCATACAATCTTCATTTCATATTGGAGAACTTAGATTCATTTGGCCAAACCTAGGACTTGGATGATTAAACATAAAACTGAACACATCAAACTCATTCCCAACCTAGGCATGGAAACTGCCACTCAAAGTTTCCTGGTGAACCCCACCATCTATCGAAAATTCACCCTGATACCCCTCCCCCGAGAGGCATGACCTTCAAAGGGCCTCTCAGTCCGAGGTACCATCCCATCCTTCTCGCATCCCCCTTTCGGGCGTGGATCCTTTAGCTTGAAGGTAAGGGTGCAAAAAATTTGGAACGATACATTTTGGTGAACCCGACGTGAAACTAAAACCTTCTGAATATATATATATATATAGATGCATTTAAAATCATTAGAAAATTGTTAATATTGCATGTCATATTTAGATGGTAGATCTTAAGAAAAGACAAGTTGTCACTATAAATGTTGAAAACCAATTAGCAGCCATAGAAATTACTTCTGTGCTTAGAGTACCTCAAACAGATAGAAACCAACTTTTGTGGGATGAACTTGATAGGATATTGGGTATTATTTCATCTAGGTCAACAGAACTTAAGCAAATTAAGAGGTTTGTCCTAGATAGAATCCTGGATCCTCATCAACTAATTTTGTACCATGAACTTCAGAGAGCTTGCCATAGGTGGTTAGCTGATAAAAGAGCCCTTGTGTCTTTCGAATTGTACACCTTCGAGGAATACCTCGAGAATGCAGCTATAGTACACCAATTCCTAGGTCATATAGAAGATCAAGAGGTCATTCTTATAGATAGGAAAAGATGGAATAGAGTTCCTAGAGCTATGTTATATCAAGAGTATTGCCACGAGCTTTATTTCTACCAATCAGAGTCTGAAATAGATAATATCACTATACCACTCTTTACCAAATTCTTGAAAGAACATTTTCAATTTGAAGAAGAACATTTCATGACCCCTGAAGAACTTGATCCCATTAATGATATTCATAAACTATTTATAGAAGACTAGATTATTTCTTTTATTGTTATTATTTCTTGCATTTAGTGTGTTGTTTGTTATCTTTATAATATTGTTATAAAAATAAAAACAAAATCAAAACATTTTATTTTAAGTATTATAGTAGGTATATAATTAAAATATATACCTTTCAAGCTTGTTGCAATATATATATATATATATATATATATATATATTTGCTGAAATCTAAGTTTAAACACAATGACTAGACTTAGGAATGGTAAACAAACTGAAGAAGAAGAAGAAGATTGGTTAGGAAAGAAAAAAAAAAAATCAAATGTCCTTCCTGAGGATCCAATTCCGGAAGGAGGAACTCTAGAGCAGCCAGAAGATGAGTTTGTTGTAGAAAATGAACAAGAAGAAAATGTTAGAGAGGAAGGATCCTCATCCCCTAGAATGACTCCAGATGGAGCTGTTACTTTTGATAACATGGATCATTTCTGGAAATTCCTCAATAATAATATTGGTGCTCTTAATAGGGTAGTTCATATTGATAGGGAACAAATTAGTGAAACTCAAGCAACCATGGAAGACATGTTTAACATACACACTAATCCCTTGTCCTTCGTTGATCAAGAAAGTGATCAAGCTGGACCATCTAATAGGGATATGGCCACTATAATCCAGAACATGCAAAAACAACAGGTTACCCAACCTCCTAAGGAACCTATTATTGATCCTAAAATCATTCTCGCACAAAAGAAACCTTCATTCACTGCTTTATTTCGCCAAACTATTGATCAATACACCTCAAATCGACAAAAGCCCAAAACTAAGCCAAACATCAATTTTCAACAATCTGGGATACAACATAATACAACTACAAAACTTCTTCATAATACCATTCCTACCAACACTTTACACAATAGCAATATAGCATCTAATCCTTATGTCATGCCATCATATGCTCACAAATCCCATACTCATGCTCCACCGAACCAATATGGTGGGAAAACTGGTAATCTGGAAGCCATGGTGAAACAGTTAGCTTCCCGCATGGACCAGATAGATCCCTACCATCCCTCGTACAATTATCGAGAGATGTGTAGTCAGCCTTTAGATCCCATAGTTGTAGCACATCCATATCCTAAACACTTTCCTATGCCCGTCCTGCCTATATACAAAGGAACTGAAGATCCCATAGAGCATCTTCGCATGTTTAGGATAACATGTCATGATATATCATATGATGACTTGTTATTACTAAAAATGTTCCCAAAAATATTAGGAGGAATGGCATTAGAGTGGTATTATCAATTGCCCACCCATTCTTTGAGGAATTTTGAAGAAACAACTGAGTATTTTGTCCATCAATTTAGTGCCTACATCGAAAGGCATGTGACCATTAAAGATTTGTACAACTTAAAACAAGACAAATATGAATGCTTTGCTGATTTCCTAGCTCGATGGAGGCAGTTGATAGGAAAATTGCACTTTGTGTTACCTTATAGGGAAATGTTGGACATATTTATTAATAATTTGCAAGAACAAATATCCTATGAATTATCAACTGCCACCTTAACCACCTTCGATCAGGCTATAGACTTAGCCCAAAGAGTGGAGGATGCTCTCATTAGGAGAGGTCAACTTAAGAAGAAAGATGATGAGAAAACATCCAAAAATCAATATAAAAATAAACAAGTTGTAGGTGATGGAGTCACTGACAGCAAAAATGTTGCTAATGTCAATACTACAAAGACAACAGAGAAATTTATATTGAAACCTCCTGATAAACCTCCTAGAGAATTTACTAGATTGAATCAATCACTATCAACTATTCTACCATAATTACTCGAAAGAGGTTTGATTCAATTACCTAATATCTAGGAACCTGATCCAACTATACCCGGATACAGAGCTGATTTACACTGTGATTTCCATAGAGGACTTGGACACTCTACCAACTCTTGTAAAATATTGAAACACAAAATACAAGATTTGATTGATAATAAAGAAATGGAGGTGCAAGCCTTCCAACCTAAACAAAATCCTCTTAATAATGCTCAAAAGAACATTACCCAAAATCAGAATCAGAATGCCAATCAATCATTAGACATATTTCAACATCCTTTACCAAAGCATGGTAAAGAGGTGGCCAATCAAATTGAGCATCATAATGTTCCCCCTCCTACCCGATATGTAGGAACCATTAGTGGACATTTACCTACTCATGATTTACAAATTTTTGACACAACTTTATCCATGGTCACGACCAGGCCTCTACATAATATTCAAACTCCCGATCTTAGTGATACAAAATATGAGACCGAAAGTGACATGGAAATCACATCAAATCAATCAAATAGTTTTGAAGATGAATCATATGCTATTCAACCTATCACAAATTCTATGGTTCCAGAAGAACCATTTCCAAGAAGAGTCACTACTAGACCATCTTCTCATCAATTACTTTCTAATCAACAAGCTATAAATGCTAGACCAAGACCTATTCATCATCTGCAAAATAATATTGTAGGTACCATTGGAGCTATTACTAGACAACAAGCTCAAAATTCTCAACAAGATCAAAATCAGAATGATGGATCAGCTCCATTTTTTTTGAAAGTTCCTAATAAAGGGAATCATGCTCCTAATGTTCAACCTAAACCTCCTTATAATATTAATGAGAAACTATCAAATACTACAGCTCGAATTTCTCTTTTGGACCTTTTGAGATCTTCTCCTACACATAGAGATGAATTGATGCTCACTTTAAGCCAAATGATGGTACCACAAGATATTCAACCTGAAGCCATGACCAATACTATAATAACTTGAGAAGTCGATTGCATTGACTTTCGGGATAGAGATATACTACAACATAGTTTACATAAGGATAACCCCTTATATATTACTGCCCTAATAGGAGATGTAGTAGTCAAAAGAGTCTTGATTGATAATGGTTCATCTCTAAACATTTGCACTTTTGACTTCTACCAAATATTTGGGTTTAGAAGTGATGAAATGAAAAGAACTGACATGATCATTAAATATTTCAATGATGAAACACAAGAAACATGTGGAGTTATCACCACCCCATTGCAAGTTGGTCCGAGAACCTTAGATACGATCATATTTATTGTACATTGCCCTGCATCATACAACATACTCTTGGGTCACCCTTGGATCAACGCAATGTGGGCTGTCCCATCAACTTTACATCAATGTGTTAAATTTGAATTTAAAAATCAGTTGGTCACTATTCATGGTGATCCTAGACCCTTTGATATGTGTGCTTTGGCAGAACCTATTGGAGTTCAATTTTGCCCTGCTCTGTCATCCACACATCCTAATTCTCATTTTTCATCTAAACGTGTGAAACACACACCCATAACTTCATCTACATCTTCTCCATCAATTCCACCTTTATATATAGCTCAACCATCCTCTAAACAAACTACATTAGAACCTTGGAAAGATCCTAATCCCACAACCAAGGTTTCATGTTCTACTCCTACAATTTCTATACCTATAGACCCATTTATTAACACCTCTACATTATCTACATCTACCAAAAGCATACCTTCCACATCAAAAGATATAGGGAATGATCATTCTACCTCTTACGCTCTTTTTGATGAGCTCTTACCTGATTTATCTAAAATTCTCATATCAGAAAAAACAAATGCTTCTATGCAAGATTATCTTATTCTAAAGAATTTACCGCCATCTCCTCATACCTTGGGCCTCCCATATCCTATGGGAAGTACTTACCAAGTCGAGAGTTGTGCCTTTATTTATAAGGGATATGACTGGGGACGAATACCCAGGAACATCAAAACTCATTATGATGGATATGCTCGATGCTATTTTACTAATGAGTATACTAAAGCTAAACCTATAATGCTTAAAATGGGATATACAGGGAAAGGCTTGGGACCTTTCCAAGATGGTATGAAAGAACCTTTTGAGGTAGAACCATGGCCCGCTCGATGTGGTGTGGGCCTATTTCCTAGTAAGGGTCAACCCTTCCCATTTGAATATGATGATCAACTCATATGTTACCAAGATTATTTGGATAAACGTGATGCTTTGCGTCTAACAAATCAGTCATTTACATGTAATATGCTATCCTTAGCTTATCCTGAAATGATTGTTGAATCCGATGATGAGTTGGAGGGAGACATCTTCCATGATGTCTCCGTTGAAGAGTTGTTACACAACAAATTTTATTTCAATGGTTCTATACCTACTATAGCCCATCTTGAGGCCACAAATCCTCAAGATTAATTATCCAATCTAACCTTAAAAGAGTTACAAGAATTGGGCATTTCACCCACCCCACCTAATTTTGAGAGAGATCTACACATGGAAGTAGAAAACATCATAAAAGTTAACATTGGAACCGAGGATAATCCTCACATAATCAATATTGGATCAGAATTAAGTCAAGAAAAACAAGATCAATACATTGCATTTCTTAAAGAATATGAAGATGTCTTCGCTTGGACATATGAAGATATGCCAGGTTTAGACCCTTCTGTAGTCATGCATCACCTAGTAGTCCATCCAGATGCTAAACCTGTTAAACAGAAACTTAGGAAAATGCATCCCAAAGTGGCCTTGCTAGTCAAAGGGGAGTTAGAAAAACTCTTGAATGTTATTTTTATACAAGATATTGACTATGCTGAATGGATCTCGAATGTAGTTCCAATAACCAAGAAAGAAGCTACCAAAGTTAGGGTTTGCACAGACTTTAGAGATATTAATGTTGCATGCCCTAAAGATGATTTTCCTCTTCCCAACATGGATCAAATCATTGATTTTATTGTTGGGAGTGGAATGATATCATTAATGGATGGATTTTTTAGTTATAATCAGATCAGGATAGCTCCTGAAGATCAGGCTAAAACAACCTTTATTACCCCCTGGGGTACCTTTTGTTGGAAAGTGATGCCATTTGGTTTAAAGAATGTAGGTGCAACATATCAACGAGCCATGACTTATATATTTCATGATATGATGCATGATATCCTACATGATTATGTAGATGATATTATAGCTCATTCTATTAATGAAGATGATCATTTAGATGACTTGAGAAAAGTATTTAATCGGTTAAGGGAATATCTTATCCGATTAAATCCAACCAAATGTATATTCGAAGTCAAGTCCGGTAAATTATTGGGGGTTATAGTTTCTTTACATGGTATCAAAATTGACCCTCTCAAGATTGTGGCTATCATTGATATGCCCGCACCTACAAATATATCTGAATTACGAAGTTTACAAGGTAAGATTCAAGCTATCCATCGCTTCATCGATAAGCTGGTGGACAAAATCGGACCCTTTCTTAAGCTTCTTAAGAAGGATGTCCCTTTCAATTGGGACGACGAATGTAAGGAAGCATTTGAACTCCTCAAATAATACCTCCTTAACCCACCTATGCTTTCACCACCTAGACTTGATCGCCCATTTATCCTATATATTTCAGCTTTAGATTTTGCTTTAGGAGCTATGTTAGCTCAACTTGACGATGAGAAAAGAGAACGTGCTAATTATTATATTAGCCAAACTTTAATCAGTTATGAAACCCGCTACACAAAATTAGAAAAACTATGTCTAGAAGTCCTATTTTCTACATAGAAATTATGCCATTATATGCTCAGTCAAAAAACGTATGTTATTGCTAAGTCTGATCCCTTGCGATATCTCATGAGTCGACCTTATTTATCAGGTCGCATGGTAAAATGGGTTCTTCCCCTAAGCGAGTTTGAACTCATGTTTATAGGACAAAAGTTTGTTAAGGGTCAAATCATAGCATATCAATTAGCTGCTGCACCCTTAGAGTCTACCCATCCCTTCATCATTGAGTTTCTTGATGAATGCCTTCAACTAGAGGCAGACCATGCTGAACAATGGTCCTTATACTTTGATAGAGCCCAATGCATGAGTGGGGCTGGTGTAGGTATTATTTTAATATCTCCACAAAAACACATTATCCCTTTATCCTTTAAATTAACATTTGCTTGTACTAATAATACTGCTGAATATGAAGCTCTAATCCTTGGATTACGAGCTACCTTGGCACTAAAAATTAAAAATCTGTTAGTTTTTGGTGATTCTCAACTTGTCATAAACCAGATTAATGATGTTTATTAGACCAGAGATGATAAATTGAACCCATATAAAGCATATGTTTTACAATTAATATCTTTATTTGACCAAGTTACCTTGGAAGCTATTCCTAGAACTAGCAACCATGCGGCTGACGCTATGGCTGCAGCTGCATCTCTTCTACCCTTGGAGTTAGATAATGAGTATGCCACCATCATGATTTGTCAACTCTAGGAACCATCTTCAAATAAGTCATGCTTAGAACCTTTGGATGTGTTTCTAATCAAAGAAACTACTCCTGAACCTTGGTATACATATATATTTGATTTTCTTCAAAATGGGACTTTCCTTGAAAGTTTTAATAGAAACCAGCACCGATTATTACGTAGACGAGCAAGTCACTTTGTAATAATCAGCAATACTTTATATAGGAGATCTTTTGAAGGTTTCCTATTGAGATGTTTGAATCTAGAAGAATCTAGATTAGCTTTGAGTGAAGCCCACGATGGATCTTGTGGAGGTCACTTTAGTGGTAGCGCCATTGCTAAAAAACTCCTTAGGATAGGATATTTTTGGCCTACCATGGAAAATGATGCACATGATTATGTGTGCCATTGTGACAAGTGCCAAAAGCACGCTAACCTTGTCCATGCTCCTGCACAAGAACTGTAGGCTATTTCATCTCCTTGGCCCTTTTCAAAATGGGGCTTAGACATTATTGGCAAAATAAATCCTGTCATCTGATGGACACAAATTCATCATAACTGCCGCTAAGTATTTTACGAAGTGGGTTGAAGCTATGCCTTTAGCTTCTTGCACTGGAACTCAAGTCTCCAAATTTATTTTTAATCAAATTATTTGTAGGTTCGAAATTCCTGCAAATCTCATCTTAGATAATGGAACTTGTTTCAAAAATAAATATGTCAAAAAATTATGTCAAAAATATAAAATTCAACATTGCTGGTCCACTCCCTATTATCCTCAGGGTAATGGCCAAGAAGAGGCATCTAATAAAACATTAATTAAAATCCTTAAAATATTGGTCAATAAATCTGGCCACGATTGGCATATTCAATTATATCTTGCTTTGTGGGCTTATCAAACTAGCGTTCGTACTCCCACATGCACTTCACCTTTTGTTTTGGTTTATGGCACTGAAGCTATTTTTCCATTTGAATTAGAAGTTCCTTATTTGGCTCTACTACTTCAAGATACTGAAGTAGGAGATGAATATCGTGATGGCAGACTTAGTCAGCTGTAACTCTTAGATGATAAGTGCATCAATGCTTTGGAGCATCTTCGTGCCTACCAAAACAATCTTAAAAGAGCATATCTCAGAAAAGTTCATCATCGATCCTTCGAATTTTGCGACCTTGTTTTAAAAGAAAACCAAAAAAATACTAATGCAACTAAAGAACTTAAACGTAAATTCGAGCCCAACTGGCTTGGACCATATGTTGTCACTGCTAAATTTGGATCGGGAGCATACAAATTAGCTACCTTAGATGGTAAATATCTTAAAGAACCTATGAACATTATGCATCTTAAACGCTATTATGCATAAATCTGGTCATTTTATCATTTGTATATATTTTGCATATTATTTCAGTCTTCATAAAACATATAAAAATTTCAAAAACAAACAACAATATTATTTATTCTTTCAAATCATACAAAAATAACAAAAAATATAAAAAACATCAAAATCATCAAAAATCTTCAAAAACATTTGTTGTGTATATTTATTTATTGTACTTGTTAGATTCTTGAAATATTGTAGTTATATTTTTATATTATTTCGGATAAATTAGCATTTATTTGGAATCCCTCACATTTCACAAACACATGAATAAAATCTTGATTTTATCTGGCATGATTACTTATCTCTCTTATATCAAAGTCCACAATTGAATTAAATAAAGTTTGAGCATAGAGAACTGATCTTGTTATTTACTTAAACCAAGTGCACTTTTTCACATTAAAATGATTACATTTGCAAATTCAAGATGATGCTACATAGTAGAAGTGGTTTCTTGAGCGAAAAGTTTCCCTTGCTATCCTATCATGCACATGGTCTAGAATCTTTAAGAATTGACAAAAGGACAAGCACACCCCTACCTAGAATAAAAATCCCTTGCTCTACAGCCAATCCAAGCAAGTATCCCTAGAATAGGAAGCAAAAAAAAAAAGAGAAAAATCAAACAAAATCATGAGAAAAAAAAGAAGCATTATTTCAGTATCATTTTGTACTATCTCAGCATTACTTCAACATTATCTCAAATATCAAAGCAAAAATACAAAAAGAAAAGAAAAGAAAAGAAAAAAGCAAAAGCAATAAAATCCCTTTTCCCTACCCATTGAAAAGAAAAGAAGGGTGAATGAGCTTGAATCCCTGGAATTCTCAATTATTCAAAAACTGTGAGGTAAGCCCCATAACAGGTGGTTTGTGCCCAACCCGCTTGGCCTTGGGTAACTCCTAGCGTGGTGATATATATGTTACATTAGTGACCTTCTTTTGTACAGACCTATGCCTGCTTATGGATTAGCTAGCTCTTGATAACCCGACTTACATAGCAGTCTAGTACGATTACATGCATATAAATCATGGTCAACGAACACTTATTTGGTTGATTCAAATTACTTGTATCAAAGTATCTTGCTCAAAATTGGTAAATGAACAATACAATTGCACACACATTTGTATTTGAGAGATTTTGTATCATTATGATAAATCAATATTGGCAACGAACTCACATATGCACATGGGATTCTTTATAAATCTAAATTTTGTCTTTGAGATAAGGTAAAAATATTTATGCAAATCTTCTAGAATGA